>OZ012737.1:404113198-404448198 GCA_963859935.3 Lathyrus sativus | reverse complement strand
ACCATTAGTCTAAGACTCAAGGAAGGACTCAACAACGGTAAAATGTCCAAGGCTATTGAATCTTCTAATGGTGCAAAAAAAAAATCAATGGGAACTTCCAGAAGAAGAGAGAAGACCATACTAATGCTGTCATGACTGAAGTAAGAACTCGTCCTAGACCTCAGCATGCTAATCACCCTACCATTGTTGTTGTTACTCCTGTGGTTGCTGCTCCATGACTAACTCAAGCTCCCCAACATCCGACTGTTGGACATAACCAGTACCATAATAAGAATCAATTTGATCCTATTCCCATGACGTACACATAACTTTATCCTGGTATGGTTCATAAAAGTTTGATTACCACAAGGACTCTACCTCCTCCTCTAAATCCTCTTTCAGCTGGATTCAGATCTGATCTCCACTGTACATTTCATGAAGGTGCCGCAGGCCACGACTTGGAAAATTGATATGCACTAAAGGCTAGAGTCGTGATTTGATTAAGGTCGGAATCTTTAGCTTTCATGACATCAATCCTAATGTCCAGACAAATCGTCTACCAGAGCATCAGAAGTGAAGCTTCATTCGACTTCTGCTGACTATCTTCCCAAAAGCCAGTGTTTCAGACAGGGCAACTCATCCTTACTACTTCTTAGTCACTAAGCCATATTTCTTATTGTTTGCATTTTCTTTTCTTTGTACTAGCTATTTGCATTCTAATTATGTTTGTACTTTCGTGATTAATGAAATGAGCTTTGCAACTTTTGATTCAATTCATTTTGTCCATTATTTACATCTTTATGCTTTCCTTTTAAAAAAAAAAGATAATAAAAATATATATATTTGATCTCTTTTCCACTTTATTTTTGATTATGCAAAGATTGTGGGGAGAATGACGAAAATGTTTTAACCATAATTGCTGGTATGCTTTCAAATAAACTTTGTTGACGATGTAAGACATTATTTCAACTTCCAAACACTAGAGAAATAAGGAAGTTATTCCCTTGTTAAACCCTTCGAGCCTAGAAATTGGAGTTTCTTTATATACAAAAACCTGCAATCTTAATCTTGGGATGGGTAGTTCTCAATTAACTCGGTTGTAAGTTCGCGCAAGACACCTTTCATACAAAGGTTGCATTCATAAATTTTCCTTTGCACACAGAAAACAGATGTCGAAGATGTCCTTCAAGTCGAAAGCCGATGATGGTTCGCCGTAATCATTAAGCCAGACAGTCACTTTCTTTCAAAAAATAAAAATCAGAAAAAGAAAAGCCCGCTAATTCAAAACCTATAAAGGAGACTTAGGCAAAATTGGGGAATCCTGCTGACTATAAGCTTCAAAAGAAATAGTTTAGGAAAACGTTAGGGATAATAAAAGAGGAATTATTCGAATCCTTACCATGAAAGCCTTCAAGAAAAAACAATAACTCAATGTTTTAGGGAAGCGATGCCTGCTATCTCAAGTCCATTAACTTCTAAATCATCACTATCATCAGTGCAATTTCCAACCTCTGGGAAGTTGAGCACATAGTTTTAGTTAATTGAACGTAGGACTAAAGATCATCACGTAGATTGGGTGGGCACAAATAAACTTTGAGCCTTTATCCTTTGTTTCTTAAACTATAAACCAGGTCACGTTACAACCCTCAAAAGACCTAACTGGAGCAAGGTTATTTTGAAAGCATACTACAACAAGGTTGTATAAAATGACTCCGAAAAGATCTTCGTAGATCATTTGTTTTGGCATTACACCTTTACTTTACCTTCCACGAGTGTTTTGAACCACCGTGTTCTGAACAATGACTCATATATTTTGCATCTTTCAAAAAAATGGTTGTGTTTCAAAAGTTACATGAACTTTGCATTAATTACCATGTTTGTATGAACACTTTTGTTTGCAAACTGACTTTCCTCTCAATGAATTTTTAAACAGTTGATAAACTTGGTCGGTGATCCTATTAGGGGCAAGTATTTCTCACATTTGGTTTATCCAGAATACCTTTCAAGACTCAGACTGGGGCAAGCTTTCCAAGTGCACAGTGAAACAATCATTTCCAGCATCAATCCAGTTGAAGCAATGATCAGCTCATCTACAACAGTCAGCTAATATGGGGCAGTTTACTTGAAAAAATCCCCAAGTAACTCTCCATCCTTTCTACAAGGATCATCAAGTTGATATAATTTACCAGTGTGACAGAATTTGTGTTTAGCAACATCTTTAATCCCTAAGTAGAATGGCAATGCTCTCCATGTTGAGGAACCAGTCTTCCAGTCTTGTCTTCTCCCCAAAAGAGTCAAGTCGTGTCTTTGATGTATGCATTTGATCATATATCATCTGCGTAATTCATATACGTATACATAGCAAGAGTGTTTCATCCTCATTTGCATTCTTCAGAGGTTGTGTTATTATTCGCGTCTTACCTTGTGATCAAAATCCAACTTACTTGGCGTCTACCAAACAGATACAGTCGTGTTTATATGATGTTCTTCCAGATATAACATTTCTTATCCGATGACTTTTTCCGGATATGTCTATTCCTCTTTTACATCCAATACCATTCTTGGATCCCTACCTTGTTCACATTCATCTGATGTCATTCTCAGATATTGTGATTATATCTTTCATTCAAAGTCTTTATTGGATGTCTGGTGTTTTTTTTTCATCCAATGCCATTCTTGGGCGTCATATATGTTTATCTCTCTGATGTCTTTTTAGATTGAGTCTTTTGTTCTGATGTTTTTCCAGAACCTATCTGATGTTTTTACAGATATTCCCTTTGTGATTCTGACGCTTTCCCAGAATCTATCCGAGGTTTTACCAGATGTGTTTATCTCTCTGATGTTTTTCCAGATTGAGGCTTATGTTCTGATGTTCTTCCAGAATCTATCTAATATTTTTCCAGATATTTCCATTATGATTCTGATACCTTTCCAGAATTTGTTTCACTCCCTAGTGAGTTTCCATATATACCTTTGCAATTCTGATGCTTTTCTGGAATGTTGTGTCACACCCTAATTTTTGACTTTAAGATCCCACATCTTTTTGCATCATCTATGCTATTTATCATGTCTTGCATCTTGCATAATACCCAAATTATCAGCTGAAATAAACTTTTTGGAATTACAGCCGAATCGGTCAAACTAAAAGTCAACTGTGCGTAAAATCACTGGACAAAAATATTTAAAATAGAGCTTGCAAGCGTCAGTGATATTAATCTATGTTTCATGTAGTTTAACCTGGCGTGCTCATTTAAATTTTTCGATCACTTTTCGGTCACATTTTTGGACAGTTTAAGCCATTTTAGCGGGTAAAATTTATTTCAAAATTTGATCAAACGCTGTATTTTTCTGAATCGTATATTTTACGCTGATCATTTTGGTGTGATCGTTTTATTTTTTTGACCACTTCGATACCAGTTCAATTATTCATTTTTTTACCGTTTTTATTTCTACTTTTAATTAATATATATATTTTAAATTAATCAGTTTTATTTATTTTTGTTAGTTAATATCTTTTCTTATTTTATACTTAATTTTTTAAATTTTAATTTTTAATTTTATTTATTTTTTAGAAACTTGCCAAATAAGTCTCATAAATTTTATTTATTTTTTAGAAACTTGTCAAATAAGTCTCATAAATTTTATTTATTTTTTTAGAAACTTGTCAAATAAGTTTCTTAAAAGTGATTTGTTTGAGTTCCCATGTACATATCCACTTTTCCATAATTTTCTCCTTCTCCATGTTATGTGCCACCACTTTATCACACAAAGCTTACACTACACACTTTCTACTACTTTTCTCTCTTTAAAACTACATAAACCATACTATTTTTTCATACTCCCATCACCCTCACACTTCCATATAAACTAAAAACTCACTATCCATCATATTCTATCATCACTCTTTCATACACAATATCTTCCATGGTATGAATAACTCACCATTTATTTTTCCAATAATAAACCACCACCTACATTTTCTTTTTCTTCATGGTACCTCTAACCTCACATAAAACATCATCCTCCATCTAGACACAATACTCCCTCATCTAATATTTATCAGATTTTTTTTCTTTTACTTTATTTATTTAGTTAATTATTACTATTATTGATACTAATATTTTATTCTCTATTACTAACTTTTTCATGTTTCATCTATTTACTATTTTTTTATTAACTATTAATCATTTTTTTAATAAATATATTCATAAAATTTGGTTTAAGTTTCGGAAAGTAATTGCTTGCCTTTTGTTGTAAGGAGTCAATTTGTCTTTTATTGTTCATTTATTTTGGAATCATGTTTGTGAGATAAAAGTGGTGGTCACAAGGTACAAGATTATTGTTTCTTTTAAATACCTTTGTTTAGTGATTAGATTAGTTATTTATATCATTTTATTTTAATTATTTCTTTCTTTCTTTATTTAATTTGTACATTATTTGGAAAGACACAAAAGAGATTTTTAATTATTTATCTTTTGTTAGTTAATTGTTAAACATTTAAAAATGCAAAAATATATGTTGTAATTATTAATTAATTTAAATATTTGTATTTAATTTGATTAATTAAATTATTAGTTAATCTTGTTAAATATTTATATTTAAATTGATTAATAATTCTGTTTGTTGCCTGATTCTATTTGTGACTGATTTATTTCCATGTTTTGGGCATGTTCTGTTTGATTCACGATATTTTGCCGTGATTGTTTGTGGGTTTTTATTCGCGATGCTTTGCCACGTATCTTTGTCTATTTATTACATGATACTTTTCCGTGTACTGTGTCTGTGTATTCTTGCTTGCCATTTACATGATGTTTTTTTTGTGTATCTGTTGCTTTTCTTTTGATCCCTGTGACCTAATCCGAGGGAAGGGACTGTGTGTTGACTTATCGTCATTGTGCATGTCCCTCGTCTGTTCTTTACCTGTCTTAGTTCTTGATTCTTAGAACCTGACAACTCGTAGTTCCATGAACTACAAACGCTCTGATTTCTCAAAGTTCCTTTTGAGAATACGTAGGCACAAGGCCCCGATCCTTGGCGAACACTCTTTTTTTCCCCACCCATTTCCTTTACATGTAGTTTTCGAACTACGATTGCTCTGACTTCCTATTAAGGATACGTAGGCATAGGATTGCGAGATCCTAGCGAGCTACCTTTTTCTTTTTCCATCTTTTCTCTTTATTTTACCCATCCTTACCTTTAGCAAACAATTTTAGCAAAACATAAATATTTCAAGAGGTTCCTGTAGAGTACTACAAATCCTTAGGGTGCTAATACCTTCCCTTAGTATAACATACCCCCGTACCTTTGATCTCTCTTTACTTAGCTTTAGGCCTTGCTTTTTGCTTTGCATTTTATTTATGGGTTATTCTTTCTTTTCCCATTCCCTCGGATAAATTAAAGATCGGTGGTGATATTTTATGATTTGTGATTCAAGTTAATACAATAGCTTGATATCCGATTCTCACCGCAACAGAAATGACGACTTCACTGGGGAATCATTTAGTGGGTTGAGCCTAACTTGTTATATTTGTGTTGTTGTTTTTGTTTGTTTCCTTTATACATGTATATTTGTGAATATCTGTATATTATACATGTTGTATTACATATGTGTATTGAGTTGTTACCTTGAGAGGTGAAATAAGTCCTAGCATAGACTTGAGTGTACACCTAAGATAGGATTGTGGTATGATCAATAGTTGACAGTTGGGAGTAATCCTAACATGTTTGACATATGATGTAACTGCGCTTATTCGAGGCCCATTTGGGATTACTGATGGCGTATGAGTAGTCGTACGCTCATTACTTTTTCCGACCTGGGAGTCCGTGAGACTGAGAGACCTTTTAGTTACCCACTCACCCCACTTAGCCTTTTAGGATGTAGTGCGATGATTGTAAGGGAGTAGTCTCGAATGGTTGCTACGCAATACTATGCTCAGACGAGTTTATCTTGAGAATATTGTTGACTCACATGAGTAGTCGTGTAAGTTGATAATATTTGAAAGATTTATCAATAACTTTGGGAACCTTGTTAGAACCCGTTGTGCAGGTGTTTTACCCCTAGTACACACCCCGTGGTTGGTTCTTCACCCAGACTTCATGTTGTGATATTGAACCTTTGATCTTGCTATGTGTGTTTTGCATCCTATCTTGCATCGTATTGCATATCATTTGCATATTTGCATGATCCATTACATACCATCTGTTTGTCCAATGACTCATTTCCAGTTGTCTTTATCTTCCAGTGTCACCTGTCGATCGTCACGCTGATTCCTCGACACCGATATAGGACTAGAGCTAACTACAGAAGCAGAATGTCAGAACAAGAGGTACACAATGCAGAGATCAGTATGGAAATCGACGATCTTAAATCAAGCATGACTAAGCTCATCGATATGCTCCAAGTCCTGATTACTAGAGGAGAGCAACCTCAAAGGACTGTTATTTAATAAGTTTCAAGCGATGATCCTCCATCTGTTCAGATGTCACCTTCTACTTGGCCAGCGTTTGGTTACCTCATAACTACTCTCCACCTCTTCCATCTACTACCATGATTGGTCAGATTTCTAGACCAGTTTTTCAAGCTCCAGTTTTCACCGAACCCAGACCTGTGGTTCACGCTATAGCCCATACTATTCAAGCTCCTTTCTTTGATTACAATGCTGCTAATGCTCAAGGTGAAGACCGTGAAGATTTTGTTGAGCCTGAGGTTATTCGTGAACAGTTTTAGATCACAGACAAAAGACTTAAATCCATTGAAGGTACTGACTTCTTCAATGTGGATGCAGACAATATATGCTTAGTTTCTGGCCTTGTTATACAACCTAAGTTCAAAACTCCCGAGTTCGTGAAGTATAAGGGTCATTCTTGCCCAAGAGCTCATTTAGTCATGTATTTCCAAAGGATGGCTGCTTATACCAACAATCAGAAGTTGCTCATCCACTACTTTCAAGACAGTTCAAATGACGCCTCTCTTAAGTGGTATATGAACCTAGAATAGAACAATATCCATTATTTCCAGGATCTTGCTAATGCTTTTATGAAGCAATCTAAGTATAACCTTGACATGGTGTCGCTACTGCGAAAATCGGGGCCGACAATGACAGAAGAGTCGCCACCGCGCGTTATTTATCCCTAGAGAGGGAAAGGAAACGCTCAGAGAAAATCTAACGAAAAGAGGGATAAGATCGATCATCGCAACCAAATCTCAAGTTCAGGAGTCGGTTACGCAAGGGGAAGGTGTTAGCACCCCTCACGTCCGTCATACTCGACGGGATCCATGGTTGTTGTCTATCTAAAAGGGTGATTGAAACTATCTAACTACAGGCTTGAGGACAAAAGAAAAAGAAGTGGCTCGACAAAGCAACGGTGCTTTGTGCCTACGTATCTCATCTGAAGTGAGAAGTCAGAATCAATGTAGTTCGGCTAACCATGGGTGAAAGGGGGGAAGGTTGCTCGCCAAGACATCACGTCTTGTGCCTACGTACTTTCATCTGGTATGAAAGATCAGAGCGAACGTAGTTCGGGCTAAAAGGGAACACATGTTTGTTCAACTGTTTTACCCGAGTAGGGTTAACAATCAGTTCTAGCAGTTTGGTGTATGCAGCTCAACCATTGGAGACTTAGGCGTTACCATTTGCGATAGAACCAAGAGTTAACAAAACTCTCCTTATGAAAATGATTTTCCAAGATTAAAGGCCCCAAAGGGAAAAAAGAAGTTTGAATAATTTTTTTTTGTGTTTTTTAGAGAAGAAGTGTTTTTGGATTGTTTGCAATTCATATTGCACTAGAGACTATGACTTAGGAGTCAATGCGTCGCATATCACCCAAAGGGTTCTATACTAAACATCCAAGCCATTAAAGAGAAACTCCTCAACAACCCTTTCCTAAGTGCTTAAGGCTCATAACACACAATAATCATTAACCTTTATTAAGTGTTTTATGATTAGTTGAGATGAGAAGAGAAAGGACACTAAAGGGGGACTAAATCCAAACCTAAAGTTGTCATGCAATGGTGATCCTAAGATTGAGATAAAGGAAATGCTACCTAACGTTATCATACATGGTTAAGATCCTAATGTCTATCATAATCTCCCTTGAACAAGAGAGATTAGAGGTCCTAAGGGAAAAGAGACAAAAGAAACATCAGTAAACAACACAAACATGCAAGAATGCAAACATAGAATGCAAATGAGGGAGGAAATTGGTGTGGGGAAGTAGTCTCCACAAGCTTATCTCAACCTGAAGCAACAATATGATAAATTTAAGAGATGAAAGGAATAAGAAATGCATCAATAGAAACACACAAGAGCATCAAAAAATGGGACGAAATGGCCTAAACCAAACAACATCAACCATAATGCCAAAACACAAACACAAATGAAAGACAAAGAAGTCCTAAAACAAAGTGAGAATGGGAGGCTATATGAGGACAACATGGAACTCATAATTTGCACTCAACCATAAGCATCATAAGAAAGGTGCATAAGAAAGTACAAAGAAGTCCTCATGGATTCATTATTTTTAAGCATGCTTCAAGTACCTCCAAAGGAGGAACCAAGCTACCTAAATTGAGATTGCAAAGTCATTGGACATCAAGGGAAATGAAATAAAAGTTCTCAAAAGAAAAAGCAAGTAAACCACAAGGAAATGCAAGCAAATTCTAAAAGGAAAGCAAGCATGTTTCACAATGAAACCCTAATTGGAAACTTAAAAGCAAGCAATTAAATGAACAAGCAAAACACAATATAATGACCTAAAAATGAGCAAAAATCATACTTAACATGTTAACAACATGAATCAATAGGCATTGAGAGCTCAAAGGATCCAAAAATGTCATATCCAAGTCAAACTAGAACAAGATGTATGTATGAACTTCCCTTTGGGGTAACTTAACTTGCAAGTTACTCTAAAAATAGGAAAATGATTCAAAAGTTATCAAATAAAATGCAAGAAGCTCATAAATATGTTGGAAACCAGAGGCCAAGAGATTGCAATCAAAATCAATTCACAACAACACCAAAAAAATGATTCACAAGGGTGTTCCATTGTGAATGAGGATTGCCAAGGGTCAAATGAAGTGCATCAAAAGTCAACTATAAAGTCAACCAACAGGGGCAAAATGGTCCTAAAAAATTCATCAACTCATCATTGATATGGGGATTGAATTTTATTCATTGGATCAAAAGGAAATGATAGAAACAAATTCAAGAACAAAACATGTCAAGATTTAGGTCAAATAAAACACTTCTAATGATAAATTCCATTTTTAATTGAAAAATAATTTATAAAATAAAATAAAAAATTTCTAAAATCAGAGGACATCTCAAGGAGTCCAAAACATATTTTTGTGGAATTTTATCACTTTTAGAAGTATTTTAAAATAATTTAAATCTAAACAGAAATAAAATAAAAACAAAAAGAAAAAAAATAACAATAATAAAAGTTGGGTGCAAATAGCAACCCAGCAACGTTGGAAATCAATGGGCCAGCCAGGGGGGGGGGGGGCGCAGATAGAAAGCCCAATCCATCAGAAAAAACAAATAACCAAAAAACGTGTGGATCCAATGTGATGAGTCAACCAAGGTCCATGGTACACCAAGCTTCAGATCGTGTGATCAGAAAGTAATCAAATCAAGGGGCTCACATTCACACACGTGGCTCAGACCAAAGAATTAATGAAACAATAAGTTTTGCTGAGGATCATGTGCGTGCAGTCAATTAAGGCGCATGGTGTGTCTTAATCTGAACCATTAAAATAAAAAGTAAACGCATCAAATGGCTGTGAGCAACACACGTGGATCTGGCTGGGTTTAAAAAGAGGAGGGAGAACCAGACAGCCGGAACCACTGTTCCGGTCGTCTTCTCCGGCGAAGCTTCAAGAAACCAGCCAAGGCCAAAACCCAGATACCTAAAAACTTAACCAAAATGGACAAATAAATAGCCAAAATTGATCTCCAGGTTACGTGGATCATGAATCCAACCCCCATTTTCATTGATCAGGCTTAAATAAAGCAAAACGAAAAGAAATAGAAAGGAGCTCAAATGAAAAAAGTTCACAAACAGTCATGAAATCAATCCAGAATCCATCTATGATATGCATGGATTATAAATACATGAAAATGGCGTGATAAAAATGCTTAAACAAAGAGATATTTTGAAAGAAAAGAAACCTAAAAACAAGCTTCCACAATGCTCAGTTTGTTAGTGAAGCTTGCAATAAAACGCCCAAAAATGTTCTTTGAAGCTTAAGGAATGTTTTGAAATGTTTTATTTTGATTGAAACTCAGTGAAAGTTGAAAAACAATTTTGACTTTTTCCTCTCTTTTTCTCAATGTGTTCTCACTCAAATTATCACCAAAACCAGTTCTGAAGACTTGTAAACAA
The DNA here is from genome assembly GCA_963859935.3 of Lathyrus sativus. Lineage (NCBI taxonomy): Eukaryota > Viridiplantae > Streptophyta > Magnoliopsida > Fabales > Fabaceae > Lathyrus > Lathyrus sativus. Next base: position 404,437,836 of record OZ012737.1, on the reverse strand, counting down.
TCCTGAGATTAAATATGATGGATTCTGATTGAAAGAAAGCCCAATTCTATGCTCCTTGGGCCCAATTGGATTTTCACTTTTTCACCTTATGGCCATTTCAATAGTGCACGAAAATCACCTTGATCAGGTGTAAAAATGGCTCATCTAGCTTGCATTTGAGGTAGGTTGATCAAAGGGCTGAGAATGGTTCCTTGATTTGATCTTATGGCAAGGTTTGGATATGTTACTTAATCTTGAAGAAAGCTTGAAAATGGCCACCAAGATGAACTCAAATCTCAAATCCAAAGTTGTCATTATGTTTGAAATGTGTTTGGCACTCAAAAAATGCACAAGGTTGGTACAAAATGACTCCAAATGATTTTAATTTGATTTTCCCCTTTTAAGGCCTTTTTCATGGAAATTTCATTAGAGATTCTTAAATCCAGGATAAACCTTTGATGCCGTGATGTTTGTTTGAGCAAACGACCCTATTTGGAGCAAGTTTGAAGTTGGAAAGATTTCCATTTGAAGTGTGCAAAGTGGTGAAATGGACCTATAATGAAAATGACCTGTAATCCCGCTTTCCCAAAATACGTCTGCCTTGCAAGCCTCATAACTTGAGTTCTACAAATCAGATGAAGGACTTATAGTACTATTTAGAAAGCTAAGATCATGAGGAACAAATTTCATGTTCATCAAAAGTTGAGGAGAAACATCCTTCTAGGTCAAAAATGGCTTGGAAGTTGGTTGACTTTTGTTGACCAAAATCACATTCATCTGAGGACCTGTAACTTGCCAGCATCATAACTTGAGATCTAGAAATCAGATGAATGACTTCTAGTACTCAAAATAAATCTAGAAACATGCTCTACAAGTTTCATGTTGGGGTCAAGATGAGATGAGACTTGTATCTTTAGTTATGTGGTCTTGAAGTTAGGCACTGAGATAGGGGATTTTACACTGTCAGGCTTAGAAACCCTAGCTTAATAACTTCTCACACTCTTGATTCTTGATGAATTGATCTTGAAATGATATCTCATGCATCTCAAAACAACATTCCATGACCATAAATACTTGGAATTGGGTCTTAATCTCCTTCAATTTCATAGCTGACTTAGGGTTGACCAAATGAAAACCCTAATTGCACCATCTTCAACTGTAACTCTTCACACTTGGTGTAAACACTTGAATGAACTCCATAATGACCTACAAGATCTCCAATGGGCTTAAATGACAATCTCCCTCCATAACCATGGGCTTGTGATCCTCATATGACCTTCAAATGGCCTCCTAGACAGGAGGTATACCATATGCACTTATCTGCCTATCCAAAGGGCTTTGACTTGTCTCTGATGATGATAACCCCCCTGTTGACTTGAATTAAAACTCTTGATTAGGTTTAGAACCCTTGATAAAATCCTCTTGTCATACACACATATCTTGATCCCCTGTAAAATGCAAAATGCTAGAACAATGAAATGAAACATAAACCAAGTAAAGAAAAGGTTGGGCAAATTTTGGGGTACAACAGTTGCCCCTATTCAAGCGACTTAGACCTGAATGGGTGAAAAGAGAACGGCTTTCAAACAATCAAGGTAAAAGACGGTTGAATACGAAAGAACCCAGAAATTTGCCAACTGCAGAGGTAAACTGCAAGCAGAAATAGGAGAAGACCCTCCGAAGAAACTGAAACGATAGCTGCAACAACAACAAGCTCAATGATTATCTGATAATGAACACCTTACCCGAAGATCACATTATCTAAAGATAGACAGGAAGAGAAATATCCCGAAGGTTCAATCATCTAATGATAGACAGGAAGAGAAATATAGACTACGTCAATGAACCTTAAAACCACCCATCAAATTTTAGAATCCTTTCGCCCATAGGAGTTGATGGAAAAATTTCTTCAAAGGGGCCACATCATCAATAAGAACTGACAGGAAGAAAACCACCTTCAAAGAGCCATGTCGTCAATAAGAATCGACAGCTAAGGAATCCTAACATTCTTCAAAGAGCCCCGACGTCAATAAGAATCGACAACTAGGAAAAACCCCTCTTGAAATGTCATCTCATCCAATAAACAGAAAGAAAACCATATCTGAAAGATCGCCTTGAAACCTCGCATCGTCTAAAGATAGACGGAGAAAAAACCATATCCAAAACTCACATCGTCTAATGATAGACGGAGAGAAAACCATATCCAAAACTCACATCGTCTAATGATAGACGGAGAGAAAACCATATCCAAAACTCACATCGTCTAATGATAGACGGAGAGAAAACCATATCCAAAACTCACATCATCTAATGATAGACGGAGAGAAAACTTGCTGGGGAAACACGTCGTCGATAGGAACTGGCGGAAAGAAAAGTCTGTCGTTATCAGATGACTGATGGACAAAGCATAACCGACATATAATCTGAAACCCGAGAGAAAGTAAACTGATGAGCTGTCTGAATACAAACGTTGAATAAATGCCCCAGTGCTGATTGCAGAGTGATTCATGTTGCCACGGGAGGTTGATAGAAAACTGGCCTATGCTTCACATGCATATGCGTGTGTTTGAATTTTTCTATGGCGTAATGCTCCATACGAAATGGAAATGCTAAGCATTTGAGGATGAAATGCAAATATGATAACTACATGCAAAGATGCAGATGCAGGCTCGGGCTGCCGGGGAAAGATGGATAACCAAAAGGACCACTCCAGCAAAATAAATGCTGAAGAGATGAAACCAACTCCGCTGGGGGTAACCGGATGTGCCAAGTATGATTGGAATTTACCGGTGATAGTTTACACGTGCTAATGATGATTGGACTTTTGCTGGGGAAAACAGACGAAGTCTTCCCGCGTACTAAAGGGAATTGGATTTGCAAAGGATCAGGTACGACTGATGCTGGAAAAATATCCTGTCTGAACTCAGAGGTTTTTGGTTAAAGGGTCAAGGGATAGTAACATGATTTCCCGACATTCGTCTTGAACTTGAAGATTAGCTGAACCTGCTTGAGTGGCTTCGAGTAGCTCTGATGACATGGAGTAGGAACAATTCCTTCGCTTCTGATTTGCCCCAGCCTGTGGGATCTCCGTAGGGATGTTCCTCGAAAGGAAATTTGGAAATTCTTATACCCTGACGGATCAAGATAAACTGCCCTAACACTTGAACCTCAAAGAGGTGCTTCAGATTAAATGCCCTCTGAGTCAGGAATAACTTCTTGGAATGGCCTGCCCCAGTCTTGCAATGATTTTGCTCTTGATTGGCTTCGAGAGATTTATCGAATCTCAACCTGATTGCCTCAGAACAACTGACTTTGGATGGCTGACTTTACCAGGAATCATTTGATATAGCTTGCCCCGGCTCACGGAGTATTCGGGTGTTCTGCATTCTATCTTGATCAAACTTTCCACTGTAGGAAACTTTCCTGCTGTCAAGCGCTTACTCGCAAGTAAAACAAGTTGTTCATAATAAAAGATATATTAAATGCAATGCATATGACAGTTTAGAAATCCAATCTGTTCATTGGAAAGGGAAAAATAGTTTACGGCACATTATGAACAAATCATTTACCAGAATATCAACATCAATGCCAACATGCTAAGAAGAATCCTTTTAGGAGTCAGTTTCGACGCGATCTTTACCGAAGTATGCTTTCAAAACAAACCTGCTTCAATTAGGACTTTTTCAGGTTGTAAAGTGGTCAGGTTCACAGTTTGAAAGAAAGGATATAAGGCTCAAAGTTCTGTTTAACCCACCCACTCTCCTTGATATTCTCCAATCCTATATTCAGCTGATTTGACACAAGTGCTCACCTCTCGAAGGTTGAACGATAGGAGTGATGGTTCAGGAAACCACAAGTTTTCGGAGTGACAGTCACTTGCTTTTTCGTCTTTGGTGCCTGAATCACACGACTTGTTTTTCATCAACATTTTTTTTTATTTCCCTAACTTTGCCTGGACTGACTCTTTTGACTTTCTTTTGATTTCGAAGTCCAGCGGGATGCCCTAATTTTTGCCTAAGCCACTTTCTTTCAATTTATCAACTTAGCGGGCTTTTTATTTTTCTTTTCTTTTGATTCTCTTTTTTTGAACAAATCGTGTGACACCGGCTTGTCTGACTTGTTTGATCGGTTTGTGACTGTCTCACTCTTTGGTCAGTAATGGATAACCACTGTGGTTTTTTAGGTACGACCTCTACGGGTGTGATGGATCCTCGAACGGGAACACTCCTCTCGCAATTTGGATGTTTAGTCGAATTAGCTAACACCTACCCTGCCCTAGGTTAAGATTGAGGGTTTTTCGTTTTCAGAAAGAACTCCTACTACTAGGCTCGAAGGGGTTAACGAGGGATTATCTTCCTTATATCTCCGGTGTTTAGGGATTTGAAACAATGCATGTACATCATCAGCATGTTTCATTTCGAAAGCATACAATCGAAAGCTTACGCGTCTTTAAACTTCATCATCCTCCCCGGATTTTGCTTAACCAAGCATTGGATATCTGTAAAAACAATTAGTGAACACGAATGGATTTAAACAAAATAAGCATACTCATTCCATTATCATTATCACATGAAAACAAACAAGTTTTACACACAAGATTGCAATTCAAACAGGAAAGAAACTACAAATATAAAGAAATGACAAGATAAAACGAAAATTGCCAGCTCCTGGGAACTGGGCTTTCAAACTGATTTGTTGCTAGAGGATGCTTCCCTTGAAGTCTTCAAACTCAAGCAGATAAGCGATTGACGTGTATGACTAGCCTTTCGCCTGGCGTGAATTCAATTGCCTTTGAGTCAACCAGGTCCTGGATTTTATGCTTAAAAGCTTTACAGTCCTCAATGCTATGCCCCAGTGCCCCAGAGTGGAAATCGCAATGGGCATTCACATCAAAACCTGATGGAGGCTCACCAGTCAAAGTATTCATGGTCCGAAGCTTAATCACCTGGTGTTGAAGCAAAGGTTGCAATAGTTGAGCATACGTCGTAGGAATCTGATCGAAAACTCTGTTGCATGGCCTTATCTTCTGATACCTCCTAGGCATATGATTATCCTGAGAATCAAGACGTTGACGAGAAAATCCTAGAGCTCTCTGTCGTGCATGAGACACCTGAGGCTTATCACACCTTGGCACAGGTTCCACAGGCACAAGCGGAACAAGCATTTTTGCTGCGGCCTCAGGTAGCTGATCACCTTCTTTTCTGAGCACATTCTTTATCACCTCCATGATCAAGCCCACCTGGGTCTTCAGCTGATGGTTTTCTTCTCTGAGTGTCTTCTGATCCAGACGCAACTCTTGCATGTCCATCATAATCTGCCTCAGCTGGCCTCGGACTTCAACCAATTCAGCTTGAACTTGCTCCATAACTCTGCGGGGATTCCTGCAATAAACTAACGAAATACAAGAAATAAGACCCAAGGTTCTGAGGTGCCTGTTATGCGAGAATGCAATGCAGAAAGTAAACACAAATCTTCAACAAGAAAAAGAAAACCCAAGCTATAAGCACGGAGATAAACACCTCACACAACTATGTAAAACCAACAAAAGAAGCAAACAAGCACAACCAAGTACAAAATACAATGACCCCAGCCAAAAAGCCTGGTGATGGTCAGCAAACAAAAGCTAAACACGTAAGCATAGAAAACAGATGTGACAACCGGCACATAAACCTCTAGCAACTTCCTTCATATTCAACTGAGCCCTCAGTTTGAAACTCTTTAGAACACACACTCTCGGTGGATCCTTCCATAACAAGAACTGTTGTGCCTGCATGGCTAGATGAAGGAAAATCAATAATCTGGATAATACCCTGAGGCGTGATGGAGAACCTATTAGAGTCTAACAGAGTCTGAACTTGGCTCCTAAGCACCTTACAATCGTCTGTTGAATGCCCATGTGCCCCAACATGGTACTCACAGCGAGCGTTGCCATCGAAGCCTGGAGGGTAGGGCGAGATCATTGGGTTAGTCTCTTTCGGCACTATCAGCCCACCTTTGACCAAATTCGGCAACAACTAACTGTAGGACACCGATACCTGAGTAAACTGCCTTTCAGGTTTCCTTGGTCTTCGTCAAGCGTGCTGACATGGCTGATGACGGTATGATTGTTGGCTTTAAATACTTGAAACGTCTGAAAACTAACCCTGAGATATTGGAGATTCTGGGATAACATCCCTTCTTTTCTCCCATTCTTCTTGCGAGCTGACAACTGATCCATTTTCCTCAAATGAGATAAAGGGAATGTCTCTAATCTTTCCATTCTTGAGTCCGCTCTCAACACATTCCCTTGCCATCATTAAGTCAGCAAAGTTTAATATTCCGCCACTAATAAATATATCATAGTAATGGCCCTTCAAAGTACCCAAGAAGATGTCAACCAGTTCTCTATCTTGAAGCGGTGGTTGAACACGAGCAGCGAATTCTCTCCATCTCTACACATACCATCTAAAGGATTCATTCTCCGCATGAGATAATTCTTGTAACTGCACACGACTGGGAGCCATATTGAGATTGTTGTTGTACTGCTTCACAAAGGCATTGGCTAGATCTGACCATGATCTGATGCTACCACTTTCCAACTACATATACCAACCTAAAGATGCTCCGCTCAAACTGTCCTGGAAACACTGAATCATCAGTTTGTCATCGTGGACATACAAGGTCATTCTTCTGCAAAACATTACCAAATACTACTTCAGACAACTATCTCCTTTGTACTTCTCAAAGTTTGGCATCTTAAATTTTGGAGGCATCACAAGACCTGGCACCAAACACATGCTCGAAGCATTTAGATTAAGAGTATCCCGACTCATTAGGGTATCAAGCTTTTCTTCCAACAGCTAACATCTTCTCATAATCTCAACAGTCTGTGGGTCTCTAGCATTAACCTTTGGAACAACCCTCTGAGAATCTGGCACAAGGAAGGTGAAATTCTGATAGTCTGTGTTGTAAAGAGAAGATAAATCTCTATCTCTTGCAACAGGATGCTCTTGAACTTCGACAGGAATCTGCGCAGGCTAAGCTTGAGCAATATTGTTCGCTAGAGTCCTCTGAATATCGGCCTCTCCTATGGTCATAGTTGTCATGGCTTCCACGAGTTGATCTAGCTGATTCTTCATCAATTCAAACTCTGCCCTTGTAATAACCACATCCTGCTCTGCTGTGTCCATGCTTCTTTCGGAGCCTAAATCAAGTCCAATGCGAATGTTAGGAAATCAACTGACGGAGCTGGACAAAAGATGGGTGAGCTTCCTGATCCGACTGAGGAGGGATATGCAAAAATGAGATGCAAATGCAAAAACACAAATGCAAAATGCAAATGCAACAAACAAGGGATCAAGACCACTGTGCTGTTGATCTAGAAGAACCGGCGCTTCACCTTGGCAAGACAATAGCATAGATCCGATAGTAGGAACCACTGATACTCAGAACACAGATTCAAACTGTGAAGAAAATAGGGTAATCTGACGGTCAAGGTTACCTGTACAACCCAACCCCGCTCACAGGTATGGACCTATCCACTGACAAGGTATGGCATCCTATGTGTTCATCAGCGTCACAGACTTTCTAGAAATGATGATACGTTCACCATTTCTGGTTTAGCATCATCACTTCCCGAAGAGGCCTCACTTAGCTGAATCCCAAATGATCGGTCTCCAGAGTCGACAACCCCCAGATCCAAAATCCCTTCGAGCCCAAAGGGCCAGAAAGAAAATCATCAAAGAGAATCTCGTCTGAGCGCGAATTTCATGGCTAGCTGGTGCATGCAAGGCATACAGGCTCACCACTACTTTCCACTTCTAATGCTAAGTCTATACTCGAGCCTGGGTCTGGCTTATCACTCATCAGAATTTCCCTCCCTCAACAACATAACAATAATGATAGTGCTGAAAAGTAAAATGCGGAAAGCAAATAAAGAAAGATAAAGCACATATGTACACACCCAAAAAGATAAATAGGCAAACGCTAGGATTGACTCGCATAGGGGATATTCCAGTCCCCAGCAGAGTCGCCAGCTGTCGCTACTGCGAAAATCGGGGCTGACAATAACAGAAGAGTCGCCACCGTGCATTATTTATCTCAAGAGAGGGAAAGGAAATGCTTAGAGAAAACCTAACGAAAAGAGGGATAAGATCGGTCATCGCAACCAAATCTCGGGTTCGGGAGTCGGTTACGCAAGGGGAAGGTGTTAGCAACCCTCACATCCGTCATCCTCGACGGGATCTACGCTTGTTGTCTATCTAAAAGGGTGATTTAAACTATCTAATTACAAGCTTGACGACAAAAGAAAAAGAAGTGACTCGGCAAAGCAACGACGCTTTGTGCCTACGTATCTCATCTGAAGTGAGAAGTCAGAGTCAACATAGTTCGGCTAACTACGGGTTAAAGGGGGGAAGGTTGCTCGCCAAGACATCACGTCTTGTGCCTACGTACTTTCATCTGGTATGAAAGATCAGAGCAAACATAGTTCAGGCTAAAAGGGAACACATGTTTGTTCAACTATTTTACCCGAGTAGGGTTAACAATCAGTTCTAGCAGTATGGTGTATGCAGATCGACCATTGGAGACTTAGGTGTTACCGTTTGTGATAGAACCAAGAGTTAACAAAACTCTCCTTACGAAAATGATTTTCCAAGATTAAAGTCCCCAAAGGGCAAAAAGAAGTTTGAATGATTTGTTTTTGTGTTTTTTTAGAGAGGAAGTGTTTTTGGATTGTTTGCAATTCATATTGCACTAGAGACTATGACTTAGGAGTCAATGCGTCGCATATCACCCAAAGGGTGCTATACTAAACATCCAAGCCATTGAAGAGAAACTCCTCAACAACCCTTTCCTAATGCTTAAGGCTCGTAACGCACAATAATCATTAACCTTTATTAAGTGTTTCATGATTGTTTGAGATGAGAAGAGAAAGGACACTAAAGGGGGACTAAATCCAAACCTAAAGTTGTCATGCAATGGTGATCCTAAGATTGAGATAAAGGAAATGCTACCTAATGTTATTATACATGGTTAAGATCCTAGTGTCTATCATAATCTCCCTTGAACAAGAGAGGTTAGAGGTCCTAAGGGAAAGGAGACAAAAGAAACAACAGTAAACAACACAAACATGCAAGAATGCAAACATAGAATGCAAATGAGGGAGGAAATTGGTGTGGGGCAGTAGCCTCCACAAGCTTATATCAACCTCAAGCAACAATATGATAAATTCAAGAGATGAAAGGAACAAGAAATGCATCAATAGAAACACACAAGAGCATCAAAAAATGGGATGAAATGGGCTAAACCAAACAACATCAACCATAATGCCAAAACACAAACACAAATGAAAGACAAAGAAGTCCTAAAACAAAGTGAGGATGGGAGGCTATATGAGGACAACATGGAACTCATAATTTTCACTCAACCATAAGCATCACAAGAAAGGTGCATAAGAAAGCACAAAGAAGTCCTCATGGATTCATTATTTTTAAGCATGCTTCAAGTACCTCCAAAGGAGGGACCAAGCTACCTCAATTGAGATTCCAAATTCATTGGACAACAAGGGAAATGAAATAAAAGTTCTCAAAAGAAAAATCAAGTAAACCACAAGGAAATGCAAGCAAATTCTCAATGGAAAGCAAGCATGTCTCACAATGAAACCCTAATTGGAAACTTAAAAGCAAGCAATTAAATGAACAAGCAAAAGACAATATAATGACCTAGAAATGAGCAAACATCATACTTAACATGTTAACAACATGAATCAATAGGCATTGAGAGCTCAAAGGATCAAAAAATGTCATATCCAAGTCAAACTAGGTCAAGATGTATGTATGAACTTCCCTTTGGGGTAACTTAACTTGCAAGTTACTCTAAAAATAGGAAAATGATTCAAAAGTTATCAAATAAAATGCAAGAAGCTCATAAATATGTTGGCAACCAGAGGCCAAGAGATTGCAATCAAAATCAATTCACAACACCACCAAAGAAAATGATTCACAAGGGTGTTCCATTATGAATGAGGATTGCCAAGGGTCAAATGAAGTGCATTAAAAGTCAACTATAAAGTCAACCAACAGGGGCAAAATGGTCCTCAAAAATTCATCAACTCATCATTGATATGGGGATTGAATTTTATTCATTGGATCAAAAGGAAATGAGAGAAACAAATTCAAGAACAAAACATGTCAAGATTTAGGTCAAATAAAACACTTCTAATGATAAATTCCATTTTTAATTGAAAAATAATTTATAAAATAAAATAAAAAATTTCTAAAATCAGAGGACATCTCAAGGAGTCCAAAACATATTTTTGTGGAATTTTATCACTTTTAGAAGTATTTTAAAATAATTTAAATCTAAACAAAAATAAAATAAAAACAAAAAGAAAATAAAAAAAGAAAATAAAAGCTGGGTGCAAATAGCAACCCAACAACGTTGGAAATCAATGGGCCAGCCAGGGGTGGGGGGGGTGGGGTGCAGATAGAAAGCCCAATCCATCAGAAAAAACAAATAACCAAAAAACGTGTGGATCCAAGGTGATGAGTCAACCAAGGTCCATGGTACACCAAGCTTCAGACCGTGTGATCAGAAAGTAATCATATCAAAGGGCTCACATTCACACACGTGGCTCAAACCAAAGAATAAATGAAACAGTGAGTTTTGCTGAGGATCATGTGCGTGCATTCAACTAAGGCGCATGGTGTGTCTTAATCTGAACCATTAAAACAAAAAGTAAACACATCAAATGGCTGTGAGCAACACACGTGGATCTGGCTGGGTTTAAAAAGAGGAGGGAGAACCAGACGGCCGGAACCACTGTTCCGATCGTCTTCTCCGGCGAAGCTTCAAGAAACCAGCCAATGCCAAAACCCAGATACCTCAAAACTTAACCAAAATGGACAAATAAATAGCCAAAATTGATCTCCAGGTTACGTGGATCATGAATCCAACCCCCATTTTCATTGATCAGGCTTAAATAAAGCAAAACGAAAAGAAATAGAAACGAGCTCAAATGAAAAAAGTTCACAAACAGCCATGAAGTTAATCTAGAGTCCATCTATGATATGCAAGGATTATAAATACATGAAAATGGCGTGATAAAAATGCTTAAACAGAGAGATATTTTGAAAGAAAAGAAACCTAAAAACAAGCTTCCACAATGCTCAGTTTGTTAGTGAAGCTTGCAATAAAACGCCCAAAAATGTTCTATAAAGCTCAAGGAATGTTTTGAAATGTTTTATTTTGATTGAAACTCAGTGAAAGTTGAAAAACGATTTTGACTTTTTCCTCTCTTTTTCTCAATGTGTTCTCACTCAAATTCTCACCAAAACCAGTTCTGAAGACTTGTAAACAATCCTGAGATTAAATATGATGGATTTTTATTGAAAGAAATCCCAATTCTATGCTCCTTGGGCCCAATTGGATTTTCACTTTTTCACCTTATGGCCATTTCAATAGTGCACGAAAATCACCTTGATCAGCTGTAAAAATGGCTCAGCTAGCTTGCATCTGAGGTAGGTTGATCAAATGGCTGAGAATGGTTCCTTGATTTGATCTTATGGCAAGGTTTGGATATGTTACTTAATCTTGAAGAAAGCTTGAAAATGGCCACCAAGATGAACTCAAATCTCAAATCCAAAGTTTTCATTGTGTTTGAAATGTGTTTGGCACTCAAAAAATGCACAAGGTTTGTACAAAATGATTCCAAATGATTCTAATTTGATTTTCCCCTTTTAAGGCATTTTTCATGGAAATTTCATTAGGGATTCTTAAATCCAAGCTAAACCTTTGATGCCGTGATGTTTGGTTGAGCAAATAACTCCATTTGGAGCAAGTTTGAAGTTGGAAAGATTTCCATTTGAAGTGTGCAAAGTGGTGAAATGGACCTATAATAAAAATGACCTGTATTCCCGCTTTCCCAAAATACCTCTGCCTTGCAAGCCTCATAACTTGAGTTCTACAAATTATATGAAGGACTTCTAGTACTCTTTGGAAAGCTCAGATCATGAGGAATAACTTTCATGTTCATAAAAAGTTGAGGAGAAATATCCATCTAGGTCAAAAATGGCTTGGAAGTTGGTTGACTTTTGTTTACCAAAATCACATGCATCTGAGGACCTGTAACTTTCCAGCATCATAACTTGAGTTCTAGAAATCAGATGAATGAATTCTAGTACTCAAAATAAATCTAGACACATGCTTTACAAGTTTCATGTTAGGGTCAAGATGAGATGAGACTTGTATCTTTAGTTATGTGGTCTTGAAGTTAGGCATTGAGATAGGGGATTTTACACTGTCAGGCTTAGAAACCCTAGCTTAGTAACTTCTCACACTCTTGATTCTTGATGAATTGATCTTGAAATGACACCTCATGCATCTCAACACAATATTCCATGACCATAAAGACTTGGAATTGGGTCTTAATCTCCTTCAATTTCACAGCTGACTTAGGGTTGATCAAATGAAAACCCTAATTGCACCATCTTCAACTGTAACTCTTCACACTTGGTGTAAACACTTGAATGAACTCCACAATGACCTACAATATCTCCAATGGGCCTAAATGAAAATCTCCCTCCATAACCATGGGCTTGTGATCCTCATATGACCTTCAAATGGCCTCCTAGACAGGAGGTGAACCATATACACTTATCTTCCTATCCAAAGGGCTTTGACTTGTTTCTGATGATGATAACCCCCCTGTTGACTTGAATACAAACTCTTGATTAGGTTTAGAACCCTTGACAAAATCCTCTTGTCATACACACATATCTTGATCCCCTGTAAAATGCAAAATGCTATGCAATGCAATATGCTAGAATAATGAAATGAAACATAAACCAAGTAAAGAAAAGGTTGGGCAAATTTTGGGGTACAACACATGGCTCCTGACCATCATCAACTTCAGAATATGTCTCAGAATGAAAAAGAGTCTTTCAAGGAATATGCTCAGCGGTGGAGAGAGCTAGCTTCCCAAGTTGAACCTTCTTTGGTAGAAAAGGAATTGATTGCAATGTTCATGGAAACTCTACCCCCTTTCTATTGGGATAAGATGATTGGGAGTGTCTCCTCAAGATTTATAGATCTAGTAACTATTGGGTAGATATTGGAAGAAGGTATGTGTCGCTACTGCGAGAAAAGGTGCCGGCAAAGATAGAAGAGTCGTCACCTTTCGTTATTTATCCCACAGGAAGGGAAATGAAACGATCTGAACAAACCTAGCGAAAAGGAAAAGACAGGTCGTCGCAACCAAATCTCTGGGTTCGGGAGTTGGTTACGCAAGGGGAAGGTATTAACACCCCTCACGTCCATCGTACTCGACGGGATCCACGCTTGTTTGTTTATCTAAAAGGGTTGTTTATCTATCTACCTATCAAGGATGGCTCAAAAGGAAAAGAAAGAGGAGAGAAAGTGACTCGACAGAGCGTTGCTGCTCTGGGCCTACGCATTCCCTCGTGCAATGGAAAAGTCAGAGTCAATGTAGTTCGGCTAACTACGGGTGATGGAGGAAGGTTTCTCGCCAAGACATCGCGTCCTGTGCCTACGTACTTTCATCTGGTATGAAAGATCAGAGCGAACGTAGTTCAGGCTACAACGGAACACAGGTTGATTCATCTGTTTTTACCCAAGTAGGGTTAAACATCCGTTCCAGCAGTTAGGGATAAAGCTTGTTTGCGGTAGAACGGAAGCTTAATAACAATCTTTTCATCAGAAAAGGAAGTTTGATTAATCCCGAAGGAAAAAGGTTTGAATTTGTTTTTGAGTCTTTTACGAGAAGAAGTGTTTTTTATGAATGTTTGTAATTTGTACTGCACTAGAGACTATGACTTAGGAGTGAATGTGTCGCATGTCACCCAAAGGGTACCACACTAAACATCCTGATTACTGAAAGGAAACCCTTCAATAACCATTTCCTAAGTGGCTTAAGGCTCGTAACGTACTGTACAAACTTGCCTTTATTATGTGTTTTACTGTTGTTTGGAGATGAGAAGAGACAAGAGGAATCTACAGGGGAAACTATCAAGCATCCTACTGTTGTCATACAATATGGCCCTAGTGTTGAGTTTGAGGGGGAATCTACCCTACTGTTATCATACATGGATTCATCCTAAAGTTTTATCATCACTATTCTTATCAAAGGAAGTGAAAGCCCTAAGGGAACATGTCAAAGGTAAACACCAACAGAAATCATTAAGCAGATGAATACAACTATCAAGCTTCTGAAATAAGGACATGTATGGATATGCAATGCATCAGCACAAGCAGAAGGAAGGAAACCCAACTTCTAATGCAAACATGACAAGCATAAAAGAAAAAGAAACACACAAGCAAGGGAAGATCACCTCAACCTTCGATGCAAACAAGCAAGGGCAAGTATGAAAATAGTTAAACAACCAAGCTAAGGGAGGACCACCTCAACCTTTAATGCAATCAAGCAAAGGGAGACTAGCTCAACCTTTAACGCAAACATGCACCTAAACAAGAGTCTCTACTCATGCAACTCTATCCTAATGAAACACAACAATCAGGCAATCAATCAAGCAGTCCATCAGGCAAGCAAGCAGAAAACACTCCATCAAGAGAGAAGCAACCAAGAAGAGCAGCAAGGAAATCATCCCAAGGCTACATCAGGTTGAGATGAGAATGGTAGAACCTAGATGTCAATCTAAGGTATCTGGGTCATTGTGTATCAACACAAGAGTCCTCTGAGGCTCAATCTCTTTATGGAATGCACATTAGACTTCCCAAAGGGAAGTACGGGCTCTCACAAGAGAGATCCTTTGATCAATGGACAGAGAGACTTGAAAGGATGATGGGAAACATGAAGTATACCAAAGGTATCCTTCATGGCACTCAACCAATCATCAAAGATTGTATCCTCAAAGGTTTTACCTTCATGGTATGCCTTTAGTCCTTCCAAAGGAAGGACTAGGCTCATACAAGGAACCTTGAATCATAGGATAAAAAGTGGAGGGATGAATGCAAGCAAAGCAAAGCAAAACACCTAAAGAGGAGAAATCACTCACCTAAAATTTCTAAAGAAAACCTTTAATGTTTAGCTCTAAGGAAATCCAACCTAAGGGAGCTTAATGGCATGTTAAGTGTTTGAGAATCACCTTAAAGATGTATTAACCTATGAACTAAGGTATAAAGTGGATATTAGGTACCTAAAGTTTGCAACAAAGTTCACTAAATGGGAAAGCTAGGTGAAAGGATTCCATAAGGCTACATTAATGTTAGTCAGAATGTAAAATAAGGTAAAAATAGGAAATCTATCCTAAAAATCCTATTAAAAGATTCAGAGGTCCCTAAGGATGTTATGAAGTCATGGTAAAAGTTTTAGATTAAAACTCTAAGTTTAAGGGCACTAACCTAATGCTAAACCTAAAGGTATGCTAGGGAAAGCTCAAATTGGGAAGGTTATAAAGATCTAATTCAAACCTATATCTAAAAGCATCTAAAACTCATGGGAAAATTCCTACAACTCATTCAATAAGTGCATAATATTCTCAAGAAAAATTAGACATTTCTAAGTTGTTTTGATACCTCAATAAAATTCCTAATCTAAGGGTACATGCTTTTCACATTTTAATAACCACTAAAAATAGAAAAATCAAAATAAAATGGAAAATAATCTTAAAATCATATTACTAGTTCCTAAAATCAGCTAACATGTCAATGTTCAACGTGTCAAAAAATCATGAATTTATGAGTCATTTTACTATTTTTTTATGGAATTAAACAATCATGCACAACAACCATAAAAATAAAGAAAAAGAATGAAAAAAGAAAAACAGGCGTGGTAAATAGCAAGAATTCTAAGTTGAAATGCTTGGGCCTCTTCTAAGAGAGGTGCGAATATGAATTCTGGGGCCCAATCCATCAGGATTCCACATGATTACATGCGCTTAGTTGACTAGGGTTCATGATTTGTCTTAATCAGGCGCGTTGGTTCGTTAAGTCATCAGATCTCACGCGTACTATCTAGCCACGTCATTTAAAAGGAATCAACCCTAACTGAAATCATTCTCACGCGTTGGATAAGGATACCATGTCAATAAGGTCACATGATTGAACGGTGACTGAGTCATCTTCTTCAATTCAAACTGAGAAATGGAAGGAATGTGCAGTGGTGGCCGGAGAAGACTCTGGTCGTCTTCTCCGGCGAGAGCTACAGTAGCTGTGTCATCAAACATCATGAAATCTCAAAATATTTACATCAAACGAATCCTTACACTTCCTAGATCACTAATTCAACATCAAATCTCATTTTTATCCATGGAATCATCTAAACCGAATCAATTTCATTCTTGTGTCATGGCAACAAATGTCACCAAATCCAGATTTCTTTACATTAATCAAATCCTCGTGTTATATACGTTCTCAATCCATGATTAAAACTCATTTTTAACCTAGGAATAGCTCCAATCGAATCCATCTCAATCTTGTGCCATGGCAAGAATTCTCACAATCGAACCTCTAACTTATCCTAAAACCATCTAGGCAATAACAGAAACCTAACCACATGCAAAACAAGCTCTAATTCATCATGAACTAAGAGTAATTTTGAAAGTTAAAAACCTGTGAAAAAGCTTCAACAGAGGCACGATCTTGTGATGGAACTTGCTCGGAACAATCCAAAAACACTCTATGATTGATGATGAAGCTTTCTTGATGCTTGAATTTGCTTGACAATGCCTGAATCTTGGAACTCAATTTTCACTCTCAAGCTCACTTTTTCTAACTGTTTCTTACCTGTTCTTGCACCAAAACCATCCAACCCGAAGGTGAGAAAATACTTAGAAGGGGGGTTCAATAAGTATGAAGATAAAACTTAGAAATAAAAAACTCAAGGATTTTTATCCTGATTCGTTGAACTCAACTACTCCAGTTCACCCTATCAAGAGTGATTTGCCTTTCTCAAACAGGGACTTAATCCACTATTTAATCAATTGATTACAATAGTAAGCACTAAGAAAAACTGTTCAAAGTCTTCTTAAGAACTACTGATCCTAACTGGATCTTCTTAAGGTTCTCTTACAATGAAATGTAATAATAATACAAGTGTTAAAAATGCTTCTAATAAAGCTTTATCACAACTGTGATTTTTCACTTAAGATGAAGAACAATGAAATAAATTCAGCAAATGAGTATTAGTTGTATGAGATCTTGTAATGAATTCTTTCAAGTATTTCGTCAACTGAAGAAGATGAATGGAGTCTTGCTTTTATAGGCACAGAGGTCAATGAAGTCTTTCACGTTGAGAACTGTGTACCAAAAAAGTATGAGCCTTTTTGTCTTCACATCACATGACCTTTCCTAGAAGAAGAATGCACAGAAAAATCCTTTTTGTCTGTGTTCTTGTGTCTAGCATAAATAAGGAAAGAGTCGTTTGGTCATTCCAACGGACATAACTTTGAATTCTTCTTCAACAAGTTTCAGCAAGAATCATCAGAGTCTAGATTGATCAGAGCCTTCTGATGTTCATCAGAGTTCACTGAATCAGAGTCTTTGCAGCAAGTGTGCTTTCAGCATGTAAATGTTCAGAGCAGAGTTTTGGATCAGATCCTCAGTACTGGCAGCGTTAGTACTATCAGAGTCTTCTGAAATAACTGTGCTTGAAACTCTTCATACATAATTCCTCAATGCTTCAGATGCTTCTGGCTTCTTCTTCAGATTCTTCTGTAGCTTCTACTTCAGATTCTTCTGCAGACAGCGCTCAGAATCTTCTGGAGGCAGCATTCAGAATCTTCTAAGAGATGCTTCTGACGCTTCAGAGCCTTGCATATTTCTCAAGTTCAGATCTAATTTGTTTCTAGAGTAATATTCACTTTAACATCTTCAGCAAACATTCTTAAGCAAATTTTAGAGTATATAATTCTTTAATACAAAATTTCATAAGAGTTATCATCAAAACATAGAGATATTATTAAGAAGCAATCCGTGTTCTAACAATCTCCCCCTTTTTGATGATGACAAAAACATCAGAAATTTTGTTCAATAGAAAAGAAAATAATTATAACTCCCCCTGAGATAATGAATCTCCCTCTGAATTGAATACTAAGAAGGAATAGAAACTTCCCTTTTTGCATGAGTGTTCTTTTCAGAATTAGAGCCTGAATGTTCCAATCATTTGATCTTGCATGTTTTAGAGTCAGAGTCTGATAAGTTAAATATGATCTGGGAGTCTCAGAGTTTCTTTTAAGGAAAATGTCAGAGTTATCAAATGTTTTGAAATACTAAGAGTTTACGTTAGATAAAATTGATATGTCTGAAGTTTCATTTAGGTAGAGTTTATTTGAATAGTCAAATCCATTTTCTCCCCCTTTTTTGTCATAATCAAAAAGTAAAAACTTTTAAAGGAAAAATAAAAGGAAATACAGAAAAGATAAATCATGTAGAGAAAACACTAAGTCATTCATTCATTTAGAGCAAAAGATACAAAACATCAGATAAAAAACAAGTACATGTGCACAAACATCAGATGTAGAAAAAAACTTAAACTAGGTTTGTTTGGA
Organism: Lathyrus sativus; assembly: GCA_963859935.3. Taxonomy (NCBI): domain Eukaryota; kingdom Viridiplantae; phylum Streptophyta; class Magnoliopsida; order Fabales; family Fabaceae; genus Lathyrus; species Lathyrus sativus. The sequence continues at coordinate 404,419,354 of OZ012737.1, read as the reverse complement.
CAAAATCATCTTCAACAGGTTAGTGATCTCAGATGAAGACTGTTCTTGCTTTGTCATCCACTTAGCCATGTTCTCATTCTTCTGATCTTGTTTGGACATCCATTGAGCCATGTCTTCAGACTTCTGGTCTTGCTTGGCCATCCATGACTTAATCTCAGGTTCTCCAGCTTCCAAAACTGCAATCTTATCTTCCAAATTTGGATTCTCTTTCTTGATCTCAGATGAAGAAGGTGGGGCAGATTCTGAAACAGGAACAGAGTCAATTTCCATAGGAGATGCAGAGTCATTAGCACCATATCCAGAGGGATGTTCCACAAGAGTCATAGCCAGAGGGTTTTCTTCAGATGCAGATTCAGCAGTCACTTTTGTAGCAAATACTTCAGAAGATGAAGGAACATCTTCAAGAAGTAAAGGTGCAGATCTTTTCATATTCCAGATCATGCTTTTAGCAGTCTCAACAAATCTGAGCTTCGCATCATCAGAACATACATTCTTCAGATTTGAGGCTACAGAATTGAATCTGTTAATGAAGGTATTCCAGATAACATCAGATTCATTTGCATCCATTATTGATAAGCACCTCTTCTGAACAGAGCCTAAATGCATCTTTATTTCTTTCATAAAACTTGTAAATAAATTATCAAAATTCAGCCTAGGTTTTGGTTTCAGAAGGGTTTCCAATGTGAATGGCTTGGGTTGAGGTGAAGGTGGAATGGCAAATTCTGGAATGATGATCAGAGGACGAGGGTAGAAAGGAATGGATGGAGAATCAGATGAAGTGATAGATTTTGATCTGATTAAGGCATTAATCAAAAATGGTTTTGCATTTGATGCATAGGAAACAACATCAAATGAGGTGGAAGTGTAAGGAATGAAAGCAGATTTATCAGATAAAAGAGGTTCTGATGAAATCATGTCTGACAGTTCTTTGATATATGTTTGGAGAACAGATGGTAGAATGATGGAAATCTTAGGTTTAAAAGGTGTGATAGAGTCAGATGGTTCAATTCTGTGATAGAAATTTTTGAACTTGAAACTAGAGAGAAGTGTAGCAGAGGGAAATGGTTTACAAGAAGCAAAGGATACAAACTCAGATGTCCTTGGCTTAGGTTTTGGAATGGTGTTGGAAATGAGAATTTCAGATGAAATAGGTGGTTCTGGTTGGTTAGCTTCAAATGCTCTGAGAGAGGGAGGTGAAATGAAATCTGGATGGATATTAGATTCAAATGAATTTGAGGATGTGGTTGGGGTACAAGACATAGAGGACACTTCAAATACAGTCTTGAGAGGTGTAACATTTAGAACCTCAGTCTCAGGTATATTTGTTTCAAGAGGATTGGTTGGTTCTGGTTGAATCTCAGAAGGTTTGGATCAGAAACAACTTGTTCAGGTGCAACTGGATCAGATTGAATGGGTTCAGATGTATCTGGTTGTTGTATTTACGGTTGCTGTTGTGGTGGAGGTTGTTCTTTTGGTTTTGTTTGAGGGGTTGGAGTTTGGTCTGCTGGTGTTGTTGTTGTTGGTTCAGATGGTGGAGTAACAGAAGTTTTTAGTGGAGTAGTGGAAATAGGATCAGATGATTTTTGTGGGGAAGGAATTTTTGATGGTTCAGATTTTTGAGATGGAGCAGGAATAAATTGTTTTTGAGTGGGAGGGGGTTTTGGAATATAACTAAATGTTGATTCATTTATAACAATTTTAGAGAAAGAAGATACAAATGATTTAGTACCTTTAATCTTTATACGCTTGGTGGGAACAGAGGGAACTTCTCCAGAAGCTTTTCTCTTGATCTGTTTTTGTGGCTTGTCAGCAACTTTTGGCTTCTTCTGAACAGCAGCTTCTTCTGCCTCTGATTGACTTCTTTTCCTTGTGTTCTCATTATACAAATCTGGCATAGGTTCTCTGGCACGAATCAGAATGTCTGCAGGAATGGGCGTTCCATCTGCTTTACATGAATCAACATACCTAACAATGATATCCCTTGGTTCTTCAGCACCAAAGAGTCGAAAATTGTCAACAGGAATTCTCTTCTGACTGATTTCATAAATATTCAACCTCTTGGGTGCAACTGTGAGTTCATCTACAATCTTTAGTCTCTGAAGACTCTTTGCATTTAATGGTTTTCCAACAATGGATTTAAGTTCATCCTTAACTCCAGCTTCATACAGAGCAGTTACAAGACCATTCTCTGTCAGAATGTCTGAAATTAATCTTCCAAAGGGAATCCATGTCCTGATCTTCTGTCCCTTATCCTTTACAGATTCTCTTGAAGCATTGATATGGTTCCACAGATGCATAAAGAGGATGTAAGGAAGATCTACCTCTGTACTCTGACTCAAACAGTACATGAAGTAGAGCTGTTCATTATTCACATAATCTGGAGAATTGGTAGATTTTCTGTGATGGATTCATCCCAGAAAAATCTTTGCCCAGATTTTATAGTCAGGCTTCAGATCCTTAAATTTGTTAGAGGCCTGTCCAGATGTAATGACTTCCTCATAAACTTCTTCCATGTCCACACGCCCAGCTGGCAGATGACATACTCCATCAGTCTCCTCATACCCTATGAGTTTCCTGATGAGATCTTCAGTTATGATGATCTCCTTTCCTAGAACAGAAGATAAAATGAATTTTGGATAAACAGAAGCATATATCCAGAATTCCTTCACCAGAAGAGGGTAAACTGGTCCAAACAGTATGTCAAAATACTTAACCCAGCCTTGTGCATCAATTATAGAACGAAATTCAAATCCATTTTCAGCTAAAGAATCAAATTCAACCATGGATTCACAGAGAACTTCAAGTTTGTCCACAGGGGTTAACAATGTCCTCTTAGGTACCATGAATGGAGTCACACCCATATTTGTTGACGTAACTGCAACCATAGTTGATTGAAATTGAGCTGCTGTAGAGGATGAGGTTGCCATTGAAGAAGATGAAGATGATTTGGACGAAGTTTTAGGGTTTTTGTGAAGAGAGAAGAGAAGACAAAAATGCATAAAATGGTTTATGAAGTGAAAAGTGTGAATTTGGTGTGAAGTGTGATATATATAGAGGAAGCAATTAGGGCAATCAACAGACACACATAGCACGTTTTCACATAACATTAAATGACAATTAATGAAAGAGAATAAAAACCATTTCAAACATTAATTGATTCTGACAAATTGGGGGGAAATCAAGATTTCCACTATTCAAACCATACCTCAAATGTCTCTTCAGTAGTGTACACGCTATCTTTTCAGATTCAGAGTGACACGTGTTTGCTTGCATGTGCTTCTGAATTCTCTTGAGAAATGAAACGTTAGCCAACGTTCAGATCCTCTAAGATTGGTTAGTTCAGATGCACACAAATAATAATAATTAAATAAATCAAATAAATAACAGATGAAATACTTCAAAGTTTTAAACATTTTGCATCTGAGAAATTTGCTTCTGATAAATATCATTCTGGACAAAAATCCATAACAATATTTTTCAGAATAAATTTGAACTTATCTTCAGCAAGAGGTTTTGTGAAAATATCTGCCCATTGATGATATGTATCAACAAAGGCTAAGTTTATAACACCCTTCTGAACATAGTCTCTGATGAATTGATGTTTAATTTCTATATGTTTTGCCTTAGAGTGTAAAATAGGGTTTTTAGACAAACATATAGCAGAAGTATTGTCACAGAAAATAGAAATGTTACTTTCAAATATCTGATAATCTTCTAACTGACTTTTCATCCAGAGCATCTGCGTGCTACATCCAGCAGCAGCAATATATTCTGCCTTTGTAGTTGACAGTGCAATTGTGGTTTTCTTCTTGCTGTACCAAGAGATTAGATTTCTTCCTAGAAATTGACAACTTCCAGAAGTACTCTTTCTTTCCACTCTTTCTCCAGCGTAATCAGCATCACAGAATCCAACTAATTTGAAATCATCAGATTTTCTGTAACACAAACCCCTATTAGAAGTACCTTTCAGATACCTTAGAATCCTCTTAACAGCTGTTAAGTGTGATTCTATAGGATTTGATTGGAATCTTTCACACAAGCATACACTGAACAAAATGTCAGGTCTAGAAGCAGTTAAGTAGAGAAGAGATCCTATCATACCTCTGTAGAGTTTCTGATCTACTTTCTTACTTACCTCTTCCTTACCAAGTGTACTAGTTGGATGCATGGGAGTCTTTGCCATCTTACTATCAGTCATGTTAAACTTTTTCAGAAGCTCTTTAACATATTTGGTCTGATGAATGTAAGTGCACTCTGGAGTTTGGTTGACTTGAATTCCCAGAACGAATCTTAATTCTCCCATCATGCTCATTTCAAATTCTGCATGCATACATTGAGCAAACTCCTTTCCCAGCATAACATTGGTAGATCCAAATATAATATCATCCACATATATTTGACAAATTAAAATATCTTTCTTAAATGTTTTACAAAAGAGAGTTGTGTCCACTTTGCCTATGATGAAATTTTTCTCCAGAAGAAAATTGCTTAATCTCTCATACCAAGCTCTGGGAGCTTGTTTTAAACCATAAAGAGATTTCTTTAGTTTGAAAATATGTTCTGGAAATTTTTCACTCTCAAAACCAGGAGGTTGGTGAACATAGAATTCTTCTTCTATAATACCATTTAGAAAGGCACTTTTAACATCCATCTGATATAGAGTGATGTTATTCTGTGCAGCAAAAGAAATGAGTAAACGAATAGACTCTAACCTTGCTACATAAGCATAAGTCTCTGTATAATCAATTCCTTCTTGCTGGCTATAACCTTGAGAAACTAGCCTTGCCTTATTTCTTTCAACTTCTCATTTCTCATTAGGCTTGTTTCTGAAGACCCATTTAGTTCCAATTATGTTGAATCCCTTTGGTCTTGGAACTAAATCCCACACATCATTTCTTGTGAATTGATTGAGCTCTTCTTGCATGGCAATAATCCAGTCATTGTCTTGCAGAGCTTCATCTACAGAAGTTGGTTCAATAACTGACACCAACCCAAATAATGATGCTTTAGAAGATCTGAGGAAGGATCTTGTTCTAATGGGGTCATCCTTCTTTCCAATGATCACATCCTCTGGGTGAGAGGCCTTGATTCTGGAAGGTGATCCTCTAACAGTTGATTCTTCAGAAATGTTCAAGTTATTCATCTGAGAAGCTAAAGGAATTGCATCTGGCGTTGCTTCAGGTTCCTTCACTTGAGCTTTGTCTGCCTCTGAGCCTTCAGAGTCTGTGAGAATTACTTCTCTATTTGCAGAACTTTCAAACTACTTTGGCTTTTCAATGCCAAGCTTATCATCAAATGTAACACGAATAGATTCTTCCACAATCTGTGTTTCAGTATTGTATACTCTGTAGCCTTTAGAGCGTTCAGAATACCCAAGCATGAAACACTTCTGTGCTTTAGAATCAAACTTGTTAAGATTCTCTTTAGTATTCAGCATATAACAAATACATCCAAAAGGATGAAAATATGAAATGTTGGGCTTTTTGTTCCTCCACAATTCATATGGAGTCTTTTCCAGAAGAGGTCTTACAGACACTCTGTTCTGAATGTAACAGGCTGTGTTGATTGCTTCTGCCCAAAAATGCTTTGCCAGATTAGTCTCGTTGATCATGGTTCTGGCCATTTCTTGCAGAGTTCTATTTTTCCTCTCTACAACCCCATTCTATTGTGGAGTTCTAGGACAGGAAAAATCGTGAGCAATGTCATTTTCATTAAAATATTTTTCAAAATATTTGTTTTCAAATTCACCACCATGATCACTTCTGACTTTAATAATTTTGAAATCTTTTTCATTCTGGACTTGTTTGTAGAAGTCAAAGAACACAAAATGTGACTTATCCTTGTGTTTTAGGAACTTTACCCATGTCCATCTGCTGTAGTCATCAATAATGATTAATCCATACTTCTTGCCTCTGATGGATGCAGTTTTCACTGGTCCAAACAGATCAATGTGAAGTAATTCTAATGGTCTTGAGGTTGAAACAACATTTTTAGATTTAATGGAAGATTTTGAAAAATTTCCTTTTTGACATGCTTCACAAAGAGCATCTGAGTTGAACTTCAGCTTAGGAAGTCCTCTGACCAGATTGAGTTTATTAATCTGAGATACACGTCTCATATTAATATGCCCCAATCTTCTGTGCCAGGCCCATTGCTCATCATTAACAGACAAGAGGCATTTAACATTTTGAACTTTAAGTTCTGAAAGATTTATTTTGTAAATGTTGTTCTTCCTCTTTCCATTGAATAGGATTGAGCCATCCTTCTGACTAACAACTTTACAACATTGTTGATTAAAGATTATATCATAACCATTGTCACTTAATTGACTTATGGACAATAAATTATGCTTTAATCCTTCTACAAGAAGAACATTAGATATAGAGGGAAGGTTACCATTACCAATAGTACCAGAGCCAATGATCTTGCCCTTCTGATTCCCTCCAAACTTCACTTCTCCTCCAGATTTAAGCTCTAGGCTTTGGAACATAAACCTTTCTCCCGTCATGTGACGTGAGCAGCCAGAGTTTAGGTACCATGACTGGCGTCTTGACTTTTCTGCTAAAAACATCTGCAATAGGGATAATCTTATCCTTAGGTACCCAGATCTTTTTGGGTCCTTTTTGGTTAACTTCCTTGAAAGTTGGTCTGAACTTCTGTCTTTTTACAACAATATTGTTCTGACTTACTTTTGGCTTAAACACAGGAACGTTCTGATCAGGACGTGTGTGTTTAATGTCATTCTGATGACCAAACTTGAAATGAGAGTACAAGGGAGTTTTCTTGATAACAAGTTTATCAACAGGCATTGGATTTAAATCCTTTCCAGAGGAGGACTCATATCCAATTCCTTTCCTGTTATTTATGCTAACCCCATAGATCATAGAAGCCATCTTGCTTCTGTCTATGCTTTTAGCAAGAAATTTCTGAAAGCTAAAGTCATATTCTTCTAAAATGTTTTTGCATTTAGACTTACTTTCAGATTCAGAGTTTTGTTGAGCTATTTCAAAATCAGCTTTCATTTTTAAATTGTTTTCTTTTAGTTTAGCAATTTCTGATCTTAACAGATTATTCTCAGAGCCAAGATTGCACTTAAGCTTCTTGCATTTGAGCTTAATCTGATTATAATTTTTCAGGACTTCAGATAAGACTTTTATAAGCTCTTCCCCGGTGAGATCAGAAAGTACCTCTTCTGAGTCAGATTCAGAATCAGACTCAGATCCAGATGATTCTTCATTCTGATCTTCAATGCCTGCCATCAGAGCCATGTTGGCGCATTCATCTTCAGATTCTGATGAGGATCTAGATTCATCAGAGTCATACCAAGTTGCCATTAGAACCTTCTTCTTTTTGTCAAATTTCCTCTTTGGCTTTTCTTTAAGAAGCTTTGGACATTCACTCTTGTAATGGCCAGGTTCTTTGCATTCAAAACAGACAACTTCCTTCTTTCCAGATCTTTTTGGTCCAGAGGACTCCTTGCACTGATCTGGTCTTTTGAAGTTCTCGAACTTCCTCTGCTTGTGCTTCCAGTGTCTGTTGATTCTTATGGACAACAAGGATAGTTCATCTTCTTCTTCAGAAGAAGATTCTTCAGAGCTTTCCTCTAACACCTGCAAAGCTTTCACAGGTTTGTTAGATTTTAAGGCAATAGACTTACCTTTCTTTTGAGGCTCATCTTCCTCAAGTTTAATTTCATGACTCCTTAGTGAGCTAATTAGCTCCTCCAGAGTGATCTTGTTCAGATCCTTGGCAAGCTTCAAAGCAGTGACCATAGGTCTCCATCTGATAGGCAAGCTTCTGATGATCTTCTTCACATGATCAGCAGTTGAGTAGCCTTTGTCTAGAACTTTTAGACCAGCTGTAAGAATCTGGAATCTAGAGAACATAGTTTCTATGGACTCATATTCTTCCATCTTGAACGCTTCATACTTCTGTATTAACGCCAGAGCCTTGGTCTCTTTTACTTGAAGGTTTCCTTCATGAGTCATCTTCAAGGACTCAAACATGTCAAATGCAGTTTCTCTATTTGTGATCTTTTCATACTTAGTGTGAGATATTGCATTTAACAAAATTGTTCTAGCCTTGTGGTGATTTCTAAACTCCTTCTTTTGGGCTTCTGTCATAGATTTTCTGTCTAATTTCTTGCCATTCCCATCAGTGGGATGAACATACCCATCTATAACCAAGTCCCACAAATCAGCATCATAACCAAGGAAAAAACTTTCAATCCTGTCTTTCCAATAATCAAATTTCTCCCCATCAAACATAGGGGGTTTTGTGCTGATTCTGTCTCTTTCTTCATATCTGTTGGATGTTGAAGCTTCAACCATAATAACAACCAATATATATCAAAGTTTTTCTCACTGGATCTTTTCTGTCACTGTGGAGTGGTAGCACACACAGAACCGGAGCTCTGATGCCAACTGAAGGTGAGAAAATACTTAGAAGGGGGGTTGAATAAGTATGAAGATAAAACTTCGAAATCAAAAACTCAAGGATTTTTATCCTGGTTCGTTGAACTCAACTACTCCAGTCCACCCTATCAAGAGTGATTTTCCTTTCTCAAACAAGGACTTAATCCACTATTTAATCAACTGATTATAATAGTAAGCACTAAGAACAACTGTTCAAAGTCTTCTCAAGAACTACTGATCCTAACTGGATCTTCTTAAGGTTCTCTTACAATCAAATGTAATAATAATACAAGTGCTAAAAATGCTTCTAATAAAGCTTTATCACAACTGTGATTTTTCACTTAAGATGAAGAACAATGAAATAAATTCAGCAAATGAGTATTAGTTGTATGAGAGCTTGTAATGAATTCTTTCAAGTATTTTGTCAACTGAAGAAGATGAATGGAGTCTTGCTTTTATAGGCACAGAGGTCCATGAAGTCTTTCACGTTGAGAACTGTGTACCAAAAAGGTCTGAGCCTTTTTGTCTTCACATCACATGACCTTTCCTAAAAGAAGAATGCACAGAAAAATCCTTTTTGTCTGTGTTCTTGTGTCTAGCATAAATAAGGAAAGAGTCGTTTGGTCATTCCAACGGACATAACTTTGAATTCTTCTTCAACAAGTTTCAGCAAGAATCATCAGAGTCTAGATTGATCAGAGCCTTCTGATGTTCATCAGAGTTTGCTGAATCAGAGTCTTTGCAGCAAGTGTGCTTTCAGCGTGTAAATGTTCAGAGCAGAGTTTTGGATCAGATCCTCAGTACTGGCAGCGTTAGTACTATCAGAGTCTTCTGAAATAACTGTGCTTGAAACTCTTCATATAAAATTCCTCAATGCTTCAGATGCTTCTGGCTTCTGCTTCAGATTCTTCTGTAGCTTCTGCTTCATATTCTTCTGCAGACAGCGCTCATAATCTTCTGGAGGCAGCATTCAGAATCTTCTAAGAGATGCTTCAGAGTCTTGCATATTTCTCAAGTTCAGATCTAATTTGCTTATAGAGTAATATTCACTTTAACATCTGCAGCAAACATTCTTAAGAAAATTTTAGAGTATATAATTCTTCAATACAAAATTTCATAAAAGTTATCATCAAAACATAGAGATATTATTAAGAACCAATCTGTGTTCTAACACAACCTTCATCTGAAAATGATCTACAACTTATATAGAAATGATTTGGATCCATTTCAGGCCCAATGGAGGTCCAAACAGCCCAATCCAAATTTCAACTTTTTTTTCACTTTGAAGCTTTGCAATGTGTACGAAAATGGCTTCAAGAAACTTCCAATTTCATCCATTTTGCTTGCTGGTAGTATAAGGAACATGGAGGGCTTGGATTGTGTCCTTGATTTCAATCAACGGTGGATATGGAAAGTGTTTCTTCAAGCTTAAGAAACAACTGCAAAGTCCATGTAAATGACCTCAATTCTCAAATGTCTTAAATCCAATGTTCTTAGAACATCTTATCAATCAAAAAATGCATAAACATACTTTGGAATCATCCCATATGAATTTATTTGAATTTTTGCTATTTTAATGCCTTTAAAGTTCTTTTTGTGAAATTTTCTTCAACCAATCTTCACTACAATCCATATCAATGGTCCCTTGGTGTTTGATCGACTAAACAACCCTATTTTGAGCAACTTTTAAATTGGACAAATTTGCATTTGAGGTATGCAAGATGGTGAAATGGACCTATAACCAATAGTGACTTATAATCTTACTTTCCCAAAATGCCCTTGCCTTGCAAGCTCCATATCTTGAGTTCTACAAATCTAATCAAGGACTTCTAGTACTCTTTGGAAAGCTAAGAAGATAAGGAAGAACATTCATGTTCATCTGAAGTTAAGGAGAAGCTTCCTTCTAGGTCAAAAGTGGATTGAAAGTTGGTTGACTTTCAAGTACCAAAATCACATTCATCTGATGACCTGTAACTTGTCTGCCTCATAACTTGAGTTCTATAAACCCTATCAAGGACTTCTAGTACTCAAATTAAAGGTAAGAACATGATCTAAACGTTCCATGTGGATGTCAAGATGAGATGAAACTTGCATCTTGAGTTATGTGGTCTTGAAGTTAGACACTAAACCAAGGGATTTTACATTGTCAAGCTTAGAAACCCTAGCCTAGGCTCTTTTCACACTCTTGATCCTTGATGAGTTGGTCTTGGAATCGTCCCTTGAGTGTCTCAAAACATCATTCCATGATCACATGGCCTTGAAATTGAGTATCAACTCCTTTCAAATTAACTGTTGACTTAGGGTTGACCAGGTGGAAACCCTAATTGCACCAATCTTGGTTGAAGCTTCTTATACCTTGCATAATGGCTTACCCAAGCTCCATGATGACTATCAAGACACCATATGGACTCTCTCAATGCTCTAGGTCCATATCTATGGATTTAACATCATCAGATGACTCCCCATAACCTTCAAGTTAGGAAATGTGCCCATTTGGCTTCAGCCACTTCTCTGAGGATCTTTGACTTTTTTGATGAGGATATCAACCCTTGCAGACTTTAATGAGGACTCTTGGATAGCTTCATGACCTTGGTAGCCTTCTTTTGGTAGTCATACCCCTTGATCCCTGCCCACATGTCAATGCAATGCAGATGATAATGCTAAAATGAATGCAATGAAACACAAGCTAGGTAAAGAAAAAGGTTAGGCAAATTTTGGGGTGCAACAGCTGCCCCTATTCAAACGGCTTGGACCTGACTGGGTGAGAAGCGAACAGCTCTCAGACAATCAAGGTAAAAGATGGTTGAATACCAAAGATCCCGGAAATTTTCCAACCGCACAAGCAAACGGTACTCTGATTGGTAAAACTCTCTGGAGACTGAAATGACAGTTGCAGGGCAACTGGCTAGTGAATTACTACTTCAAACCTTCGTCTAACTTCGTCAACAAATTGGGACGAAACCACTGATTCCTCAGTGACTGATAAAGATAACTTATTTTTTCGTCAAGCACTCTGCATCAAATGGCAGACCTCTTTAACCTCACCCCAGACTTCCTCATCAAGTCGGTAAGGAAATTTGACATTACTGTCTGACATCATCATCAAGTCGGGAAGAAAGTTTCTGTAAACATCGTAGTCTGACTTCGTCATCAAGTCTAAGAGAAATTTCTGACTCCGCTGGGAATTTTGGAGAGCTTCCTCAAGTAACTTTGTCAAGTATCGACCTCATGTCGAAAGGACCCATCTGACGTCACCGTCAAGTATCGACCTCAAGTCGAAGGGAAACAACTGACCTCACTGTTAATCATCTGTTGGGGACACCATTTCTGACCTTACCGTCAGGCCTCCATAAAGTTGTTCAACAACTACTGATATCACCGCCGGACGAGTGGAGAACCACAATCTAGGTAAACATTTGACGTCACCATCATGACTCTGTTGCTAATATTCCAATTTCATCGCCGGACAACCTTACCAACAAGAAACACCTGACCTCACCATCATATCTTCGCTGGTAACATTCCAACATCGCTGCTGGATCATCATAAGAAACAAGAGAACATCTGACCTCACCGTCAAGATTGAGCATCTGACTTCGTCGCCGGACAATCACATATTTGATACACACCTGACCTCACCGTCAAGAGTATATAATCGATTGGAGGAAATCCTCTGATATCACCGTCAATCCTCTGCTGGGGATAACATACCTGATCTCGCCACCGGTCGTCCCCTGAAGTTGGTAACCAACTACTGACATTACCCCCACATGAAGCTGATACATCTCTGACATTACCGTCGAGCAATCTCCTCTGATCATCTCCTGACATCACCGTCATATAAAATGGAGAATCACAATCTTTAGCAAACTTTTGACATCACCGTCAAATATCCATAAACACATCATCTGAATTGGATAATCACTAACATCGTCGTCGGACCCTTTGCAAGGAGGAGCTTCAACCATACTACTCTAAGGGATAGAGAAGAACTTTTAACTTCACAACTCTGTTCTGGGAGTTCTGGAAAATTTAGTCAAATAACTCTACCGAGGAACACCTGCATACAAGAACGGTACCCACCTAGCTCATGTTTCACATGCATATGTTTGACAATGGCGTAATGCTCCACACGGGGTGGAAATGCTACGCGTTTAGGGTAGATGCTATGCAATCATGCAAAAATGCTACGGAACCAGATCAACAAAATAAATGCTGAAGGGAAAACCCTCCTGTCAAGGAGAAGGAACCATCCAGATGGGAAGCAGGAATCATCCTGCTGAGGAGATGGACCACCAATTTTAATCTCAGGCGACTTTCCGCTAGGAAACAAAGTTCTACGAGACCCCACACTTGCTCAACTGAGTATACGAACCCAAACTGCTGAGGAAAAGATGCCAACCGCAGAAATAAACTGCATGGCCTTCGCAAATAGAATCTTCATGGAGATACGGACTCCGATGGGGAAGTATATCAACAGCTATTCAAACATTCTCTCCTGCTGGAGAAGACAAATAATGGCTTGAACGGCCTTCCCGGATTTGGATCTCTTGGGGAACTGCAAACTTGGCCGAGGATAGACAACCAGACACTGGAATACATCCTACCTGCCGGGAGAACACAATTCTATGGGGAATTCAACTCTGCTGGAGACTTCAGTCGGAACTATCGAGAGCTGAACACTTACGGACAATCTGCTATGAGGAAACTGCATGTTGACCCACTACTGGGAACGACTATACACCTCTGCGCATGACTTAGCTGAGGATATAATGATCCTGCCTGGGATACATCCTTGGCGCACCGCCCGGAGGGTAATGGCCCTGCAACAAAGTGAACAAACAGACAAGATACCCTTCACAAAGGGACCTATCAAGGTTATCATATGTGACAATGTTCAGGTAATTCAATGTTTTAACAATTATTGGCCTAGGCCAGCAAGTTTATGTATGCGCATTTTAACAAAAACATCGGGCGTTTTTTCGTAAACAAAATAGATAAAAGCTTAAAACAAACACCAAGCAAACAGAATACTGAATAGTATATGTTTATTGATAAACGAGCCTGTAAATAGGCAAAATGTTTTACAACAGATGCAAGCTCCCGAAATGAGGAAGCTCCGCAAGTATACAAAGAAATATACAACAATATATACACAATTGTCGGCAATATGGTGTAGACGAACACCATGAGTTGGTCCCTCTATGACCCACTCGACTTCGATACTTCTCTGACGCTTCTTCTTCAGAAGAGATTGATTTGGATAAACGGCCCTCAGGTCTCCCCAAACCACTAAGCAATGAAAAATCACACGTGGAACGCAGTCGTTTGCTTCTTTAATCCCTAACTTTTGCCTGAACCGCCCTTTCGGGTTTTCAATTCACTGGGATACCCTTTTTTTGCCAAAGCCGCCCTTTCAGGTTTTCGACTTTGCGGGAGTACATTTTTCATTTATATCCCTAATTTTTGCCCGAACCTTTTATTTTTCTGGTTCACCGGGATGCCCCATTTTTTCCTGGATATTCTTTTTTTTTTCTAGCGGGTCATTTTAAGCAATGTATTTTTTAACTGTGTCCGCGTTCACAAGGGATGCAAAATCTTCACCATCCATCGTGGATAACAATAAGGCTCCTCCCAAGAAGACCTTCCCGACGACATATGGACCTTCGTAGTTGGGAGTCCATTTGCCCCTGTGATCGAAATATGGTGGGAGAATCTTTTTTAGCACGAGATCGCCCGTCTGAAAGCTTCTAGGACACACCTTCTTATCATAAGCTTTCTTCATCCGACTTTGGTACAAACGACCGTATGCGATGGATGCTAACCTCTTCTCATCCATCAGGCTCAACTGATTCAATCTATTCTTTATCCATTCTGCCTCATTGAGCTTCACGTTGACCAGAACTCTTAAAGAAGGAATCTTGACCTCCAGCGGTAGGACAACTTCCATACCGTATACTAGTGAGAAAGGACCGGTTGATGTGCGTACCATCGTACGATAACCGTATAGAGCAAAAGGCAACATCTTATGCCAGTCTTTGTATGTGACAACCATCTTTTGCACTATCTTTTTGATATTTTTGTTGGCCGCTTCGACAACGCCATTCATCTTCGGGCGATAGGGCGATGAGTTGTGATGTTCAATCTTGAAGTTCTGGCATAACTACTTCATCATCTTGTTGTTCAGATTCAAACCATTTTCAGTAATGATTCGCTCGGGAATTCTATATCTGCAGATGATGTCCTTCTTTATGAATTTGGCTACCACTTGTTTGGTCACGTTAGCATACGAGGCTGCCTCCACCCACTTGGTGAAGTAGTCGATGGCTACCAAAATGAAGTGGTGCCCATTAGATGCGATGGGTTCGATCTTGCTGACATATCGATGCCCCACATGGAGAACGACCACAGGGACGACATAACATTCAACGGGCACGGTGGCACATGAATTTTGTCTGCATAGATCTGGCATTTGTGACATCTCTTCGCGAATTTGAAACAATCCGACTCCATCGTCAGCCAGTAACACCCTGCTCGTAATATCTTCTGAGTCATGGCATGTCTGCCGGCGTGCGTACCAAATGTGCCTTCATGGACCTCTTCCACAAGCAAACTTGCTGCCTTTTCATCCATACATCTGAGTAGCACTAAATCATGATTCCTCTTGTAGAGAACCCCATCCGGATTGAGGTAGAAATTGCCAGACAACCTCCTAAGAGTCTTCTTATCCTGGGTCGACACCCCCACCGGATACTCCTTGGTCTTGAGGAAGTTCTTGATATCATGGAACCACGGTTTGCCATCGGAGGCTTCCTTGATTGCAAATACAAAAGCAGGTCTGTCGAGACGTGAGATGACAATTCTGGGAGCTTCATTCCAAAAATTGACCTTGTACATTGAGGACAAGGTTGCTAGAGCGTCAGTGATTTGGTTTTTTGCTCTCGGCACGTGGTGGAATTCCACTCGATTGAAGAATGGCAGCAACCTTCTCGCGTAATTCATGTAAGGGACCAAATTCGACTGTCTAGTCTCCCAGTCCCCTTTGATCTAGTTAACAACGAGTGCCGAGTCACCGTATACATCCAGGTTTTTGATTCTCAAATCAATGGCTTCTTCTAAACCCATGATGCATGCCTCATTTCTGCTTCATTGTTGGTGACCGAAAATGTTAATCTGGCAGTGAACGGGATGTGGGACCCCTGGGGAGTCGTAATGATTTCCCCGATACCACTTCCATAGGAATTAACTGCACCGTCTAATATCAACTTCCACTAGGAGCCAAGCTCTGGCCCTTCATTGGGCAATGGTTTATCACAGTCCTTCATCTTGAGGAACATAATATCTTCATCGGGAAACTCGAATTTCATTGGCTGATAGTCTTCGATAGGCTATTCGACAAGGTACTCAGACAAAACACTTCCCTTGATGGCCTTCTGGGAAACATATTGAATGCCATACTCTGTCAGTACCATTTGCCACCTAGCAATTCTGCCCGAAAGCGCTTGCTTTTTGAATATGTACTTGATCGGATCCATCTTCGAAATTAGCATGGTCGTGTGATTGAGCATATATTGTCTTAAACGTTTGGCAGCCCATGCGAGTGCGCAACACGTTTTCTCCAGCATCGAGTAACGGGACTCACAATCTGTGAACTTTTTACTCAAGTAATATATGGCATGCTCCTTTCTGCCAGTCTCGTCGTGCTGACCGAGAATGCAACCCATGCTATTCTCCAGAACCGTCAAGTACATGATTAAAGGTCTTCCGACCACGGGGGGTATCAAAATTGGAGGTTCCTGCAAATACTGTTTCATTTTGTCGAATGCCTTATGGCAATCCTCATTCCAAACAATCACCTGATATTTTTTCAATAGCTTGAACATCGGTTCGCATGTGGCCGTGAGCTGAGATATGAACCGAGCAATGTAGTTCAATCTCCCCAGAAAGCCACGAACTTCTTTTTCAGTCTTTAGCGCTGGCATATCTTGAATTGCATTTATCTTTGCAGGATCAACCTTAATGCCTTTTTCGCTCACGATAAACCCCAGTAGTTTTTGGACCGTACTCCGAAAGTACATTTGTTAGGATTCAGCCTCAACCTGAACTTCCTAAGCCTCTCAAATAGCTTCAGCAAATTGACCAGACGTCCCTCCTCTGTTTGAGACTTCGCTATCATGTCATCAACATAGACTTCAATCTCATGATGAATCATGTCATGAAACAAAGTGACCATCGCCCGCTGGTAAGTTGCCCCTGCGTTCTTCAGACCAAAAGGCATTACTTTGTAGCAGAACGTCCCCTATGGTGTATTGAACGTGGTTTACTCCATGTCTTCCGGCGCCATCTTGATTTGGTTATAGCCGGAGAAGCCATCCATGAACGAAAACACGGAGAATTGAGCAGTATTGTCAACCAATATGTCAATATGAGGGAGCAGGAAATCGTCTTTAGGGCTCACCTTATTCAAATCCCGATAATCCACACACATTTGCACCTTACCATTTTTCTTCGGTACAGGTACTATGTTGGCGACCCACGGAGGGTAAGTAGTCACGACCAAGAATCCTGCATCCAACTGCTTTTGGACCTCTTCTTTGATTTTAACGGCCATGCCTGGTCGTGTCCTCTTAAGCTTCTGCTTAACTGGAGGACAATCTTCGTGCAATGGTAGGTGATGAACCACTATGTCAGTGTCGAGCCCTAGCATATCTTCATAAGACCAATCAAAGATGTCACTATACTCTCGAAGCATCTCGACCAGTCTTTGCTTGACGTCACTCTTTAATGCAACCCCTATCCTGACATTTCTGACAACTTCCTCAGACCCTAGATTAATAATCTCAATTACTTCCTCGTGAGGTAGAATGATCTTATCTTCTTGTTTCAATAGTCGAGCCAACTCTTCCGAAAGGTCTTCATCCTCATCAATCTCTTCTTCAGCTTGATATATTGGGCAATCAAAGTCGAAGTGAGTCATAGAAGGTTCAGGGTTGATGTCATCTGTAGTGTGAATCCTGCAATAAAAATGGTTAAGCT
Organism: Lathyrus sativus; assembly: GCA_963859935.3. Taxonomy (NCBI): domain Eukaryota; kingdom Viridiplantae; phylum Streptophyta; class Magnoliopsida; order Fabales; family Fabaceae; genus Lathyrus; species Lathyrus sativus. The sequence goes on along the minus strand of OZ012737.1, from coordinate 404,401,904 downwards.
TAAGAAGAGGATATGCAGGTTAGCACAAACCATATTGCCATTTTATTTTGAAACAAAAATAAAACAAGAATAACAGAGATCACAACATTTGAATGCAAAGAAAGCGCCCTTTGATTTATTGATAATATGTACATGCATAAGCAATCAAGGCCCTGACAATAAAACTGTTATGCCCCGGGTAGAGCATAAGGTTGTACAATAATTGGAAAAAACAAAGCATTACTCTTTACGTGTCACTTGGATGAAATCCTGGATGGACCAATTGTTGAGGCTCTGTCCTGGCTTGCACAGTTGGATCCATAAGTCCATATTACAATCGCTATCTCCTTCCCCATCGGACACAGCGTTGACGCGCTCAAATATCACTCCCCCTTTTGTGAAAAGCACCGACCCCTTATAGCGCGGCCTACTCTGAGAGGATGAAGCAGAAGAAGAGGGATGGTACCCCAAGCCAAAATTATCTTGTTTGTTGGGGATGTCCAGCACCTGCCCCCAGCCTTGGGTTGAATCGGTCTGCACTATAGCTTGAGCTTCCTTGAAGGAAGAGAGAGTCATCTCGGGTACTTTGCTCACCACATGAGATACATCCTTGACCTTGACAGTTTCGAATGCCTGGCATAATGTTTCGTGGATCTCGCTGTCCACTTCCACATATTTGAAAGACGACAAATGGCTCACCATAATGTCTTCCTCCCCCCAGACAGTAACAATGCTGCCACCCACAACATACTTCAGCTTTTGATGCAGCGTAGAGGTCACAACTCCCACTGAATGGATCTAGGGCCGGCCTAGCAAGCAGCTGTAGGCGGGCTGGATATCCATGATATAAAATACTGCATCGAAGGTTTCGGGCCCCACCTGAATGGGCAAGGTCACTTCTCCGAACACGGACCGTCATGTTCCATCAAAAGCTCTCACTAATAGATCACTAGGAGTACAAATCAGTCCCCTAGTATCAAGCTTCATCAAGGCTTTCTTAGGGAGAATGTTCAGAGATGATCCCGTGTCCACGAGCACATGGGACATAACAGTTCCTCGACATTCGAGCAATATGTGCAACACACTATTATGGTTCCTTCCTTTTAGCATCAGCCCTAAGCCAGTAAACCCTAATCCATTGCCGGCATTCACATGTGCAACCACCCCTTCAAGCTGGTTGATAGAAATTTCTTGGGGTACATATGCGGCATTCAGAATCTTCAGCAATGCGTTGCGGTGTGCTTCGGAGCAAAGCAACAAATTCAGGATAGAGATCTTTGAAGGTGTCTGCTGTAAATGGTCAACTATTTTGTAGTCGCTCTTCTTGATTAATCTCATGAATTCTTCAGCATCCTTTACCAGCAAGTCTTTTTCTACCTCTCGAGAGGTCTCTTCAATGACTGCTTTACCTTTACCCTTATCTGCTTTGTCGGAAATGACTTCAGGTGGCCAGAATACTCTTCCACTGCGAGTAATCCCTCCTGATCCAACCATATTATCCACAGATTCCACAGGTGGGCCTTTCAGGTCCAGATTCTGACCATTGCAATAAATCTCCGCTCCATAATTCCATGGGACATCGTTGGTACTTTCAAATGGTATAGGATCGGCTTTTGTTATAGTGATAGTGGGCGGCCTCAGAGCAGAAATGGTGACGGTCTTATACGGGATGGTGATTGTAGCAATCTCATCCTTCTGCTTGGCTATCACTTCCCCGGATTTGTTCTCAACCTTTCGATCAAATTGTAGGACCCATTCGTCAATCAAACCCTGAATCCCTACCTTCAGTTGATCACAACCATCCATACGTCTCGCACATTCAATACAAAACTCCCCACAGCCTAGGAATACACCCTTCTTTAGAAGTTTAGCTTTGACAAATCTAAGTGGTATTTTCAAGTCATTGACATTCTTCACCAAGTTCAAGTCTTCTTCTTTGGTGATTGCATTAACCCCTGTGCCCCTGTGGTTAGGCATAGGTTTTTGTATGACATTCGACACGTCGTTGGAGAAGTTTATAATATTATTGCCAACCATGTCTTGAACCTTGTGCTTGAATACTTTACAGTGTCGATCGAGTGGCCTGGTGCCCCCGAATGAAACTCACATCGGGCGTTCGCATCGTACCTAGGTGTTGCACCCCAAAATTTGCCCAACCTTTTTCTGGCCTTAGTTTATGTTTCATTTCATTTGTTCTAGCATATTGCATTGCATAGCATTTTGAATTTACAGGGGATCAAGAGATGTGTGTATAACAAGAGGAATTTGCCAAGGGTTCTAAGCCTAATCAAGAGTTTGTATTCAATTTGTCAAGTGGTTATCATCATCAGAAGAAAGTCAAAGCCCTTTGGATAAGCAGATAAGTGTGCGTGGTTCACCTCCTATTTAGGAGGCCATGTGAAGGTCATCTGAGGATCACAAGCCCATGATTATGTATGGAAATGGTCATTTAAGCTTATTGTAGGCCTTGAGGGTCATTGTGGAGCTCATTCAAGTGTTTATACCAAGTGTGAAGAGTTACAGTTGAAGATGGTGCAATTAGGGTTTTCATCTGGTCAACCCTGAGTCAACTGTGAAATTGAAGGAGATTAAGACTCAATTCCAAGTCTTTATGGTCATGGAATGTTGTGTTAAGATACATGTGATATCATTTCAAGATCAATTCATCAAGAAACAAGAGTGTGAGGAGTTACTGAATTAGGGTTCTCAGTGTAAAAATCCCTTGTTTAGCGCCTAACTTCAAGACCACCTATATCAAGATACAAGTCTCATCTCAACTTTTGACCAACATGAAACTTGTAGAGCATGTTCTTAGCTTTCTTTTGAGTACTAGAAGTCATTCATCTGATTTCTAGAACTCAAGTTATGATGCAGACAAGTTATAGGTCCTCAGATGAATGTGATTTTGGTCAACAAACGTCAACCCACTTCCAAGCCATTTTTGACCTAGAAGGATGTTTCTCCTCAACTTTTGATGAACATGAAAGTTGTTACTCATGATATTAGCTTTCCAAATAGTACTATAAGTCTTTCGTCTTATTTGTAGAACTAAAGTTATGAGGCTTGCAAGGCAGGGGTATTTTGGGAAAGCAGGACTACAAGTCATTTTCATTATGGGTCCATTTCACCACTTTGCACACTTCAAATGAAAATCTTTCCAACATAAAACTTGCTCCAAATAGGGTCATTTGCTCAACCAAACATCAAGGAATCAAAGGTTTGGCTTGGATTGAAGAATCCCTAATGAAATTTCCATGAAAAAGGCTTTAAAAAGGGAAAATCATATTTAATTCATTTGGAAACATTTTGCACCAACCTTGTGCATATTTTGAGTGCCAAACACATTTGAAACACAATGCAATATCTGGATTTGGAATTTGAGTGCATTTGGTGGCCATTTTCATGGTTTCTTCAAGATTAAGTTACACATCAAAGACATGCCATAAGACCAAACCAAGGAGTCATTCTCAACACTTTGATCCACCAACTTCAGATGCAAGCCAAATGAGCCATTTTTACAGCTAATCAAGGGGAAATCCGTGCACTATTCAAATGACCACAAGTGAAAAAGTGAAAATTTAATTGAGCTTAAGGAGCATTCATTTGGGCCTTCTTTTGATCTGAATCCAACATACATAAACTCAGGATGATTCACAAGTCCTCAGAAGTGGTTTTGGTGAGCTAGTGAGCAAGAACAGATTGAGAGAACAAGAGAAAAAAGTGAAATTTCATTTTTGCATTTCATTGAGTTTCAATCAAAATAAAACATTTAAAAACCTTCCTTGAGCTTCCTAGAATGTTTCTGAATAGTTTCTTTCAAGCTTTGCTTAAGAACCAAGCTCTAAGGAAGCTTTTTTTTTAGGTTTCTTTCTTTTCAAAATATCTCACTGTTTATGCATCTTTAATACACCATATTTATATGTTTTTAATCCTTGCATATTGTAGATCATTTCTGGGTTCATTTGGTGGCTGTTTGTGAGTTTTTCAGTATGAACATGTTTTCTTTTTCTCTTCGATTTGGCTCGTGTGTTGCTTATTATTGAAAACCAATATCATTTTTGTGATCTACGTCTCACGTAGATCAATGTTGACTATCATTTTGTTAATTTTGGTGAAGTTTTCATTGGTCGTGTGTTGCTTGTCACTGTTCACGGTCAGAGAAGATGACCGGAGACTTCTCCGGCCACCGCCTGGTTTGGTCTCACGTTTCATTGGAGAAGATGACTCAATGGCCACACGATTTGATTACTTTTCACTTGCACGACCAAGATTAAGACTCAAGCTACTCTCTCATTGACTTATCACACTGAATCACATTTAAAATTTCATTAATTGATCTGGCACGTTATCAGCCTCTTGATTTGCATACCATCTGATCATGTGAACCACAATGCGTTCCACCTTGGTCCTTCGTTGACCACTCCACACATGATCACTAGGTTTTCTTAGTTTTTTTGTTTTTTTCGCTTGTTGGATCTGGGCCTCTAGTTTCTTTTCCCACCCCCTTATGGGCCCAACTAGCTTTTTAACGTATTTATTTTGCTTACTGCACTGTCCATTTCTTAATTTTATTTTCTTTATTTTATTTTTGCTTTAATTCTGTTTGAATTTAATTCATTTAAAATAGTTCCATTGTTCCAAAAATTCCAAAAAAATATTTTTTAGAAACTTTGAGATGTCCTCTTATTTTTAGAAATTTTTATTTTATTTTATGATTTATTTTTCAATTAAAAATGGGATTTAACATTGGAAGTGTTTTATTTGACTTAAACCTTGACATGTTGTGTTCTTGATTTTATTTCTCTCATTTCCTTTTGATTCAATGAATAAGATTCAATCCTCATATCAATGATGAGTTGATGAATTTTAGAGGACCATTTTGCCCTTGGTTGGTTGACTTTTGATGCCTTTCATTTGACCCTAAGCAATCCTCTTTCACAATGGAGCACCCTTGTGAATCAATTTCTATGGTGATGTTGTGAAGTGATTTTGATTGCAATCTTTTGACCTCTGGTTGCCAACACATTTATGAGCTTCTTTCATTTAATTTGATAATTTTTGAATCATTTTCCTATTTTTTAGAGTAACTTGCAAGTCAAGTTACCCTAAAGGAAGGTTCATACATACATCTTGACCTAGTTTGACTTGGATATGATATTTTTGAATCCTTTGAGTTCTCAATGCCTATTGTTTCATGTTGTTAACATGTTAAGGATGATGCTTGCTCATTTTTAGGTCATTATATTGTTTTTTGCTAGTTCATTTAGTTGTTTACTTTTGGGTTGCCAATTAGGGTTTCATTGTAAAACAAGCTTGCATTCCTTTGGGAATTTGCTTGCCTTTCCTTGTGGATTACTTTCTTTTTCTTTTGAAAACTTTTATTTCATTACCCTTGCTGTCCAAGGACTTTGGAACACCATTTAGGTTTGTCTAAGTTCCCTCCTTTGGAGGTATTTGAAACATGGATTGAATGGTGAACCATGAGGACACTTTTGTTGTATCTTTTTACACAAATCATGATGATGCCTTGGTTGAATGATGTTTGGGGAATGCCTTGCTGTTTTATACTCTTGTTCTAACCCCTCTTTGAGTTAGGGTTCTTTTCTTTTCCTTTTTCATGTTGTTTTGCTTTGTGGCATTATGGTTGATGTTGTTTGGTTTAGGCCATTTCATCCCACTTTTGATGCTCTTGTATGTTTCTATTGATGCATTCCTTGTTCCTTATATCTCTTGCATTTGTCATATGAGTGCTTAAGGTTGAGATGAGCTTGTGGTGGTCTTTACCCCACATAATTTCCTCCCTCATTTGCATTCCATGTTTATATCCTTGCATGTTTATGTTTTGCTTCCTGTTGTTTCTTTGTCTCCTTTCCCTTAGGACCTCTAATCTCTCAAGGGAGATTATGTTAGACATTAGGATCTTAACTATGTATGATAACATTAGGATAATTTCATTCCCTTTCATCTCAATCTTAGGATCACCATTGCATGACAACTTTAGGTTTGGATTTAGTCCCCTTTTTAGTGTCCTTTCTCTTCTCATCCCAAAACAATCATAAAACACTTAATAAAGATAATGTATGTTGTGCCATGATCCTTATACTTGGGAAATGGTGATTAAGGGGCCACCTCTCAATTACCTAGAGTGTTTAGTATACGTCCTTAGGGCGATATGCGATGCATTCGATCCTAGGTTCTAGACTTTGGTACAACATGCATTATAAACACTCCAATTCAAAACACTTCTTCTCTAAAAAACACAAAAACACTTCAAACCTTTTTCATCCTTCGGGATCTTAATCAGGAAAACAATTTTCATAAACAAGAGTGTTGTTAACTCTTAGTTCTACCGCAAACGGTAATGCCTAAGTCTCTAATGCTCGAGCTGCATACACCAACTGCTAGAAGTACTTGTTAACCCTACTCGGGCCTAAAAAACCAGTTGAACCAACCTGTGGTCTTGTTAGCCCGAACTACGTTTGCTCTGATCTTTCATACCAGATGAAAGTACGTAGCTGTTGCACCCTAAAATTTGCCCAACCTTATTCACTTGGTTTATGTTTCAATATCATTAGCATTTGCATATAGAGTCATGTACATAGACTAACCATCTGCATAGCATAAGCATAGCAAGTCATTCAACATGGGACCAATCATTATTCTCATCTCTAGAAGCCTATCAAGAGGTTATTATCCCAATTCAATCTCATTCAAGTTATCAGGAAAGAATTTGAAAGCAAAGAGTTCAGCAGATCAAGCCTTGAGTCCATCTCCTAGCTGAGGGTATCTGAGGGTCAGCAAGAGGGTTGTGAGCTGTGAGTTGAAGGCATGGAGAACATATAGACATTATGAGAGACTCAGAAAGTCATTTGGAGAAGGAGACAAGTCATTGATGAGAGCACAAGAGCTATAGCTGAAGGCAGTCAACTAGGGTTTCATCTGGGTCAACCCTAGGTCAACCCTAGGTCAATTGACTGATTTAAGGGGCATTCAAGTCTAGTGGAGAGATGTGGGGTTCATCATTGGACATATAAAGAAGGATATGTTGTCATGCTAAGGAGAATTCAAGAGAAATCAAGGAGAAGAGGAGCTTCTAAATTAGGGTTTCTGTGTAAAATCCCCTAGTTTAGGTCAAACTTACAAGCAAAATAAGTCAAAATGCAAGCGTCAAATGGATCCTTGGCCAACATGAAACTTGTAGAGGATCTCAAGACCTTTAATTTGAGTGGTGGAAGACATCAAGGAGATTTATAGAACTCAAGTTATGGTCCTTGCAAGTTACAGGTCATCTGAGGTATCTGAAATTTTGTCTGTGAAAGTGACTTGACTTCCAAGCTAGTTTTGCCCCTCAAGGAGATTTCAAATGAATTTCTGGTCAACATAAGAATTGTTCCTAATTGTCTTATCTTTCTAGAATGGTATAGTATGCCTTCATATGATGTGTGGAACTCAACTTATGGTCTTGGCAAGTAAAGGGTATTTTGGGCATTTGTGAATTACAGGTCATTTTAACTCATGTCCAAAACTCATACAAGGAGGCCTCAAATGGAAAAACTTACAACATCAAACTTGCTCCAAATGACATTTCGAGTCTAGAAAGAAGGTCACAAATTGTTGGAAAAGCTCATAACATGAAGTTGCATGATTGGTTAAATTTGAACTAAAATGGCTTATAACTTGAATAAAGTCAAAGTGAAAAATGGTTTGGGAGATTTATAAGTCCAAATGGAGACTTCCAATATATGATTTTGGGTCCAGAAGACATTTTAGAGACAATGGTTCAAACACTTTTTTGAGCTTAGTGGAAAAAATCAAAGTTATTCATGGTTACTTGCATTTGAAGAAACATTTCAAAAATCAACCAATTTGGAATGCAAGGGAATGTGGCAAGATGGTTCTAGAAAGTTCATGTGAGCCCTATATATTCATGAAATCAGAATTGAGCAAGGGTTGGATTCATTTTTCACCAAAAATTTCCCAAAGTTTCTCATTCTTCCTCTTGCAAATTCTTTTCAAACTTCATCAATTCTCCATCAATTCTCATAATCCTTGATTCTACTCCACTCCATAATCATCAAAGATCAAAGATCACTCAATATCTGGCTGATTTTGATCCATTTTCATGTGCTGTTATCATCCTCTTCAAAAGTGAAAAATCAATCGGTTAGCAAGATCCAAGGCCAAGAAACAAGAGGTGTTGCATACAGAAGCAAGAGCTTCACTCACTGATCAAGATCTGAGCATTGGTGGTGGTGGATTCACGAGTTTCCATAGCTGTTTTCAAGCTTTTGCATCAGGTGCGTTTTCATTCAAATTGATTAGTTCAGTTAGTTTAGCATAGATTTATTAGTTTAAATGTGATCTAGGTTGTTAGTAGAACAATTAGGATGAATTTGGTGATGATTAGTGATAGTTTGTGACAGGTTGTTAGAACTGTTAGGAGGTAGAACTCATAGCATAGTACATGATAATCCTAGGTTGTTAGCACAGAATGATCTACGTGAAGCATAGGAGAGATTAGTATAGGTTTGGTTGAGGTTCTTGAGGATAGGTTGCAGAGCATTTCCATGGTGACCAGAAATTGTTGCGCTCGGGTTGAGTGATTTGTTGAGTTTCAGAGCAAGCTAATGGCATAGACGTATAGAGGGAGGAATTCTGAGTGTTTTTCATGTTTATATCGTGGCGTTTCATGGACTGTGGAGTGAGAACCGAGAGCTTGAAGTTGGTTCGTGCATGGCTGCCATGGAGGGAAACCCTAATTCTCATGAACTAATGAAGGAGACGAAATCGTGGCTGTCCATTTCGTGTTGGACTTTTGACCTCAGAGCCCATCGTGTGGCTGAGGTTTAATTCTGATTTGGAGGGAAAGGCGTTGGTGCCCTAAACGCACCGTTTCATTTAATGAAACGGGCGGGCCTGAGTGTGTTTTGATATCCCCACCCCCGTGACTTGAGCCCAATTCATTTTACACGTGATAACCTTTCTATTCTCACCCCCCTGCTTGTTTTGTATTTTTAATAATTCTGAAGTTTTCTGGGCTTAATTCAACTTGCTACGCACACCCCCCGTTTGCTGGCCCACTGGATTATCAACTGAGCGTGATTGCTATTCTTACCCCCCTTCCTCTCATTTTAATTTCAATTGTTTTTAATTCCACTTTAATTTTACCAACTTTAAAAAATTCATAATAAATAGATAAAAAATCATTTTTAATTCATTCTTTTTACATCATTTTCATTAGAATGTGTAGAAAATTGTCATTAAATAAAATTGCATTTTTATTTTTATGTGATATTTTTTCCATATTTTCTAAATAAATGGCATTTTAAATAGTTTCATTTCATGCATGATTTTGTTAATTTTTGTTCTATTAGATGCTTTCATATTTTTTGTTCATTCTTTTTAGGTTGTTTAGATGAGATATTGAACTTGTAGAAACAATTTAGTTCCCATTTTTAGAAATTAATTTTAGGTGCTTAATGTAGGCTTGAACAACATGAACAAATTAGGGTTTTTAGGTGATGACTTAAGAAGTTTGATTCTTTCCCTTAGGACTTAGGGTTTGAATAGTTTAGCTATGGGATTATAGGGGCTATGGGTAGTTATTAGATCCCCTTAGACAAAGTCAGGATTCCCCTACTGCTATTGATACTCTGTATATGTCTGATTGATTGGTGTGGTGTGCCCTCTGGGGATTATTGCTTGCTTGCTTGGGTATTGGGATTGTCTGAAGACTTGAGGAGATGAAGACCATTGGAGATCCAAAGATTGAAGATCAACTGCCAGAGTTGAAGAGGAGGTTATTGCTAGCAGCTGCTGAGGAGACTAGGGTTTAGGAGCTAGGCAGAGCTCTAGATTAGAAAGCTTGTTTCTCAAACATGGAATGCCTTGTCTGCATCCATCCTTTCTCTATGATTCAAAGTCTCTTTCAAATATCCACCTCCTTCCTTTGGAAGGATCAGTGAATATATTTGAAAGATAGAACTTTTGAGAGGAAACTTTCTGTTTAATGTTAACAGTTGATGAACCACCCTTGGTAGGTAATTAACTGTCTAACATTCATTCACCTCATCTGGTTGACTAATGTTCATCCTAGCCTGAGACATGAAGAAAAGATGGAAGACAGATGATCAAAGCCCTTGCCTGAAGGTCATGAAGATGGAGATTGATGCTTGTTGAAGCCTGTAACTGATGGGAGATTACTTGAAGCCAGATGTTGATTCAGAGCTGCTGAAGATGTTTGTTTTATTGCTGTATTTCATTTCTGATGTATTGATTGGTTTTCTGGGCTGTATTGTTTGCTGTTTACCCTGTTGGGTTGAAAGTGAAGCCTGTTCACTTTTGCCTATTGTTTTCTAGGTTCGAGGTTGAGTGGGACTCCCTTGCCTCGCTTGTACTGTTGCATTCATGCATTTTACTGTTTTACTGTATATATCTGGTATTGTTTCTGTTTCTGCCTATCCCGTAGGATCTCTGTTTTTCTCTGTGCAAGAGAGGAGCATGATAGACACTAGGTCTTAACCCATGCATGATAACATTAGGTTAGTTTGTTTCCCTTCGCAACCGTAGGTTAGAGTTCTGTCTCTTTCTTTCTCAAAACAAACAGAAAAACACATAAAGATTTCAAACACAATAAAAGACACTTCTTCCGTAAAAGAATGTGAACTCATCAAGACGTCATTTTTGTCCTCTTGGACTGTTAATCAGAAAAAACCTTTTTCAGAAGGAATAAAATCAACCAAGACAAGCTTGTGTCGTACGTGGCCCGAACTACGTTTGCTCTGATCTTCCATGCCGTGTGGAAGTACGTAGGCATAGGATGCGATATCCTAGCGAGCAACCTTCCCCTCCTTTCCCGTAGGTAGGCGAACTACGTTGACTCTGATTTCTCGTTCCAAACGGGAATACGTAGGCATAAAGTGCGATACTTTGCCGAGTCATTTTTATTTTCATTTTATTTTCTTTTTAACCCTTGACCTATAGTTTAGATAGAATAACAATCCATACCCGAAAACAAGCGTGGATCCCGTCGAGTACGACGGACGTGAGGGGTGCTAATACCTTCCCCTTGCGTAACCGACTCCCGAATCCAGGTTTTGGTTGCGACGACCATGCCTTTCCCGTGTTGTGCGAGGTTTACTCTGAGCGTTTCCTTTCCCTCCCGTGGGATAAATAACGCACGGTGGCGACTCTTCTGTCAAGCCGGCGCCGATTTTCGCAGTAGCGACAGCTGGCGACTCTGCTGGGGATCCAATGTCCCCTGGCTGCTAAGAACTGCGATGGTTCTTATGCATTTGGGATCCAACGTCCCTTTGAGCGAGTCAATCCCAGCGCTTGTTTTCCCGTCGAGGATTTTGTATGGAGTTATTGTATATTTCTAACCTTGTATTTTCAGCTTTGTATATTGATTATTATTGCTGTATTTGGGGTGTGACGGGTGTTCTGATATTGAGAGATAAGCCGGACCTGGGCTTGAGTGCACCTAGAATTAGCGTAGAAAGTAGTGGGCGCGTGCCGGCTTTGCTTGCATTAGTGTCTCATGAAATCTACACTCGGACGAGGTTCTTCTGGTTGGCTTCTTTTTCTACCCTTTGGGTCGAAGGGGTTGTTGGTCAGCTGAATTGTCGACTCCGGGAACCGATCATTTGGAAGTTGGCTAAGTGAGGCCTCTTCAGGATTTGATGATGCCACTCCTTCTGGGAATCGTATCATCAACCCTGAAAGTCTGTGACGCCGACGACCGCATAGGATGCCGTACCTTGTGCCAGTTATAGGGCCATCCACCTGTGAGGGGATTTGGGGTTATGCAGGTAACCAGACCTTCAGATACCGGCTATTTCTTGATCAGAGATCCTGGGTATTTATGGAGAGTTATGAGGTCTGTCAGAGACTATTTGGAGATGTGTTATGAGGTCTGTCAGAGACCAATTGGGGATGTGATTTGAGGTCTACCAGAGACCAGTTGGAGTTATGGTTTGAGGTCTGTCAGAGACCAGTGTTGGAGCTTTGTTTTAGGTCTATCTGAGACCAGGGTTTGATGACTTCTGGATGGTCTATCTGAGACCTTTCTTGATTGGGTTCAGGCTATTCAGCTGCAGCTTTGGTCCCTGTTGCATGTTACTTGCATTGCATTGCCTGCATATCCATTACCATTTGCATTTCACTAACGTGTGTCTGTGCTGCAGGTGCATTTGCATTTCCCTAGTTCTAGTGCCCGGACTTCTGAGTATTGATTATGGCTGGTTTGAGGAAAACAGTTGCGTATAAGCTGCCTGCACCTGATATTACTTCTTTGCTTGGTCTGATATCTCTTGCCGATGAGGAGGTTAGGAGAAGCTTCAGAATGAGCCATGGGAGATTACTGAGATTAGTCTGTAAGCCCACTGCTGATGAGATGAACGGGCTATACACCTTGATGCAGTTCTATGATCCCGCATTGAGATGCTTTACTTTTGCTGACTTCATTCTAGGACCTACCATTGAGGAGTATGTGGAGTTTACTGAGCTTCCCGTGCAGAACAAGGTTCCCTTTATTCACTCTGCTGCTGAGCCCAAGTTGGAGGACTTAGCCAAAGCCTTGCATATGGACGCTGCAGAACTGTTATTGACTTCTTGGCTTGGGGTTTCAGGTTTCTCTCTTGATTTCTTGGTTGGCAAAGCTCAGGAGTATGCCAAGAACGGATGCTGGGTGGTTTTCAATGCTATTTTGGCTTTATGCATTTATGGGATTGTGCTGTTCCCTAACTTGCCCAACTTCGTAGACCTGGACGCTTTCCATCTATTCGCTGCCGACAATCCAGTGCCAACGTTGATCGGAGACTTCTACCACTCATTGCACTACAAGAACGAAAACCGAAGGGGAAAAGTTGTTTACTGCTGTGCTCCTCTATTGAATATGTGGTTCAAAAGTCATCTTCCAGTGAAGGGGTCCTTTATGGAAAGTGCAACCACTGCTAGCTGGTCTGAACGCCTGATGAGGCTATCTTCCGAAGACATTAGATGGTTTGACAGAGACCTACTGGGATCTGAACTTATCTTCAGTTGTTCGGGGTACCCTAACGTCCCGTTGATTGGAAGGAAAGGGTGTATCAACTACAACCCATCTCTGTTCGTCCGTCAGTTCGGATATGCGCTGAAGAACCCACCTCAGGAGGAAGAAGTACAGGAATCTCTGTACTTCACCGGTGACGTGAAGGGGGAGTTATTAGCCAAGTTGCAACATGCCTGGACGCGTATTAACCGCAGAGGGAAGCCTTTGTTAGGAAAGAATGACTGTCAGGCCTATGCACCTTATAGAGTTTGGATTCAGGAGAGGGCTAGTCAGTTGAGGATGCCGTTTCCAGCTGCACCCGTCATTGTTCCTATTCCGGCAGAAGAGCCAACTACTGTTTCTAGAGAAGTCTATGAACAAGTTGTGAAGGAAAAAGAAGCCTTGAAGAAGATTAATGAAGGGTTAGAGCAAGAGTTAGCCCAGGCACGCAGTGAGAAAAACAAGGCTGTATATGCTTTCCAACAACAAGTCGAGCTGCTAAACAGGTTAGGGGCTGAGTTAACTGAGGAAAAGAAAAAGCGCGAACGTCTGGGGCAAGAGTTCAGAAGCTCCCATGACATGCTGGAAGCCAAAAAGAAAGCGCTCGACGCAGCACACCGAGAGATCTCTTCTTGCAATAAGACTTGGAATGCCACACTCACCAACAATAAGAAGAGGGAAGATAAGCTGAAGCAGCACATTTCCGACCTCGAAGAGAAGTTGAAGTCTAGCATCAAGAAGTGTGAGGAAGAAGTGATGACCCGGTATAGTGTCCAGCACGCACTGAACAAGGCAATCAAATCCAGAGATGAAGCAGTGTCTCAGAAGCGAAAGTTAGAAGATTGCTTCGGGGAAGCAACATGGGAAGAAACTGCTGAAGACGTACGCCGTGTCCTTAAGAGGAGAAACCAGCTTGTTGAAGGGCTGCTTGATCGACCAAGCCATCCGGAGACCAAGAATTTGATAGAGGAGTACCAGACTTTTGGGAGGATTTGATCATTTCATGTAGTAACTTGTATGCTTTATTTATATAGTGCTGACCATCACCAGGATTGTTGGTTGAGGTCATGCCTTCTTTGTACTCTCAGTGATATTGTACCCTGGGCTTATTGATTCTCTCTGCAATATATGAGGCTTTCTATGATTCAGCTCCGATATTCCTATTGTCAACACTATCACTGCACCGGCACCTTCGCACTAGAACTGGGGGAATGAACTTCCCTAATGCACAGACACATTGCATTGCATTCATATTCATATTGCATTACAGGTAATCTTTGAATAGTGTCTTATTTCTCGCTTTTATCAGGTACTTACCAGGATTGCAGATCAACATCCGCACCGCTATTCTACCCGCTCCAATTGTCGGAAAATCATGGACCAAATGCAGAACGAGATGCAAGATGTGCGCGAGAAGCTCGCCCTCTTCATGCAGACCATGGAAGCTATAGCAAAAGGGCAGGAGAATTTGCAGGCCATGGTCCAGCCCCTGTTGGCTCGAAACGCTGGTCATGGTAATGAAGATCATCAGTCTGTCCGGGTTGATACTGCTCATGGAGACGGCACTCCCACGCCAGTGGCTCCGCCCGTAGTCAATATACCTGCTGCTAATGTCAACAACGCTACCGCTGCTGTGAATGGTAACGTCGGAGTGGGGAATGAGACTGCTGTCCATAATGTTGGGCTGGGTGATGTCAATTTGGGAGATAATCTAGGAGGCAATGGCTTTGTCAATACTGGATTCGGATTCAACGATCAGGGATTCGATAACACTGGGAAGTATGGCTTTAATGCTCAAGGCTTTGGGCAAGATGGTTATGGTATGGTCAATCAGGGTTACGGAGGCTTTGGAAACGGAAACGGTACTGGATTTATGGCTTGTGGTCCTGCTGGAGGTGTTCAAGGGTACGGCAACAGAGGCCGAGGTCCGGGGATGAATCAGATCAGAGCTGGACGTAATAATGGATATGAGGGGTACGGGGCTGGAAATGGTATGTGGCAAGAAGATCAGCAGGAGGACGCCTTCTCCGGAGGAGGTTTTGAAGGGCCGATGGATGATTCCCAAAAGATAAGAATGCTGGAAGAGCAGATGAAGGGAGTCTTAAATCAAAGTGCTGTGGGATTGGACATGGCAACAATGGGCTTGGTACCTGGCTTGAGGGTGCCAATTAAATTCAAAGCTCCTGCGTTTGACAAGTATAAAGGAGACACATGTCCGAAAGTGCATGTACGAGCTTATTACAGAAAGATGTCTGCATACTCAACTGATGAAAGAATGCTAATGCATTTCTTTCAGGATAGTCTATCGGGTCCTTCCCTAGAGTGGTACATGGGGTTGGAGCCAACTGATATCAAGACATGGAAGCAATTGGCGGAGGCGTTTGTAGCCCATTACAAGTATAACAGCGACTTGGCACCCAATCGGGTCCAGTTAGCCGGGCTTTCGCAGAAGAAGGGGGAGAGTTTTAAAGAGTACGCGCAAAGGTGGCGCGATATGGCTGCCAGGGTCCGTCCTCCTGTAGAAGATAAGGAAATGAATGATATGTTTGTCGGCACATTCACAGGGCTGTTTCATGATATGTTGTTTCATACGTCTCTGGCCAGTTTTTCAGACCTGATTCTGATGGGGGAAAAGATTGAACGTAACATTAAGCAAGGAAAGTTCCAAGTCGAGGAATCAACTGCATCTGGCAGTAATAGGAAAGCTTATGGTGGGCGCCGTCAGGGCGAAGCCAGCGCAGTATTTGGAGGCCGAGGCAGGGGACGAGGTCAATATCGTCAGCCGCAGCAGGTGTCGAGTGTTACTATCCCATATCAACAACAACCACTCCAGCAACAACAACCGGTTCAGCAGCAACCAATGCCACAGCAGCAGCAGCCTCAGCAGGGGGCACAGCAGGCTCAACGAAGATTCCAGGGCAGTAAACCGAGAAGAGTGTTTGAGAAGCCTCCCTCAACCTATGCTGATTTATTGCAGACATTGTTGGGATTGAATCTAGTAGAGAAAAGAACCCTGGCGCCGATAACGGGAGCTCCCCCGTTCGGCTATGATGCAAGCAGGCACTGTGAGTTTCATTCTGGGGCCCCGGGTCACGATATAGAAGGTTGCCATGCTTTTAAGCATGTTGTGCAGGATCTTTTAGACAACAAGACTATCAACTTCGGAACGGCAGGTCCGAATATAGTCCAGAAACCCATGCCTAATCATGGGGCAAACGCTGTTCTGACTGAGGAAGGTCTGAATCTTATTATGAATGTTGAAGATTTAAAGACGCCGCTGAGCGAGATAAAGAGCCGACTGTTGCAAGGAGGTGTTTACCCAGGATGTAACGAGTATTGCTTAGACTGTTGGACCCTACCTGGGGGGTGTGAGGATTTGAAGAAAGGCGTTCAGGCTTTAATTAATGAGGGCATATTGCAGTTTGATCGAGCGGCAACTGACGAGCCTGCAGGGGCAGTAGTGGATAATCAGAGTGATGTGGCCACGGTAACAATTCCTCGGAAGACGATCACTATTGCAGCACCAGCTCAGCGACCACCGATCACCATAACTAAGGCCGGGCCAATCCCGTACGAGAACACGAAAGCAGTCCCATGGTCATATGGGTTAGAGGTGTATTGTGACGGGATAAAGATTGATGTTAACAAGCAGCCAGTGGGGATTGTGGATAACGTTGTTGGCTCAGGAGGCATGACGAGGAGTGGCAGGATCTTTATATCTCCTGAAGTGGAGGCTGAAAGACTAGCGAAAGGAAAAGGGAAAGTGGTTGAAAATGTTCCGGTACAAGCAAGTGAAAAGGAAGCAACATCGAAAGATGTAGAAGAGTTCATGCGCTTAATTCGAAAAAGTGATTATAAGATTGTGGAGCATCTGCAGCAGACACCGTCCAAAATATCTATCCTATCATTGCTGTTGTGTTCGGAAGCTCACAGAAATGCTTTGCTGAAAGTCCTGGACACTTCTTTTGTACCCCAAGACGTCTCCGTAAATCAGCTAGAAGGAGTATTGGCACATGTGAATGCAGGCCACAGCTTGGGCTTTACCGATTTTGACTTGACTCCGAAAGGGAGAGATCATAATATGGCATTACACGTATCTGTTGAGTGTAGAGGATCAGTAATGTCGCACGTATTGGTTGACACCGGATCATCTTTGAATGTGCTGCCCAAGAAGGCGATGATGAAGCTGGATGTTCGAGGGATTTTGTGTACACCCAGTGATTTGGTAGTCAGAGCGTTTGACGGCACGCGGAGAACAGTCTTCGGATCGATTACCTTGCCTCTGCAAGTGGGGCCGGAAGTGTTTGCAACGGAGTTTTATATCATGGATATACAGCCTGCGTATAGCTGCTTGCTTGGAAGACCCTGGATTCATGGGGCAGGGGCCGTTACGTCTACCCTGCATCAGAAGCTAAAATATATGGTCGGAGACAGTGTAGTCACCGTGTGCGGAGAAGAAGACATCCTGGTCAGCCATCTATCTTCATTTAAATATGTGGAAGTCGACGGGGAGATCCACGAGACGCCATGCCAGGCATTCGAAGGTTTGCGCATCAAGGACAAAGGTCCCGGGCCGAGCAAAGTGCCAGAGATAGCCGTCTCATCGTATAAGGAAGCTCAAGCTCTAGTAGAAGCAGGAGAAGCCAAGGGGCTGGGGCAAAGTGCTGGACATTCCTGTGAAGATAGACCGGTTCGGACTGGGGTACCGACCGTCGTCATCAACTCCTTCCGTGGGGGCCCCCGTTTCAGAAAGTCAATCACCATCTCTGCCAGTGGAGTATGTCATGAAACTGTCAATGCTGCTTCAGAGTCTGATGAAGGAGACAGCGACTGTGATATGGATGCCTGGATTCAGCCAAGCACGCCAGGACAAGGACTGTGCAACTGGTCTATTCAGGAGCTTGTTCCTGTGACTTTTAAACAGTAATGCTTTGCTTTATTAATTGTTGAATAATCTGATGTCTTGCCCGGGGCATCAGGATTTGCTTAGGGCTGTGTTGTTATAAACATTGCGTGTTAATCATTAAATAAATGGCGTTTTTTCATGTGCAAATACCGTAATCCCTGTCTTTCCTGTTTTGTATTTTTCAATAAAATGGCAATGTGGTTATTCGCTTTATACGCATTTTGAAGCACTTAACCATTCCTTTTGCAGGATAACATTTTCAGATGACATCCTTGAACCACCTATGACTCGTCCCGACTTCGAGCACCCGGTATTCCAGGCCGAAGAAGAGGTTGTCGAAGATAGCGACGTTCCTGAAGAACTGTCTTGGTTAGTGAAGCAAGAGGAAAGAGCCATTCTGCCTCACGACGAGGTTATCGAAATTATCAACTTGGGGTCGGAAGGGGTTGAGAAGAATATTCGTATCGGAGCCGCACTGCAGAGTGATATCAAGCGAAGACTGGTTGAAATGCTTCAAGAGTATAATGATGTATTCGCTTGGTCATATGAAGATATGCCGGGGCTCGATACGGACATGGTTGTGCATCGCCTGCCACTGAAAGAAGATTGCCCGCCGGTCAAACAAAAGCTTCGCAGAACTCGACCAGATATGGCAATGAAGATCAAAGAGGAGGTGCAGAAACAGTGGGACGCTGGTTTCCTGGCTGTGACAAAGTATCCCTCATGGGTTGCCAACATCGTACCAGTGCCAAAGAAAGATGGCAAGGTTCGAATGTGCGTGGATTATAGAGATTTGAATAAAGCAAGCCCAAAAGACGATTTTCCACTTCCTCACATTGACGTGTTAGTTGATAATACCGCTCAATACTCTGTATTCTCCTTCATGGATGGCTTTTCAGGCTATAATCAAATTAAAATGGCGCCAGAGGATATGGAGAAGACTACTTTTATAACGCCTTGGGGAACATTTTGCTACAAAGTGATGCCCTTTGGTTTGAAAAATGCTGGGGCTACATATCAGCGTGCGATGACGACTCTTTTTCATGACATGATGCATAAAGAGATCGAAGTTTATGTTGACGATATGATTGCCAAATCCCAGACGGAGGAAGAGCATCTGGTGAATCTGCTGAAGTTGTTTAAAAGACTTAGGAAGTTCAGGCTGAGGCTGAACCCTAATAAATGCACCTTCGGGGTGAGATCGGGTAAACTGCTGGGGTTTATCGTAAGCGAAAGAGGAATAGAGGTCGATCCTGCTAAAATAAAAGCGATTCAAGAAATGCCGACGCCTAAAACAGAGAAAGAGGTGCGCGGGTTTTTAGGGAGATTGAACTACATTGCCCGGTTCATATCTCACCTAACGGCCACGTGTGAACCGTTATTCAAGCTCTTGAAGAAAGATCAAGCTGTAACGTGGAACGAAAATTGTCAAAAGGCGTTTGATAAAATAAAGTAGTATCTGCAGGAGCCTCCTATTTTGATACCCCCAGTGGCAGGGAGACCCTTGATAATGTATTTGACGGTTCTTGAGGGAAGCATGGGTTGTGTTCTCGGTCAACACGACGAGACAGGGAGAAAAGAGCACGCGATCTATTACCTGAGTAAGAAATTTACAGATTGTGAATCTCGGTATTCAATGCTGGAGAAAACTTGTTGCGCGCTAGCCTGGGCCGCCAAGCGTTTGAGGCAGTACATGCTGAATCATACAACCATGCTCATCTCGAAGATGGATCCTATCAAATATGTATTCGAAAAGCAGGCGTTGTCAGGTAGAATTGCCCGTTGGCAGATGGTCTTGACTGAATATGATATCCAATACGTCTCGCAAAAGGCTATAAAGGGGAGTGTGCTGTCTGAGTATCTGGCGGAGCAGCCTATTGAAGATTACCAATCGATGAGGTTTGATTTTCCTGACGAGGATATCATGTACCTAAAGATGAAGGATTGTGAAGAACCATTGCCAGACGAGGGACCAGAGTTGGGGTCCAAATGGAAGATGATTTTTGACGGAGCTGTGAATGCTTACGGTAGCGGAATAGGGGCAATTATCACTACGCCGCACGGGTCGCACATCCCGTTTACTGCCCGATTGACCTTTGCCGTTACTAACAACGAGGCCGAATACGAAGCTTGTATAATGGGGCTTGAAGAAGCCATTGATTTGCGAATCAAACATCTAGACGTATACGGAGACTCAGCTCTGGTGGTGAATCAGATCAAAGGGGAATGGGAGACACGGCAGCCTAATTTGATACATTACATGAATTATGCAAGGAGATTGTTGCCTTTCTTTGACAAGGTTGAATTGCATCACGTACCGCGGGTAGAAAATCAAATGGCTGACGCCCTTGCCACTTTGTCTTCCATGTACAAGGTCAACTTCTGGAACGAAGCTCCCCAAATCACTATCTCTCGGTTGGACAGGCCAGCTTATGTATTCGCTATTGATGAAGCATCTGATGACAAACCGTGGTATTTCGATATCCTTAATTTCCTGAAGAATAAAGAGTATCCGGCTGGGGCATCCAGTCAAGATCAGAAGACTCTCAGGAGATTAGCGGGTAATTTCTACTTGAATCCAGATGGCGTCTTGTACAGAAGGAACCACGATTTGGTGTTGTTGCGTTGTGTAGACGAGAAAGAGGCAAAACTTCTCATGGAGGAAATTCACGAAGGTACCTTTGGTACGCATGCTGGTGGGCATGCTATGACGAGAAAACTGCTGCGGGCAGGTTATTTTTGGCTGACGATGGAAACTGATTGTTTCAAGTTCGCAAGGAAGTGCCACAAATGCCAAATCTATGCTGACAAGATACACGTGCCTCCGAGTCCTCTAAATGTGATGTCATCTCCATGGCCATTTTCGATGTGGGGAATCGATATGATTGGGAAGATCGAGCCGACGGCTTCTAATGGGCACCGGTTCATCCTAGTAGCAATCGATTATTTCACCAAGTGGGTGGAAGCGGCGTCTTACGCAAATGTAACGAAGCAAGTGGTGGCTAGATTCATCAAGAGAGATATCATTTGCCGATATGGGATCCCCGAGCGGATAATCACGGATAATGGTTCAAATCTGAACAACAAAATGATGAAGGAGCTCTGTCAGAATTTCAAGATCGAACATCACAACTCCTCCCCTTACCGACCCAAGATGAATGTCGCTGTTGAGGCGGCCAATAAAAATATCAAGAAAGTTGTTCAGAAAATGGTGGTGACCTATAAGGATTGGCATGAAATGCTGCCTTTTGCTTTGCACGGTTATCGTACGACGGTACGCACATCAACCGGGGCAACTCCGTTCTCGTTGGTATACGGAATGGAAGCGGTATTACCATTAGAGGTTGAGATCCCTTCTCTGAGGGTATTGCGAGACGTTCAGCTGGACGAGGCAGAATGGGTAACGAATAGATTGAACCAACTGAGCTTAATGGACGAGAAGAGGCTAGCTTCCTTAGCATACAGTCGTTTGTACCAGAGCCGAATGAAGAAAGCGTACGACAAGAAGATACTTCCGCGAAGCTTTCAGACGGGCGACCTTGTGCTGAAAAGGATTCTCCCGCCGCAAGCAGATCACAGGGGCAAGTGGACCCCCAACTACGAAGGGCCATACGTTGTCAGAAAAGTCTTTTCAGGAGGAGCTTTGTTGTTGTCCACCATGGACGGAGAAGACTTTGCGTCGCCTGTGAATTCGGACGCAGTTAAAAAATACTTTGCTTAAAATAGACCCGCTGGACAGAAAAAAGAGAGTCCAGGCAAAAATGGGGCATCCTGGCGAACCAAAAACAGAATGAAAGGTTCGGGCAAAAGTTAGGGATAAAATTGAAAAAATGTACACCCGCGAAGTTGAAAACCTACACTGGGCGGCTTCGGCAAAAAAGGGTATCCCGGTGAACTGAAAACCCATAAAGGGCGGTTCACGCAAAAGTTAGGGATTTGAAAAGCAAATGACTGCGGTCCGAATTCAATGAGCATCAATGCGGGAGAATATGTTGGAGGAGCCAGTTATCGGATACAATCTCTTTAGAAGTGGGGATACCGGGAAAGCATTAGAGTCGGATGAGTCATAGGAGGATCATTTCGTGGTGTTCATCTGCGCCCCGTTGCCGACATATGTACAAAATTTAATTTGTCAAAATATTCATGCTTCTTGTGCATACTTATGTATTTGCTTTGCGTAGCTTCCTCTTTTCAGGAGTTACATCCCGTGTACAAAAAACTCCGCCCATTCAGGGGCCCGATCAATAAAATATGTTATTCAGTACTTGATGCTGGTTCTTTACTGTTTTGTGCATGATAAAACGCCTAAGTTTAGTGAAGCTAGCATGAGTATAACATCACTGGCCCCTGCCAACAATCATTAAAGCTTTGAATTAACTGAGTGTAACGTCACTAACCTGAATTAATTTGATTGCATAGGCTTGTCGTGTCTTGTTTGTGTTGTTGCAGGTTTCGTAACCATACGAAGAAGGTGATCAAAAGATTGCGATAACGAAAGACTCAGTCTTCACGCAGGTCATGCGTGTTCTTCCTGAAGAAGGATAGAATTTCCCAGCTAGCCGTAGCTTATCCAAAGGACGTGCTCCAGAAAAGTTATTCGCCCTCAATAGGGAATTGACGATTCCAAGATCGTAAGGCTGTATTCAGACAGGTTCATCTTTCCCTGCAGGGTCATGCGCTCTCCCCCAGCGGAATCAGTTAATTCTCCCCAAGAGAATCATCCCGTCCCCAGCGGAATTCTCTTTGCAAGTGTTTTCATTCCTTCCAGTGGAACTCGAAGATCAAGACTCTCCAAAGCAGAGTTGATGGTGGGTCCTGTCATTTATTTTGTCGGAGATACTGGTAATATCAGTTCACGTTCCAGCAGAAAGTCCGATCATACTATACACATCTGCTATTCCCCAGCAGGGGGTTACCTCAACAAGGTGCTCGGTTTGAGTTCCCAATTTCCCAGCTGAGTCGACTTCACCCTTCCAGCATTTAGTTTGCTGGAATAATTCTGTAGCATCTGGCTATCCCCGGCGGAGTCGGCATTATCTTTAGCATTTATTTTGCTGAAGCAGTTTCTGTACTTTAGCAGTTCAGGTGGAGAGAGCTCTTGCTTAAATGAACTACCAAATGGTCAAGATCTCGGCATGAGATATTCAATGATAATGTCAGTTTCGGCAGTATTCCCCACAGAGTTACCAGAATAAGTTTCTCTTTGTTCCCAGGCAGAATTAGTTGTCATCAGGGGTTCCATGAATCAGAATTTCAGAGGCCACCGCCGGTTATCAGAGCAGGCGTCCGATAGTTGGTTTCCAGACATCCCAGTAGAGCCTGTCTCAAGGTCGCTGTCACGTCAGTGCTAAGAAGTGGGCGTCCTAACGTGGACAGGTTTATTTCCCCGGATTGGTGAGGTGCGTTAGTCCCAACGTGGGCAGATTCGAGTTCTCGAAATTAGCGGAATGGGAGGTCATGACGTTGACAAAAGTGATTACTCTTGGTGTTGGTGTCCTGACGCGGACAGATCAGACCAGTGTGTGAGTCCTTACGTGGACAAGTCTTATTTCCTCAGCGGGTCGAAGACGCCTGAGTCCTTACGTGGACAAATCAAGACGAGATCAGTGTCCTGACGTGGACAAATCAAAGAAATTATTCCTAACGTGGAGAAATGGGTCCTAACGTGGACGATGTAGTCCTTACGCGGACATATCAAGTTGGATTCCTTACTTGGAAAGAGATGATTCCTTACGTGGAAAAAGATAGTTTCCTTACGTGGAAATGACAGCATTCCTGACGTGGAAAGAGGGGAGTCCTTACGTGGACAGATTGATATAGTTCTCCTTATGTGGAAAGAAGATTGCTTCCTGACGTGGAAAGATGAAAGGGTTAGTCCTGACGTGGACAGATACAGAAGAAATGATTCCTAATGTGGACAGGTGTTACTCCTAACGTGGAAGAGTTTTGTTCCTAACGTGGACGATTCAGTTTATGGAAATGCAGGCGAATTACCCCCAGCGGAGTTGCCGAGATTTTTCTGGGTTAACAGCAGGTGGAGTCCTAACGTGGACAGGTTTTAGTCGAGATTTCTTCGTATTGATGACGGACAGAGTCCTAACGTGGACAAGTAAGCAATCTGTTATGACAGAATCCTCTTCAGAACGATGAAGACAATCCCCAGCACGCTCGCACGAGATCAGTGGGTTGCTGTAACAGTCAGATTCAGCTGATGAATGTCGTTCCTCAAGCAGGAGCGCAATTTAGTTTTGCGGTTGGCAAATTTCTGGTTTCACTAGTATTCAACCGTCTCGTACCGCGAATGTCTGAAGGCTCCGGGCTCTTCACCCAATCGGGTCCAAGCCGTTTGAATAGGGGCAGCTGTTGCACCCTAAAATTTGCCCAACCTTATTCACTTGGTTTATGTTTCAATATCATTAGCATTTGCATATAGAGTCATGTACATAGACTAACCATCTGCATAGCATAAGCATAGCAAGTCATTCAACAGGGGACCAATCATTATTCTCATCTCTAGAAGCCTATCAAGAGGTTATTATCCCAATTCAATCTCATTCAAGTTATCAGGAAAGAATTTGAAAGCAAAGAGTTCAGCAGATCAAGCCTTGAGTCCATCTCCTAGCTGAGGGTATCTGAGGGTCAGCAAGAGGGTTGTGAGCTGTGAGTTGAAGGCATGGAGAACATATAGACATTATGAGAGACTCAGAAAGTCATTTGGAGAAGGAGACAAGTCATTGATGAGAGCACAAGAGCTATAGCTGAAGGCAGTCAACTAGGGTTTCATCTGGGTCAACCCTAGGTCAACCCTAGGTCAATTGACTGATTTAAGGGGCATTCAAGTCTAGTGGAGAGATGTGGGGTTCATCATTGGACATATAAAGAAGGATATGTTGTCATGCTAAGGAGAATTCAAGAGAAATCAAGGAGAAGAGGAGCTTCTAAATTAGGGTTTCTGTGTAAAATCCCCTAGTTTAGGTCAAACTTACAAGCAAAATAAGTCAAAATTCAAGCTTCAAATGGATCCTTGGCCAACATGAAACTTGTAGAGGATCTCAAGACCTTTAATTTGAGTGGTGGAAGACATCAAGGAGATTTATAGAACTCAAGTTATGGTCCTTGCAAGTTACAGGTCATCTGAGGTATCTGAAATTTTGTCTGTGAAAGTGACTTGACTTCCAAGCTAGTTTTGCCCCTCAAGGAGATTTCAAATGAATTTCTGGTCAACATAAGAATTGTTCCTCATTGTCTTAGCTTTCTAGAATGGTATAGTATGCCTTCATATGATGTGTGGAACTCAACTTATGGTCTTGGCAAGTAAAGGGTATTTTGGGCATTTGTGAATTACAGGTCATTTTAACTCATGTCCAAAACTCATACAAGGAGGCCTCAAATGGAAAAACTTACAACATCAAACTTGCTCCAAATGACATTTCGAGTCTATAAAGAAGGTCACAAATTGTTGGAAAAGCTCATAACATGAAGTTGCATGATTGGTTAAATTTGAACTAAAATGGCTTATAACTTGAATAAAGTCAAAGTGAAAAATGGTTTGGGAGATTTATAAGTCCAAATGGAGACTTCCAATATATGATTTTGGGTCCAGAAGACATTTTAGAGACAATGGTTCAAACACTTTTTTGAGCTTAGTGGAAAAAATCAAAGTTATTCATGGTTACTTGCATTTGAAGAAACATTTCAAAAATCAACCAATTTGGAATGCAAGGGAATGTGGCAAGATGGTTCTAGAAAGTTCATGTTAGCCCTATATATTCATGAAATCAGAATTGAGCAAGGGTTGGATTCATTTTTCACCAAAAATTTCCCAAAGTTTCTCATTCTTCCTCTTGCAAATTCTTTTCAAACTTCATCAATTCTCCATCAATTCTCATAATCCTTGATTCTACTCCACTCCATAATCATCAAAGATCAAAGATCACTCAATATCTGGCTGATTTTGATCCATTTTCATGTGCTGTTATCATCCTCTTCAAAAGTGAAAAATCAATCGGTTAGCAAGATCCAAGGCCAAGAAACAAGAGGTGTTGCATACAGAAGCAAGAGCTTCACTCACTGATCAAGATCTGAGCATTGGTGGTGGTGGATTCACGAGTTTCCATAGCTGTTTTCAAGCTTTTGCATCAGGTGCGTTTTCATTCAAATTGATTAGTTCAGTTAGTTTAGCATAGATTTATTAGTTTAAATGTGATCTAGGTTGTTAGTAGAACAATTAGGATGAATTTGGTGATGATTAGTGATAGTTTGTGACAGGTTGTTAGAACTGTTAGGAGGTAGAACTCATAGCATAGTACATGATAATCCTAGGTTGTTAGCACAGAATGATCTACGTGAAGCATAGGAGAGATTAGTATAGGTTTGGTTGAGGTTCTTGAGGATAGGTTGCAGAGCATTTCCATGGTGACCAGAAATTGTTGCGCTCGGGTTGAGTGATTTGTTGAGTTTCAGAGCAAGCTAATGGCATAGACGTATAGAGGGAGGAATTCTGAGTGTTTTTCATGTTTATATCGTGGCGTTTCATGGACTGTGGAGTGAGAACCGAGAGCTTGAAGTTGGTTCGTGCATGGCTGCCATGGAGGGAAACCCTAATTCTCATGAACTAATGAAGGAGACGAAATCGTGGCTGTCCATTTCGTGTTGGACTTTTGACCTCAGAGCCCATCGTGTGGCTGAGGTTTAATTCTGATTTGGAGGGAAAGGCGTTGGTGCCCTAAACGCACCGTTTCATTTAATGAAACGGGCGGGCCTGAGTGTGTTTTGATATCCCCACCCCCGTGACTTGAGCCCAATTCATTTTACACGTGATAACCTTTCTATTCTCACCCCCCTGCTTGTTTTGTATTTTTAATAATTCTGAAGTTTTCTGGGCTTAATTCAACTTGCTACGCACACCCCCCGTTTGCTGGCCCACTGGATTATCAACTGAGCGTGATTGCTATTCTTACCCCCCTTCCTCTCATTTTAATTTCAATTGTTTTTAATTCCACTTTAATTTTACCAACTTTAAAAAATTCATAATAAATAGATAAAAAATCATTTTTAATTCATTCTTTTTACATCATTTTCATTAGAATGTGTAGAAAATTGTCATTAAATAAAATTGCATTTTTATTTTTATGTGATATTTTTTCCATATTTTCTAAATAAATGGCATTTTAAATAGTTTCATTTCATGCATGATTTTGTTAATTTTTGTTCTATTAGATGCTTTCATATTTTTTGTTCATTCTTTTTAGGTTGTTTAGATGAGATATTGAACTTGTAGAAACAATTTAGTTCCCATTTTTAGAAATTAATTTTAGGTGCTTAATGTAGGCTTGAACAACATGAACAAATTAGGGTTTTTAGGTGATGACTTAAGAAGTTTGATTCTTTCCCTTAGGACTTAGGGTTTGAATAGTTTAGCTATGGGATTATAGGGGCTATGGGTAGTTATTAGATCCCCTTAGACAAAGTCAGGATTCCCCTACTGCTATTGATACTCTGTATATGTCTGATTGATTGGTGTGGTGTGCCCTCTGGGGATTATTGCTTGCTTGCTTGGGTATTGGGATTGTCTGAAGACTTGAGGAGATGAAGACCATTGGAGATCCAAAGATTGAAGATCAACTGCCAGAGTTGAAGAGGAGGTTATTGCTAGCAGCTGCTGAGGAGACTAGGGTTTAGGAGCTAGGCAGAGCTCTAGATTAGAAAGCTTGTTTCTCAAACATGGAATGCCTTGTCTGCATCCATCCTTTCTCTATGATTCAAAGTCTCTTTCAAATATCCACCTCCTTCCTTTGGAAGGATCAGTGAATATATTTGAAAGATAGAACTTTTGAGAGGAAACTTTCTGTTTAATGTTAACAGTTGATGAACCACCCTTGGTAGGTAATTAACTGTCTAACATTCATTCACCTCATCTGGTTGACTAATGTTCATCCTAGCCTGAGACATGAAGAAAAGATGGAAGACAGATGATCAAAGCCCTTGCCTGAAGGTCATGAAGATGGAGATTGATGCTTGTTGAAGCCTGTAACTGATGGGAGATTACTTGAAGCCAGATGTTGATTCAGAGCTGCTGAAGATGTTTGTTTTATTGCTGTATTTCATTTCTGATGTATTGATTGGTTTTCTGGGCTGTATTGTTTGCTGTTTACCCTGTTGGGTTGAAAGTGAAGCCTGTTCACTTTTGCCTATTGTTTTCTAGGTTCGAGGTTGAGTGGGACTCCCTTGCCTCGCTTGTACTGTTGCATTCATGCATTTTACTGTTTTACTGTATATATCTGGTATTGTTTCTGTTTCTGCCTATCCCGTAGGATCTCTGTTTTTCTCTGTGCAAGAGAGGAGCATGATAGACACTAGGTCTTAACCCATGCATGATAACATTAGGTTAGTTTGTTTCCCTTCGCAACCGTAGGTTAGAGTTCTGTCTCTTTCTTTCTCAAAACAAACAGAAAAACACATAAAGATTTCAAACACAATAAAAGACACTTCTTCCGTAAAAGAATGTGAACTCATCAAGACGTCATTTTTGTCCTCTTGGACTGTTAATCAGAAAAAACCTTTTTCAGAAGGAATAAAATCAACCAAGACAAGCTTGTGTCGTACGTGGCCCGAACTACGTTTGCTCTGATCTTCCATGCCGTGTGGAAGTACGTAGGCATAGGATGCGATATCCTAGCGAGCAACCTTCCCCTCCTTTCCCGTAGGTAGGCGAACTACGTTGACTCTGATTTCTCGTTCCAAACGGGAATACGTAGGCATAAAGTGCGATACTTTGCCGAGTCATTTTTATTTTCATTTTATTTTCTTTTTAACCCTTGACCTATAGTTTAGATAGAATAACAATCCATACCCGAAAACAAGCGTGGATCCCGTCGAGTACGACGGACGTGAGGGGTGCTAATACCTTCCCCTTGCGTAACCGACTCCCGAATCCAGGTTTTGGTTGCGACGACCATGCCTTTCCCGTGTTGTGCGAGGTTTACTCTGAGCGTTTCCTTTCCCTCCCGTGGGATAAATAACGCACGGTGGCGACTCTTCTGTCAAGCCGGCGCCGATTTTCGCAGTAGCGACAGTAGGCACAAGACACGATGTCTTGGCGAGCAACCTTCCCCCCTTTTTCACCCGTAGTTAGTCGAACTACGTTGACTCTGACTTCTCACTTCAGATGAGATATGTAGGCACAAAAAGCCGTTGATTTGCCGAGTCACTTTCTTTTTCTTTTGTCCTCAAGCCTGTAGTTAGATTGTTTGAATCACCCTTTTAGATAGACAACAAGCGTGGATCCCGTCGAGTACGACAGACGTGAGGGGTGCTAATACCTTCCCCTTGCGTAACCGACTCCCGAACCCGAGATTTGGTTGCGATGACCAGTCTTATCCCTCTTTTTGTTAGGTTTTATCTGAGGGTTTCCTTTCCCTCTTTTGGGATAAATAACGCACGGTGGCGACTCTTCTGTCATTGTCGGCCTCGATTTTCGCAGTAGCGACACCAGGTGGTGGTGGCCCTGTCAAGGGAGCCATGGTTCTCTTCTGAATGAGCTGTAGCTGAAGCAATGCCTGCAATAACTGACCATAAGGCATGGGTGGAGTGTCAATATGGCAATTTTCCAATGGATCTTTGCCCTGGTACCTTCGGTACCCCTGTTGGTTCTGCTGTGACTGTTGTTGCTGCTGAGGTTGTTGCTGTGGAGCAGCAGGGATAGTTATACTTGTGACCCTTTGTGATGGCTTTCTGTTCCCTCGGGACCCAGATACAGAGTTTGCTTCACCCTCTCTCTTCTTTACTCCAAACACTTTCTTTCCTCCAGCTGAGGAATTCTCACCGGCATAGATCTTACCAAGCTTAATCCCGTTCTCAACTCGCTCACCAGTGATGATTAGGTCAGAGAAACTCCCTGACATGCTGCTGATTAATTTTTCATAATAAACACCCGGTAGTGTTGCCATAAACATATCCACCAGTTCACGTTCAACCATCGATGGCTGCACTCTGGCTGCCAATTCACGCCACCGCTGGCCGTATTCCTTAAAGTATTCCCCACTCTTCTGTGACAGATTTTGCAGTTGGACCCGGTTGGGAGCCAAGTCACTATTATATTGGTAATGTTTAATGAATGCTTCAACAAGATCCTTCCAGCTACGTACACTCGCAGGCTCCAAGCCCATGTACCATTCCAGTGAAGGTCCCGACAAACTATCTTGAAAGAAGTACATCAACAACTTCTCGTCGTCGGAGTATGCTGACATCTTCCTCTAATAAGATCTCAAGTGGACACGAAGACATGTGATGCCCTTGTACTTTTCAAAATCTGGCACTTTCAGTTTCTGCGGTATTTTGAGATCGGGGATCAGCTCCAAGTTGACCATATCGAGCCCCATGGAATTCAGATTCTCAAGGCTTCTCATCTTGTCCTCGAGCATTTTGAACCTCCGACTGGCCTCAGAAGGTAGCTCAGCCTCGTCACCTCTCATCGAGAATACGTCAGCTTGACGATCCTCATTCCAGGGTTGATGAACATTTCCATGGACAACACCTGCAACTTTAGGTCCATGGAAGTTACCAGCATTAACTCCAGCGTTGTAACCACTTGTACCGATGTTGCCATTAGCAGCCCCAATGGTACCATTACCAGCCCTAGCATGGCCAGTACCTATTCCAGTGTTCCCATTGCCCACAGTGTTAGGAACGACCACAGTTGGTCCAGAGTTGTCAGTCCGGGGAGTCTCATCAAGAGGAGGGTTGGTAGTCTCGCCTCCATGCAAAACCCCATTGGTGTCAACGCGTGCAATCAAGGGTTGCACGAGGGTCCTGAGTTGTTCTTGCCCACTGGCGACCACTTGCATGATGTCGATGAATTGGGACATCCTCTCCCTGAATTCCAGCATTTCAGCTTGAACTTTCTCCATTGCTCTGAGTTGATTAGCTCGGGTGGAGTAACGATGAATTGGTCTGCAATCAATCCTGAAACACAGCTGTGAAAAACACAATGGGTTAGATAAATAAGCTCAAGGTACCTGCTTGTGCAAAAATGATGCTCATGCAAATGCAAACGCGTATCTATGCATTAGGAGAAGTCCCCCCTCGATTCTTGTTCCAAGGCAACAACGAGACAAATGAGAAGCCAATCACGGAGAAAACCAATATCTGAGATAAAGGGCCCACATAGGCAGTGTATAGGAGTAACTGAGTACAACTGAATTAACAACAATGACGTGACCTCAACCAACAGGCCTGGTGATGGTCAACAATACAACAGTGAATGAAAGTTACAAAGAAATACAAAAGAACTCAAGTGCGGCTGCGGGCACGGAAATCTTCTAGTAGTTCCTTTGTCTCGAGATGATCAGGCCTGGTGAGCAATCCTCGAATAAGAAGCTCTCTCTGTCTGACGGTGCTTTGGATGTCCTTAACAAAGTCTTCCCAGGCTCCTTTCCCAAAGTAATCTTCCAACTTGCGCTTCTTGAAATCTGATATGGGTTTGCAATCCTTCAGGTTTGATGTGGCTTTTTCCAACTTGCACTCGCTGACACGCCTGAGAGATGCTTCAGCTTCAACCTTCTCATGTTGGGCTTTAAGTTGGACCATCAGTTTGGCAACCTGCTGCTTCAACTTATCTTCACGCTCTTTGTGACTAGTCAAAGTGGCATTCCATAATGCGTTGAACTTAGAGATCTTCAGATATGCCCTGTCCAAGTTTTGCTTCTTGGTGGCGAGGACACTATTAACAACTTTGAAGTCTAACCCCAAACGCTCTTGAGCCTCAGTCTCTTTGGTTAAGTTGGCACCCATATGGTTTATCAACTCTGTTTGCTTCTTGCAGGAGTACACATCTTCACTCTTCTCGCTTCAGAGTTGAGCAATTTCTTTTTCCAACTCTTCGTTGGCTTTCGCTAACGCTTCTTTCTCGGCTTAAAGCTGATTGTATTTCTGAATGTCCACCGTTGTTGGATCTTCAACTCTGGGTGCGCAAGGAGGTGTAGCTGAAGGAAACGACATCAGAATTATCTTTGCCCTGTTCTGGATCCAACTTAGGTACGGGTCATAGGCACGACTATTGTTTTTTTTCCCAAGGATGCCTTACCCTTTCTACGAACGTTGTTCCAAGCATGCTCTAGTATGGACAACATGTCATTACTCAACAGCCCTATGAGGTACAAAGATTCCTGCACCTCTTCTTCTCTGGGAGGATCCCTTAATGCATACCCGAACTGTCTGATCAGCAACGATGGATTTTAATTGATACACCCCCTTCTTCCGATTAGAGGAACATTGGGAAAACCATTGTAACTGTATATGAGCTCTATACCCAGCCTATCCCTTTCGAACCAAGTGATATTCTCTGCAGTTAAACTCATTAGGTATTCAAACCAAACTAGTGGGCTCTCAGAGGAGACAGAAGAACCTGCTTTGGGCATGTGGTTGCCATACCATTTGTATAACAGAGGAACACAACAAGACACCATCTTTCCCCTTATGTTTTCATTCTTGT
This sequence comes from Lathyrus sativus, assembly GCA_963859935.3. Taxonomy (NCBI): domain Eukaryota; kingdom Viridiplantae; phylum Streptophyta; class Magnoliopsida; order Fabales; family Fabaceae; genus Lathyrus; species Lathyrus sativus. The sequence continues at coordinate 404,369,498 of OZ012737.1, read as the reverse complement.
AATGGACTGAGTGATACACGTCGTCGAGTAATGTGGGCACTAGGTTGCCTGAAGCAAAGATATGAAAAGCATCCAAGTCTATGAAATCTGGCATGTTCAGGAACAAAATAATACCATAAATGCAGAGAGCTAAAATATCGTTGAACACTATCCAACATCCATCTTTAGCACACTACTGGGCTTTCCCATGGACCGAGAGCTTGCGAACAACATCAAGCAACTTCCCATAAGTCTTCCTGAAATCACTCATGACACATCTATCATCCATACGAATCAAACCGGACAGAGCACTGATATCTGGAGTAGGGAGCTTGTAAGCAACAGTTTTCCTCAAGGATCCCATGGCGGATATAAGAAACCAGATCACTAGAATCAAAGGGGAAAAGTGCACCTGCAACATAGATACGTGTTAATGAGATGCCGAAAAAATGAAAATGCAAATGCAAAATGCAGCAGAAGATCAAGAGTGTTGTGCTGGTGGTTGTAGAGGATAAAATTCTGCTCTGACGAGAACACAACATAGCTCTGATAATAAAGAAACCTCTGATATCAATATCACTGATTCAAACTGTCAAGAGAAAACTAGGTTGTGTGAAGGTCAAGGTTCCCTGCATAACCCCAGTCCCGCTCACAGGTGTGGACCTATCCACTGATACGGTACGACATTCTATGCGTTCCTCAGCGTCACAGACTTTCACGAAATGATGATACGTTCACCATTTCTAGTTTGGCATCATCACTCCCTGAAGAGGCCTCACTTAGCTGAGTCACAAATAATCGGTCCCCAGAGTCGACAACTCTCAAGTCTAATATCCCCTCAAGCCCAAGGGGGTGGAAAAGAAATCATCCAGGAGAATCTCGTCTGAGCGTGAATTTAATGGGAAACTAGTACATGCAAGGCATGCACTCCCCACTACTCTCCACTCTAGTGCTATGTTTTCTCTCAAGCCTGGGTCTGGATTTTCACTCATCAGAATCACCCTCCCACAACAGCACAACAAATAATCATATTATACTGAAAGTAAAGTGCAGGAAAGTAAATTGCAATAAATAAATGCAAACCCAACATATAAACACGCAAGCGCTAGGATTGACTCACATAGGGAACCGTTGGAGTCCCCAGCAGAGTCGCCAGCTGTCGCTACTACGAAAAAAGGTGCCGGCAAAGGTAGAAGAGTCGCCACCTTTCATTATTTATCCCACAGGAAGGGAAAGGAAACGATCAGAACAAACCTAGCAAAAAGGAAAAGACAGGTCGTCGCAACCAAATCTCTGGGTTCGGGAGTCGGTTACGCAAGGGGAAGGTATTAGCACCCCTCACGTCTGTCGTACTCGACGGGATCCAAGCTTGTTTGTTTATCTAAAAGGGTTTTTTTATCTATCTACCTATCAAGGCTGGCTCAGAAGGAAAAGAAAGAGGAGAGAAAGTGACTTGACAGAGCATCGTTGCTCTGGGCCTACGTATTCCCTCGTGCAATGGGAAAGTCAGAGTAAATGTAGTTTGGCTAACTACAGGTGATGGGGGAAGGTTGCTCGCCAAGACATCGCGTCTTGTGCCTACGTACTTTCATCTGGTATGAAAGATCAGAGCGAACGTAGTTCAGGCTACAACGGAACACAGGTTGATTCATCTGTTTTTACCCGAGTAGGGTTAAACATCCGTTCCAGTAGTTAGGGACAAAGCCTGTTTGCGGTAGAACGGAAGCTTAACAACACTCTTTTCATCAGAAAATGAAGTTTTATTAATCCCGAAGGAAAAAGGTTTGAATTTGTTTTTGAGTCTTTTACGAGAAGAAGTGTTTTTTATGAATGTTTGTAATTCGTACTACACTAGAAACTATGACTTAGGAGTGAATGTGTCGCATGTCACCCAAAGGGTACCACACTAAACATCCTGATTACTGAAAAGAAACCCTCTAATAACCATTTCCTAAGTGGCTTAAGGCTCGTAACGTACTGGACAAACTTGTCTTTATTATGTGTTTTTACTGTTGTTTGGAGATGAGAAGAGACAAGAGGAATTTACAGGGGAAACTATCAAGCATCCTACTGTTGTCATATAATATGGCCCTAATGTTGTGTTTGAGGGGGAATCTACCCTAATGTTATTATACATGGATTCATCCTAAAGTTTTATCATCACTATTCTTATCAAAGGAAGTGAGAGCCCTAAGGGAACATGTCAAAGGTAAACACCAGCAGAAATCATTAAGCAGATGAATACAACTATCAAGCTACTGAAATAAGGACACGTATGGATATACAATGCATCAACACAAGCAGAAGGAGGGAACCTCAACTTCTAATGCAAACATGACAAGCATAAAAGAAAAAGAAACACACAAGCAAGGGAGGATCACCTCAACCTTCGATGCAAACAAGCAAGGGCAAGTATGAAAACAGTTAAACAACCAAGCAAAGGGAGGACCACCTCAACCTTTAATGCAATCAAGCAAAGGGAGACTAGCTCAACCTTTAATTCAAACATGCACCTAAACAAGAGTCTCTGCTCATGCAACTCTATCCTAATGCAACACAGCAATCAGGCAAACAATCAAGCAGTCCATCAGGCAAGCAAGTAGAAAACACTCCATCAGGAGAGAAGCAACCAAGAAGATCAGCAAGGAAATCATCCCAAGGCTACATCAGGTTGAGATGAGAATGGTAGAACCTAGATGTCAATCTAAGGTATCTGGGTCATTGTGTATCAACACAAGAGTCCTATGAGGCTCAATCTCTTTATGGAATGCACATTAGACTTCCCAAAGGGAAGTCCGGGCTCTCACAAGAGAGATCCTCATATCAATGGACAGAGAGACTTGAAAGGATGATGGGAAGCATGAAGTATACCAAAGGTATCCTTCATGGCACTCAACCAATCATCAAATATTGTATCCTCAAAGGTTTTACCTTCATGGTATGCCTTTAGTCCTTCCAAAGGAAGGACTAGGCTCACACAAGGAACCTTGAATCATAGGATAAGAAGTGGAGGGATGAATGCAAGCAAAGCAAAGCAAAACACCTAAAGAGGAGAAATCACTCACCTAAAATTTCTAAAGAAAACCTTCAATGTTTAGCTCTAAGGAAATCCAACCTAAGGGAGCTTAATGGCATGTTAAGTGTTTGAGAATCACCTTAAATATGTATTAACCTATGAACTAAGGTATAAAGTGGAGATTAGGTACCTATAGTTTGCAACAAAGTTCACTAAATGGGAAAGTTAGGTGAAAGGATTTAATAAGGCTACATTAATGTTAGTCAGAATGTAAAATAAGGTAAAAATAGGAAATCTATCCTAAAAATCCTAGTAAAAAATCCAGAGGTCCCTAAGGATGTTATGAAGTCATGGTAAAAATTTCAAATCAAAAGTCTAAGTTTAAGGGCACTAACCTAAGGCTAAACCTAAAGGTATGCTAGGGAAAGCTCAAATTGGGAAGGTTATAAAGATCTAATTCAAACCTATGTCTAAAACCATCTAAAAATCAGGGGAACACTCCTATAAGTCAATCAATAAGTGCACAATATTCTTAAGAAAAATTAGACATTTCTAAGTTGTTTTGATACCTCAATAAAATTCCTAATCTAAGGGTACATGCTTTTCACATTTTAATATTCACTAAAAATAGAAAAATCAAAATAAAATGGAAAATAATCCTAAAATTATTCTACCAGTTCCTAAAATCAGCTAACATGTCAATGTTCAACATGTCAAAAAATCATGAATTTATGAGTCATTTTACTATTTTTTTTATGGAATTAAACAATCATGCACAACAACCATAAAAATAAAGAAAAAGAATGAAAAAAGAAAAACAGGTGTGGTAAATAGCAAGAATTATAAGTTGAAACGCTTGGGCCTCTTCTAAGGGAGGTGCGAATATCAATTCTGGGGCCCAATCCATCAGGATTCCACATGATCACATGCGCTTAGTTGACTAGGGTCCATGATACTTCTTAATCAGGCGTGTTGGTTCGTTAAGTCATCATATCTCACGCGTATTATCTAGCCATGTCATTTAAAAGGAATCAAACCCTAACTGAAATCATTCTCACACGTTGGATGAGGATACCAAGTTAATAAGGTCACACGATTGAACGGTGAATGAGTCATCTTCTTCAATTCAAACTGAGAAATGGAGGGAATATGCAGTGGTGGCCGGAGAAGACTCCGGTCGTCTTCTCCGGCGAGAGCTACAGTAGCTTTGTCATCAAACATCATGAAATTTCAAAATATTTACATCAAACGAATCCTTACACTTCCTAGATCACTAATTCAACATCAAAACTCATTTTTATCCATGGAATCATCCAAATCGAATCAGTTTCATTCTTGTGTCATGGCAACAAATGTCACCAAATCTAGATTTCTTTACATTAATCAAATCCTCGTGTTATGTACGTTCTCAATCCATGATTAAAACTCATTTTTAACCTAGGAATAGCTCCAACCGAATCCATCTCAATCTTGTTCCATGGCAAGAATTCTCACAATCGAACCTCTAACTTATCCTAAAGTCATCTAGGCAATAACAGAAACCTAACCACATGCAAAACAAGATCTAATTCATCATGAACTAAGAGTAATTTTGAAAGTTAAAAACCTGTGAAAAAGCTTTAACAGAGGCACGATCTTGTGATGGAACTTGCTCAAAACAATCCAGAAACACTCTATGATTGATGATGAAGCTTTCTTGATGCTTGAATTTGGTTGAAAATGCATGAATCTTGGAACTCGATTTTCACTCTCAAGCTCACTTTTTCTAACTGCTTCTTACCTGTTCTTGCACCAAAACCATCCAACCTTCATCTGAAAATGATCTACAACTTATATAGAAATGATTTGGATCCAATTCAGGCCCAATGGAGGTCCAAACAGCCCAATCCAAATTTCAACTTTTTTTTCACTTTGAAGCTTTGCAATGTGTACGAAAATGGCTTCAAGAAGCTTCCATTTTCATCCATTTTGCTTGCTGGTAGTATAATGAACATGGAGGGCTTGAATTGTGTCCTTGATTTCAATTAATGGTGGATATGGAAAGTGTTTCTTCAAGCTTAATAAACAAGTGCAAAGTCCATGTAAATGACCTCAATTCTCAAATGTGTTAAATCTAATGTTCTTAGAATATCTTTTTCAATCAAAAAATGAATAAACATGCTTTGGAATCATCCCATATGAATTTATTTGAATTTTTGCTATTTTAATGCCTTTAAAGTTCTTTTTGTGAAATTTTCTTCAACCAATCTTCACTACAATCCATATCAATGGTCCCTTGGTGTTTGATTGACTAAACAACCCCATTTTGAGCAACTTTCAAGTTGGACAAATTTGCATTTGAGGTATGCAAGATGGTGAAATGGACCTATAACCAATAGTGACTTATAATCTTACTTTCCCAAAATTCCCTTGCCTTGCAAGCTCCATATCTTGAGTTATACAAATCCAATAAAGGACTTCTAGTACTCTTTGGAAAGCTAAGAAGATAAGGAAGAACATTCATGTTCACCTGAAGTTGAGGAGAAGCTTCCTTCTAGGTCAAAAGTGGCAAGGAAGTTGGTTGACTTTCAAGTACCAAAATCACATTTATCTGATGACCTGTAACTTGTCTGCCTCATAACTTGAGTTCTATAAACCCTATCAAGGACTTCTAGTACTCAAATTAAAGGTAAGAACATGCTCTATAAGTTCCATGTGGATGTCAAGATGATATGAAACTTTCATCTTGAGTTATGTGGTCTTGAAGTTAGACACTAAACCAGGGGATTTTACACTGTCAAGCTTAGAAACCCTAGCCTAGGCACTTCTCACACTCTTGATCCTTGATGAGTTGGTCTTTGAATCATCCCTTGAGTGTCTCAAAACATAATTCCATGATCACATGGCTTTGAAATTGAGTATCAACTCCTTTCAAATTAACTGTTGACTTAGGGTTGACCAGGTGGAAACCCTAATTGCACCAATCTTTGTTGAAGCTTCTTATACCTTGCATAATGGCTTACCCAAGCTCCATGATGACTATCAAGACACCATATGGACTCTCTCAATGCTCTAGGTCCATATCTATGGATTTAACATCATCATATGACTTCCCATAACCTTAAAGTTAGGAAATGTGCCCATTTGGCTTCAGCCACTTCTCTGAGGATCTTTGACTTCTTTGATGAGGATATCAACACTTGCAGACTTGAATGAGGACTCTTGGATAGCTTCATGACCTTGGTAGCCTTTTGTTGGTAGTCATACCCCTTGATCCCTGCCCACATGTCAATGCAATGCAGATGATAATGCTAAAATGAATGCAATGAAATATAAGCTAGGTAAAGAAAAAGGTTAGGCAAACTTTGGGGTGCAATAGTATGGAGAATGGTAGAGTATCTAAGGCTGCTGAATCTTCCAAAGGTGCAAAGAAATCCTTTGGGACCTTCCATAAGAAGAAAGAAGGTCAGACCAACACTATCGTGGCTGAAGTGAGTAGGCCTCGTCCCCAACCACGATATAATCACTCTACTATTGCTTGCATTACTCCTGTTGTTATTGCTCTACGATCAACACAAGTTCCTCAATGTCCAACTGTTGGACATAACCAATACCGAAATAGGAATCAATTTGACCCTATTCCTATGACGTACACTGAACTTTATCCTAGTCTAGTTCAACAAGGTTTGATTACTACGAGGACTCTGCAACCTCCTCCTAATCCTCTTCCAGCTGGATTTAGATCTGATCTCCATTGTGCATTTCATGAGGGCTCCCTAGGCCATGACTTGGAGAATTGCTATGCTTTGAAATCCAGAGTTCGTGATTTGGTTAAAGTTGGAACCCTTGGCTTTAAGGATAGCTACCCGAATGTCCATAACAATCCTCTGCCAGCACATCAGAAGTGAGTTTCAGTCGACTTCAATAGACTATCTTCCTAAAATCCAGTGTTTCAGATAGGATAACTCATCCTTGTTACTGATTAGTCACTAGGCCATGTTTCTTTTTGTTTGCACTTTCCTTATTTTGTACTAGCTATTTGTATTCAAATTATGTTTGTATTTTCGTAATTAATAAAATGAGCATTGCAACTTTTGATTCAATTCATGTTGTCCATTATTTGCATCTTTATGCTTTATCTTTTTAAAATATGCACCCTTTTGTTCAAACTTTTGACATGCAAATATTTTAGGGAGGATGATGAGAACATATTATCCTGTTGGTACGATTTCAATCACACATTGCTGACGATGTAAGGCATTATTTCAACTCCCAAACATTGGAGAAATAAGTAAGTTATTCCCTTGTCAACCCCTTCGAGCCTAGAAGTTGGAGTTTCTTTCTTTACAAAAACCCACAATCTTAACCTTGGGATGGGTAGTTCTCAGCTAACTTGGTTAGGCGTTCATGCAAGACACCTTTCCTATAAAGGTTGTACTCACAAATTTTCCTTCACACACAACAACAAGTGTCGAAGATGTCTTTCAAGCAAAAACAGTCAATGATGGTTCACCGTAATCATTAAGCCAGGCCGTCACTCTCTTTCTTCCAAAATAAAAAAAATAAAAAGCCTGCTAAGTCAAAACCTATGAAGGAGACTTAGGCAAAATTGGGGCATCCCGCTGACTGTAATCATCAAGAAATAATTCAGGCAAAAATTAGGGACAACCAAATAGAGGAAATCTTTAAAACCTTATCATGAAAGTCCTTAATGAAAAAACAACCAAATGTTGTAAGAAAGTAGTGACTTCCATCTCAAGAGTCCCTAGACTTCTGAACCATCATTACTATCATCAGTGCAATTCCTAACCTATAGGAACCTGAGTGTATAGTATGAGTTAACTGAGCGTAGGAACAAAGATTATCACGAAGATTGGGTGGGAATAAATAAACTTTGAACCTTTATCCTTTGTTTCTTAAACTGTGAACCAAGCCACGTTACAACCCTCAAAAGACCTAACTAAAGCAAGGTTATTTTGAAAGCATACTACACCAAGGTTGCGTAAAATGACTCCAAAAGATCTTTGTAGGTCATTTGTTTTGACATTACGACTTTTGCTTTACTTTCCACTTTCCATGTTTTGAACCACCGCGTTCTGACATGTGCCTCATATGTTTTGCATCTTTCAAAAAATGATTTTTGTTTCAAAATTTGCATGAAGTTTGCATTACCATGTTTGTATGAACAATTTTATTTGCAAACTGGCTTTCCTCTAAGGAATTTTCAAACAGTTGAGAAACTTGGTCGGTGATCCTATTAGGGGCAAGCTCTTTTCACATCCTATTGAGAATTAGTTCAAGAGTTGTGCTTTAGTGCAAGTCCTTCTCAGAATTGGTTTATATAGAAGATTTTTCAAGATTCAGGATGGCGCAGGCTTTCCAAGCATACAACAAAACAGTCATTTCCAGCATCAGACAAGCTGAAACAATTATTAGCTCACCTACAACAATCAGCTAATCTAGGGCAGTTTACTTGAAGAGTCCCCAATTAGATCTTCATCCTTCCTACAAGGATCATCAACTTGATATAGTTTACCAGTGTGGCAGAGATGTGCTCAACAATAACATCTTTAGTCCCCAAGCAGAATGGCAGTGATATCCGTGTTAAGGAATCAGTCTTCCAGTCTTGTCTTCTCACCCAAAGAGTTGAGTCATGTCATCAGCGTCTGCATTTGCATTTGATCATATATCATCTGCATAATTCATATACATATGCATAACATGAGTGTTTCATTCTCATTTGCATTCTCCATAGGTCGTGTTGTTATCAACGTCTCACCTTGTGGTCAAATTTCGACTTACTTGGCATCTACCAAACAAATATTCTCTTTGTGTTATCTGAAGTTTTTCCAGATATTCTTTTATGTTCTAACGTATTCCTTGGACTCTCTCTGTGTGTGATTTGATGTTTTTCCAAATTCAGTCTTTTGTTCTGACGTTCTTCTAGAACTTATCTGATGTTTTTCCAAATGTTTCCTTCAATTCTAATGCTTTTCCAGAATCTATCCGAGGTTTTGTCGAATGTGTTTGTTTCTCTGATGTTTTTCCAGATTGAGTCTTTTCTTTTGATGTTTTTTCAGAACCTATCTGATGTTTTTCCAGATATTCCTTTGTGATTCTGATGCTTTTCCAGAATTTCATTTCTTTTACCTTCTGATGTTTTTCCAGATGTGTCTTTTGTTTTGATGTTCTCCCGGAACCTATCTGATGTTTTTTCAGATATTTCCATCTGACACCCTTCCAGAATTTGTTTTACTCCCCAGTAAGTTTCTAGATATATACCTTTGTAATTCTAATGCATTCTCAGAGTTTCATCTCTTTTTCTGTCTGATGTTTTTCTAGATTGAGTCTTTGCTTCTGACGTTGTTCTAGAATTCCTCTGTATCTATATGATGTTCTTCCAAATACGACTTTGCGTATGATGTTTTTCCAGATTTGTCTTTTCTTCTGATGTTCTTCCAGAACCCCTTTGTGTCTATCTGATGTTCTTCTATATACGACCTTGTTTATCTGATGTTCTTCCAGATACGATGTTGCTTATCTGATGTTCTTCCAGATATGTCTTTGAAACCTTTTCCCGTACATTTGAATCTTTTCTAAATGTTTTAGAAGTAGCTTCAGAATCATTGTTTTCATCTAATGCTCTTTTAGTTGTCTTCAATTAATATATGACTTTGGTTAACAACTGCTGAATGTTTTCAAGTCTGTTCCCATTCTTCATCTAATGCTTTTCTAGATGTGTTCCAGAGTTTGTTCAATGTTTTCCGAATATCTCTGATTTTTTCTGGAGTTTATTCAACGCCCTTCTGAATATCTCTGATGTTTTTTGGAGTCCATTCAATGCTTTTCTGGATGTCTCTGATGTTTGTTGTTTTCTAGAGTATTCAATGCTTTTCTGAATACCTCTGATGTTTGTTTCAATGTCCCTAATGTGTTTCCCAGAATTTTCCTCACCTCATTCAATGATCTTCTGAATGTTGTTAATATTTTCCATCCAGTTCCATTCATGGATGATGACTGTTGAGTCTTCAGTGGAGCTTATTTAATGTTATTCTAAATATCTCTGGTGGTTGCTAGTTTATCTCTGATACTTCTTCTTTTCCAAAGTTTCATTCAATGTTCTTTCGAATGTCTTTCATGGTTGTTACAGTTCTTTTCCATAGTTTTGTTCAATGCTCTTATGACAAAACCTCTGATGACTGTGACTCTTTCCCTAATAAGTTTGCTTTTGTTTTCTGGATGTTTATGTTATTTCACTGTGTGTTACTTTCAGAATCTGATGCTTTTTCGGATGTCTTTATTTCTGTTTAGGGTTTGTCCCTCTTATTCCAAGTACTATTGGATACTCTTTATCACCTTGATAGATGTCCATAATATTTTGTTTTCCTCAATTACGTCTCCTAGATACTTTCTCCCGTGAAGTTGTCAGTCTTTCCCCAGTGGAGTTGCAACATCTTCCCTCACAGGATCTTCGTCTTGTATTTCACATTGTATCATATCATAAGCATTTTTGTGGCATCTTAGGGGCAAAAGTTGCGCATGTTTGTATTTAAGTCTCTCCAATCTCGTCGAGACGAAGATTTTAATCTTCACATCTCCGGATCAAAGAAAATTAAATAGGGGCATCTGTCACACCCTAATTTTTGACTCTAAGATCCCACATCTTTTTGCATCATCTGTACTGTTTATCATGTCTTGCATCTTGCACAATACCCAATTTATCAGCTGAAATGAATTTTCTGGAGTTATAGCCGAATCGGTCAAACTAAAAGTCAACTATGCTTAAAATCAGTGAACGAAAATATTTAAAATAGAGCTTGCAAACGTCTGTGGTATTAATCTATGTTTCAAGTAGTTTTATCCGACGTTCTCATTAAAAAATTTTGACCATTTTTCGGTCACATTTTTGGACAGTTTAAGCCATTTTAGAGATTAAAATTTATTTCAAAATTTGACCAAACACTGTATTTTTCTAAATCGTATATTTTACGCTGATCATTTTGGTGTATTCGTTTTATTTTTCTGACCACTTCGATACCAATCAAATTATTCGTTTTTTTACTATTTTTATTTCTACTTCTAATTAATAGATTTTTTTTTAATTAATCAGTTTTATTTATTTTTGTTAGTTAATACGTTTTCTTATTTTATACTTAACTTTTTAAATTTCAATTTTAAATTTTAATTTTAATTTTATTTATTTTTTAGAAACTTGCCAAATAAGTCTTATAAATTTTATTTATTTTTTAGAAACATGTCAAATAAGTCTCATAAATTTTATTTATTCTTTTGGAAACTTCTCAAATAAGTTTCTAAAAAGTGATTTGTTTGAGTTCCCACGTACATAACCACTTTTTCATAATTTTCTCCTTCTCCATGTTATGTGCCATCACTTCATCATACAAAGCTTACACTACACGCTTTCTACTACTTTTGTCTCTTTAAAACTAAATAAACCATACTACTTTTCCATACTCCCATCACCCTCACGTTTTCACATAAACTAAAAACTCACTATCCACCATAGTCTATCATCACTCTTTCATACACAATATCTATCATGGTATGAATAACTCACATTTATTTTCCCAATAATAAACCACCACCTACATTTTCTTTTTCTTCATGGTACCTCTAACCTCACATAAAATATCATCCTCCATCTAGACACAATACTCTCTCATCTAATCTTTATCAAGTTTTTTTATTTTACTTTATTTATTTAGTTTATTATTACTAATACTTTTTTCTCTATTACTAACTTTTTCATGTTTCATCTATTTACTATTATTTTAATTAACTATTATTCATTTCTTTTATATATATATATATATATATATATATATATATATATATATATATATATATATATATATATATATATATATATATATATATATATATATATATATATATATATATATATATATATATATATATATATATATATATATATATATATATATATATATATATATATATATATATATATATATATATATATATATATATATATATATATATATATATATATATATATATATATATATATATATATATATATATATATATAAAAAAAATTTGATTTAAGTTTTGGAAAGTAATTGTTTGTCTTTTGTTGTAAGAAGTCAATTTGTCTTTTATTGTTCATTTATTTTGGAATCATGTTTGGGAGATAAAAGTGGCGGTCACAAGGTATAAAATTATTGTTTTAAATACATTTATTTAGTGATTAGATTTGTTATTTATATCATTTTTTAATTATTTATTTATTTCTTTATTTAATTTATACATTATTTGGAAAGACAAAAAAAAAAGATTTTTAATTATTTATCTTTTGTTAGTTAATTGTTAAACATTTAAAAATGCAAAAATATGTGTTGTAATTATTAATTAATTTAAATATTTGTATTTAATTTAATTAATTAAATTATTAGTTAATCTTGTGAAATATTTATATTTAAATTGATTAATAATTCTGTTTGTTGCCTGATTCTATTTGTGACTGATTTATTTCCATGTTCTGGCATGTTCTGTTTGATTCACGATGTTTTGTCGTGATTGTTTGTGGGTTTTTATTCGCGATGCTTTGCTGCGTATCTTTGTCTGTTTATTACATGATACTTTTCCGTGTACTGTGTCTGTGTATTCTTGCTTGCCATTTACATGATGTTTTTCCGTGTATCTGTTACTTTTCATTTGATCCCTGTGACCTAGTCCGAGGGAAGGGACTGTGTGTTGACTTATCGTTATTGTCCATGTCCCTCGTCTGTTCTTTACCTGTGTTAGTTGTTCTTGGTTCTTAGAACCTGGCAACTCGTTGTTCCACGAACTACGAACGCTCTGATTTCTCAAAGTTCCTTTTGAGAATACATAGGCACAAGGCCCCGATCCTTGGCGAGCACTCTTTTTTCCCCACCCATTTCTTTTACACGTAGTTTCTGAACTACGATTTCTCTAACTTCCTATTAAGAATACGTAGGCATAGGATTACAAGACCCTAGCAAACTACCTTTTTCTTTTTCCATCTTTTCTCTTTATTTTACCCATCCTTACCTTTAGCAAACAATTTTAGCAAAACACAAATATTTCAAGAGGTTCCTGTAGAGTACTACAAATGCTTAATGTGCTAATACCTTCCCTTAGTATAACCAACCCCCGTACCTTTGATCTCTCTTTGCTTAGCTTTAGGCTTTGTTTTTTTACTTTGCATTTTATTTGTGGGTTATTCTTTCTTTTGCCCTTCCCTCGGATAAATTAAAGATCGGTGGTGATATTTTATGATTTATGATTCAAGTTAATACAATAACTTGATATCTGATTATCACCGCGACTGTTGTTGCTTTTATCGTCTGACGTTTTTCCAAACGTGTCTTTAATTTTGATGCTTTTCCAGAATTTCATTTCTGTTACCGTCTGATGTTTTTTCCAGATGTGTTTTTTATTCTGATGTTTCTCCAGATCCCCTTTTGTGTCTATTTGACGTTCTTCCAGATACGACCTTACCTATATGATGTTCTTCTAGATATGATGTTGCTTATCTGATGTTTTTCCAGATATGTCTTCAAAAAGTTTTCTCGTACATTTAATGCTTTTCTAAATGTTTCAGATGTATCTTCAGAATCTTTGTCTTCATCTAATGCTCTTCTAGATATCTTCAATTTATTTATGACTGTGGTTAACAACTGTTGATTGTTTTCAAGTCTGTTTCCATTCTCTATCCAATGCTTTTTTGGATGTGTTCCAGAGTTTATTCGATGTTTTTCCGAATATCTCTAATGAGTTCCGGAGTCCATTCAATGCTTTTATTGATATCTCTGATGTTTGTTTCAATGTCCTTAATGTATTTCTCTGAATTCTCCTCACCTCATTCAATGATCTCTTGAATATTGTGACTCTTTTCTATCCAGTTCCGTTCATGGATGATGACTGTTGATTCCCTAATGGAGCTTATTCAATACTATTCTGAATACTTTGATGGATGCCTGATGTTTTCCAAAGTTTGTTCAATTATTTCCTGCATGTCTTTGATGGTTGTTGTTGTACTTTCCTAGAGTTTTACTCAATACATTTCTGATAAAACCTCTAATAACTATACCCATTTTCCCAGTATACAATTATCCACTGCGACGTCATTTCCCACACGATCACTGTCTTCCATTCATATCATTTTATGTCATATCATGTGCATCTTGTGGCATCTTAGGACCAAAAGTTATGCATGTTTGTATTTAAGTCTCTCTTATCACGCCGAGACGAAGATTTCAATCTCCATATCTCCGGATAGAAGAAACTTAAATAGGGGCATCTGTCATAACCTAATTTTTGACCCTAAGATTCTATCTTTTTTCGTTTCGCATCGTCTGCATAGAATAGCATGCACTTCATCTTGCATAGTGTCTGAAATGTCAGTCAGAATAAATTTGTTGGATTTAAAGACAAACCGGTCAAAATTTATTTCAAAATATGATCAAACGCTGTATTTTTCCAATATGTTTATTTCGCACTGATTATTTTGGTGTGTTCATTTTATTTTTTTCGAGCACTTTTTTGCTCGACTTTTTATTTTGTTTTTTAATCATTTTTATTTAAATAACCATTTAATTTAAATTTAAATTTTTATTAATTAATTTTATTTTTAATTTTTTTATTAATATTTTCTTTTTTATAAAAAAACACAAAAAACATGATTTTTAATTCTTTTTATTCTTGTCTTATTATAAAAAAACAGAAAATTATAATTTTTAATTCTTTTTATTCTTGTGTTATTATAAAAGACACAAAAACATGGTTTTTAATTCCTTTTATTATTGTCTTATCATAAAAAACACAAAAATATGATTTTTAATTCCTTTTATTCTTGTCTTATTATAAAAAACAAAACAAAAATATTGTATTAATTGTTATTATCATTCTTGTCTATTTTCTAGTCTTATATATATGTATTAGAAAAAAGAAAGAGGACACAAAAAAAGAAAGAAAAAACACTCATGCTTTATCCCTCCCTCTCCACAATAATGTACCAACTCACTCCGCAGCAACGAGTGCAATATCTTGCTCCTCTAACTTCCGACAACAAGGTTCGACATCATAGTAACATTTGGAAACAGGTGTTAGAACACAGATTGGTTCTTAATAATAACTCTTTGTTTTGATGATAACTGTTAGGAAATTTATATTTAAGAATTATATACTCTAAAATTTGTTTGAGAGTTTTACTGCAGATTGAAATAATATTATCTCTCTAGAAGCAAATCTGTTTTGAATACAAGAAGTTATTCTGACTCTGAAGCGCCAGATGCACCTTACAGAAGAATCTGTTTGCTCCTTACAGAAGATCCTGAGCGTAGTCTCCAGAAGGATCTGAAGCAAGAAGCTCCAGAACATTCTGAGTCAGAAGCATCTGAAGATAATCAGAAGCATCTGAAGCTGAAGCATCTGAAGCATAAAAGAATATTTATTGAAGAGTTTCTCAAAGCATTTATCTACAGAAGTTTTTGAAAGTACCAACGCTGCCAGGTACAGAAGTTCTGTGTCAAATATGCACTGATGATCAACACGCTGAAAGCACACATGCTGCAGAAGACTCTGATATAGCAAAGTTCTGATTTTCATTAGAAGACTCTGATCCATTCAGACTCTGAAGAACTTGCTGAAAACTGAAGAAGAAATATTCAAGAATATATCCGTTGGAGCTATTCAACGTCTCTTTCCTCATTTGTGCTAGACACACTTACACAGACAAAAAGGATTTTACTGTGCCATCTACTTCTAGGAAAGATCACTTGATGTGAAGACAAAAAAGGCTCAGACCTTTTTTGGGACTATCTTTTCAACGTTCAGCTTGCTTGGATCAGCTGCCTATAAAAGGAGAACTTCACCACATTCTTCAGTTACACACTTTGCTGAAAAGAAATCATTATATTCTAAAGCTCTGATTCATTCTTATTCTTCTTAGAGTTCATTGTACTTAAACTTAAGAGAAATATCACTGTTGTGATAAAAGCTTTATAGAAGCATTAAAACTCTTGTATTTAATTTACATTGATTGTAAAGGATATTCCTTAAGAGGATTCAGTTGGAATCAGTAGCTCTTGAGAAGACTAAGAACTGTTGTTCTTAGGTGTTACTATTGTAATCAGTTTGATTTAATAGTGGATTAAGTCCTTGTTGAGAAAGGCAAATCACTCTAGGAAGGGTGGACTGGAGTAGTTGTTTAAACGAACCAGGATAAAAATAATTGTGTGATTATTTTCAAGTCTTAATTTTTTCATACTTATTCAACCCCCCCTTCTAAGTATTATCTCACCTTCAGTTGGCATCAGAGCTCCGGTTCTGAGTGTGCTATCACTTAACAGTGTCAGTAAAGATCCAGAGAGATATACTTTGATATATATATTTATTTGTCATCATGGCTGATAATTCAATGTCTAATATTAACAATAAATATGAAGAGAGGGATAGGATCAGCACCAAACCCCCAATGTTTGATGGGGAGAAATTTGACTACTGGAAAGACAGAATTGAGAGTTTTTTCCTAGGATATGATGCTGATCTATGGGATCTTGTCATAGATGGATATGTACATCCCACAGATGGGGATGGTAAAAAGATTGACAGAAAATCTATGACAGATTCTCAGAAGAAAGACTTCAGAAATCACCATAAAGCCAGGACCATATTACTGAATGCTATTTCACATATAGAGTATAAGAAAATTACAAACAGGGAGACTGCTTTTGATATGTTTGAATCCCTAAAAATGACACATGAGGGAAATTCTCAAGTTAAGGAGAGAAAAGCTCTGGCTCTGATCCAGAAGTATGAGGCTTTCAAAATGGAAGACTCTGAATCTGTTAAAGCCATGTTCTCCAGATTCCAGATACTCACTGCTGGGCTGAAAGTTCTGGACAAGGGATATTCTACGTCAGATCATGTAAAGAAAATCATCAGAAGTCTGCCTATCAGATGGAGACCAATAGTGACTGCCCTGAAGATGGCCAAAGATCTGAACAAGATCTCTCTAGAAGAACTCATCAGCTCACTGAGGAGCCATGAGATTGAGCTTGAGGAAGATGAACCTCAGAAGAAAGATAAAGGTAAATCTGTAGCATTAAAATCTAACAAAACTGCTAAAGCTTTGCAGGTCATTCAAGAAAGCTCTGAAGAATATTCTTCTGAAGAAGAAGATGAGTTATCCATGCTGTCCAGAAGGATTAACAAACTATGGAAGCACAAGGGAAAGAAGTTCAACAACTTCAGAAGATCTGACAACAGAAAGGAATCTTCTAGTCACAGAAGATCTGCCAAGAAAGAAGTTGTGTGCTATGAGTGCAAAGAACCTGGGCACTACAAGAATGACTGCCCCAAACTTCTGAAAGAAAAACCCAAGAAGAAGTTTAACAAAAAGAAGAAGGTTCTGATGGCAACATGGGATGACTCAGATGAATGTGAATCATCTTCTGAATCAGAAGAAGAATGTGCAAATGTTGCACTAATGGCCAGTACAGAGGATCAAGAGGAAGGTACCTCAGGATATGAATCAGAATCTGAATCTGATGATGATGCAGAAGAGGTAATGGCTAAACTTACCAAAGAAGAACTCATTAAAGTTTTAACAGAATTTCTTAAAAGTTATAACAACATCAAACTCAAATACAAGAAGCTGAAAAGCAATCTTGAATCTGAAATTGATCTTCTGAAAACTGAACTTGTTGAGCAAAAAGAAATAAATTTGAAAATCAAAAATGACTTTGAAAGAACTCAACAAGAATCTGAATCTGAGACTAAGTCATGTGAAAATATTTTAGAAAAATATGACTCTAGCTTTCAGAGATTTCTCACTAAGAGCATAGACAGAAGCAAGATGGCTTCCATGATCTATGGTGTTAGTGGAAACAACAGAAGAGGCATTGGATATGAGTCTTCATCTGGAAGCAATCCAAAACATGTTGACAAACTTTTCATCAGGAAGACACCTCTGTATTCTCAATTCAAATTTGGTCACTTGAATGACATTAAACACACAAGCTCTGAGAAGAGTACTTATGTGTTTAAACCTAAGGCAAGTCAGAATAAACATTATGTTGTAAAACAGAAGTTTAGACAAACCTACAAATCAACTAACCCCAAAGGACCCAAGAAGATCTGGGTACCTAAAAACAAAATAATTCCTGTTGCAGATGTTCTTAGCAGCAAGGTCAGGACACCAATCATGGTACCTGGACTCTGGATGCTCACGACACATGACAGGAGAAAAGTCTATGTTCCAAAGCCTGGAACTTAGATCTGGAGGTGACGTGAAGTTTGGAGGGAACCAGAAGGGCAAGATCATGGGATCTAGCACCATTGGAAATGGTAAACTTCCCTCTATTACTAATGTTTTACTTGTTGAAGGGTTAAAGCATAACTTATTGTCCATAAGTCAATTAAGTGACAATGGTTATGATATAACTTTTAATCAAAAATGTTGTAAAGCTATTAGTCAGAAGGATGGCTCTATCCTATTTAGTGGTAAGAGGAAAAACAACATTTTTAAAATAAATCTTTCAGAACTTAAAGTTCAAAATGTTAAATGCCTCTTGTCTGTTAATGAAGAGCAATGGGTCTGGCACAGAAGATTGGGCCATATTAATATGAGACGTATATCTCAGATTAATAAACTTAATCTTGTCAGAGGACTCCCTAATCTGAAGTTCACTTCAGATGCTCTTTGTGAAGCATGCCAGAAAGGGAAGTTTTCAAAAACATCTTTCAAATCAAAAAATGTTGTTTCTACTTCTAAACCATTAGAACTACTTCATATTGATCGGTTTGGACCAGTGAAAACTGCATCCATCAGAGGCAAGAAGTATGGATTGGTCATTGTTGATGACTTTAGCAGATGGACATGGGTAAAGTTCTTGAAACACAAGGATGAGTCACATTTTGTGTTCTTTGACTTCTGCAAGCAAGTCCAGAATGAAAAGAATTTCAAAATTATAAAAGTCAGAAGTGATCATGGTGGGGAATTTGAAAATAAATACTTTGAAAAATATTTTTCTGAAAATGGCATTGCTCATGATTTTTCTTGTCCTAGAACTCCACAACAGAATGGGGTTGTAGAGAGGAAAACCAGAACTTTGCAAGAAATGGCCAGAACCATGATCAATGAGACAAATCTGGAAAAACATTTTTGGGCAGAAGCAATCAATACAGCATGCTACATTCAGAACAGAGTGTCTGTTAGACCTCTTCTGAAGAAGACTCCTTATGAATTGTGGAAGAACAAAAAGCCCAACATTTCATATTTTCATCCTTTTGGATGTATTTGTTATATATTAAACACTAAGGAAAATCTGAGCAAGTTTGATTCCAAAGCACAGAAGTGTTTCATGCTTGGATATTCTGAACGCTCTAAAGGCTACAGAGTATACAACACTGAGACACAGATTGTGGAAGAATCCATTCATGTCAGATTTGATGATAAGCTTGGCTCTGAAAAGCCAAAGCAGGTTGATAATTTTGCAGATATGGAAGTAGTCTTTATTGACTCTGAAGTTCCAGAAGCAGACAAACTTCAAGTGAAGGAACCAGAAGCAACTCCAGATGCTACTCCCTTAACTTCTCAGATGAATAATCTAAAAATTTCTGAAGAGTCAACTGTCAGAGGATCATCATCCAGAATTAAAGCTTCTCATCCAGAGGATGTCATTATTGGAAAGAAGGATGATCCCATCAGAACAAGATCCTTTCTAAGATCATCTGAAGCATCACTATTTGGACTAGTGTCAGAAATTGAACCATCTTCTGTAGAAGAAGCTCTGCAAGACAATGATTGGATTATTGCCATGCAAGAAGAGCTAAACCAATTCAGCATAAATGATGTATGGGATCTAGTTCAAAGACCTCAAGGATTCAATATTATTGGTACAAAATGGGTCTTCAGAAATAAGCTAAATGAGAAAGGAGAAGTTGAGAGGAATAAGGCAAGGCTGGTTGTTCAAGGGTACAATCAGCAAGAAGGTATTGATTACACTGAGACATATGCTCCAGTGGCAAGGTTAGAATCTATACGCCTTCTTATTTCCTTTGCTGCACAGAATAACATCACTCTGTATCAGATGGATGTTAAAAGTTCCTTTCTTAATGGTATTATAGAAGAAGAAGTTTATATCCACCAACCTCCTGGTTTTGAAAATGAAAAATTTCCAGATCATGTTTTCAAATTAAAGAAATCTCTATATGGATTAAAACAAGCTCCCAGAGCTTGGTATGAGAGATTGAGTAATTTTCTTCTGGAGAAGAATTTCATCAGAGGCAAAGTGGATACAACTTTATTCTGTAAAACTATAAAGAAAGATCTTCTAATTTGCCAAATTTATGTAGATGATATTATTTTTGGATCAACAAATATTATGCTTGGAAAGGAGTTTGCTACATGTATGCAGGCAGAATTTGAAATGAGCATGATGGGAGAACTCAGATTCTTTTTAGGAATCCAAGTTAATCAAACTCCAGAGTGCACCTACATACATCAGACAAAGTATGTTAAAGAACTTCTGAAGAAATTCAACATGTCTGACAGCAAGCTGGCAAAGACTCCAATGCATCCTACTAGCTCACTTGGCAAAGAAGAGGTAAGTAAGAAAGTAGACCAGAAGCTCTACAGAGGTATGATTGGCTCTCTTCTTTATCTCACTGCTTCTAGACCTGACATATTGTTCAGTGTTTGTCTGTGTGCTAGATTCCAATCAGATCCTAGAGAATCACACTTGACAGCTGTCAAGAGGATTCTAAGGTATCTGAAAGGTACTTTTAATGTGGGTTTGTGTTACAGAAAATCTGATAATTTCAAATTAGTTGGATTCTGTGATGCTGACTATGCTGGAGACAGAGTAGAAAGAAAAAGTACTTCTGGAAGTTGTCAATTTCTAGGAAGAAATCTAATCTCCTGGTACAACAAGAAGCAACCCACAATTGCACTTTCAACCACAGAGGCTGAATACATTGCTGCTGCTGGATGTAGCACGCAGATGCTCTGGATGAAAAGTCAACTAGAAGATTATCAAATTTTTGAGAGTAACATTTCTATCTTTTGTGATAATACTTCTGCTATATGTTTGTCCAAGAATCCCATTTTACATTCTAAGGCAAAACATATAGAAATTAAGCATCATTTCATCAGAGACTATGTTCAGAAGGGAATCATAAACTTAACCTTTGTTGATACAGATCATCAATGGGCAAATATTTTTACAAAACCCCTTGTTGAAGATAGATTCAATTTTATTCTAAAAAATATTGGTATGGATTTTTGTCCAGAATGATATTTATCAGAAGCAAATTGTTACAGATGTAAAAATGCTTAATTCATTTGAAGTATTTCTTCTGTTTATTTATTCTATTCTGATTAATATTTCTGATGTGAAACTCTGAACTAACCATCTTTAGAAGATCTGAACGTTGGCTAACGTTTCATTTCTTGAGAGAATTCAGAACAACATGCAAGTAAACACGTGTCACACAAAATCTGAAGAGGTGGCGTGTACATAACTGAAGAGACGTTTGAGGTGAAATTTGAATAGTAAATATCTTGGTTTTCCCCCCAAATTGTCAGAAGCATTTATTGTTTGAAATGATTTTATTCTCTTCATTTAATGCTTGCTCAAACGTGCGTTTTTCTGATTTTTAATGTGCCTAAGTGTTTAGTATAAATACTTGTTGTGTATTCACTTTCACACTTTTCACTCTCAGAATTTACATGCGTTTTCATCTCTTGTTCTCTCTGCATAAAAACCCAAAACCTAAGTGTTTGAAAAGCATTCTTCAATGGCGTCTTCTTCATCAACAACTGCTCAGTTCCAATCTACAATGGCTGCTGTGACTTCAGATAACTTAGGTGCTGCTCCATATTCTCCTCCCAAGAGAACTCTTCTCACACCTATTGATAAACTAGAAGTGCTGTGTGAATCTATGGTTGAATTTGATTCTCTGGCTGAAAATGGGTTTGATTTTCGCTCCATTGTTAGAGCTCAAGGTTGGGTGAAATACTTTGATAGGTTGTTTGGACCAATTTACCCTCTACTTGTGAAGGAATTCTGGATTCATGCATCTGTGTATCCCAAGTTTATTTTATCATCTGTGCTGGGAAAAGAGATTATCATCACAGAGGATCTGATAAGAAGATTGATTGGTTATGAAGAAACAGATGGTGTTTCCCACTTGCCAGCTGGGCGTGTGGATATGGAAGAGGTTTATGAAGGAAAATTGCGATCTAAACGCAGCGGAAAACAAAAATTTCCTTTAGTGATCCTTACGAATGAGCATGGTCAGTGATAGAATCGTTACCTCTTTGTGGCGATTCAGATCTTTGATGCAGCGATCACAAGCGTTGATGAAGTGCAACGCCTCTACTCAGTCCACACGAACAGCTTCCGGTCACAGTGCTAGCTGCTTACGAACGGAATTATTTGAGTGAGAAAAGAGAATAAAAAACGAAATTGCATCAAGTGAAAGCTTCATCACAAGGGTTCCTTTTATAGACTCTCTTGTGGGCTGCGGGCTAAAAACCCAATTCACATGATCCATAATAATATTATATATTATTATAATAACTATTATTATAATAAATATATTTATTTTATTATTATTTTATAACCATTATAAAATAACAATAATTATTATTATATTATCCGAATTTCTATTTTTCACTTAAGTGCACCGTACCTTACGGTGTTCCTTTGATTTCTCTATCTCTCATCAAACTGTCCTTATGTGTGTGACCCTGTAGGATTTCGTAACGTTGGTAATTATATTAAATTATATATTTAACATAATAAACAGTAAGCGATATCTAGCAACACATCACTGCTACCCAAGTCACGAAAATGTCATGTGATCTGACAAAACCTTTTTCGTGATAATATATGTTTGTACAATTACCCTTTTGCCCCTATGTCTATATTGAACACAAGGCATACACTGTGTCATCCTTGTCCAGTTCAATATTGGGCCCTTAGACATTTCTCCTGTTATGCAGGATTGGCAAATTCCATCTAGGACACTCATGTCCCTCAGCATGCTTCGTGGAGTGCCCATCAACTGTCTTTATGATCATCCAGTTACGGATAATGTTTGATCAGCAATAAAGCACCCGGCTCTACATCTAGGGTCCATAGTGGTTTCAGGTCGAAGGGTGGTAATACACCATTATCACCATGAGAATAACTTATGACACTTTGCATAACATACTATGTAGTATTCTCATAGCGGGTCAATCCGGTATAAATATTACTCCTAATATTTATACCTATGTCAAGACTTGATAACTCTTTATCCATGATCCATGAGATGTGATCATCAGTCTATCTTCATAATAGTCTCAATGCTTTTAATGTTATCCCACTTTGCAATAAAGCTTGACTACGGATATTTTAAGAATAATGTCTTTATGTTTAATGGGATCTCATGATTAAGTCACACTTAACATTTCATTAAACAAACTAACTATTCTAGGGACTTTATTATTCTGAAAGACAAACATAATAAAGAAATGCCTTTTATTATTAAACGAATAATCCGATACAAGTACCAAAAAGTATTGGCCTCTAGGGCTTACACCAACAATCTCCCACTAGCACTAGAGCCAATTAGGCATATCCTTAATACCCATAGATCTAGTATGACCATCATGCTTCTGTTGCGCAAGAGGCTTTGTTAACGGGTCAACGATATTGTCAAGTGTAGGTACTCTGCATATCTTCACATCTCCCCGATCGATTATCTCTCGAATGAGGTGATAACGCCTAAGTATGTGTTTGGATCGTTGGTGAGATCTAGGCTCCTTAGCTTGTGCGATAGCACCATTGTTATCACAATATAAACCAATGGGATCCACAATGCTAGGGACTATGCCAAGTTCACTAATGAACTTCTTGATCCAAACAGCTTCCTTTGCTGCATTTGAGGCAGCAATATACTCGGCCTCAGTTGTAGAATCAGCAACTGTTTCTTGCTTTGAACTTTTCCAGCTCACAGCGCCACCATTGAGACAGAACACATAACCAGATTGTGATCTAAAATCATCCTTATCTGTCTGGAAGCTAGCATCAGTGTAACCAATTACATCAAGCTCTTCCTGACCTCCATATATCAAGAATGAATCCTTAGTCCTTCTCAAGTACTTAAGAATATTCTTGACAGCTACCCAGTGAGCATCACCGGGATCAGATTGGTACCTACTCGTTGCACTTAATGCATACGAGACATCTGGTCGAGTACATAACATGGCATACATGATAGATCCTATTGCAGATGCATATGGAATCTTACTCATGCGATCCCTTTCTTCCTTAGTTGAAGGGGATTGTGTTTTTGATAAACACAGACCATGTTGCATAGGTATGAATCCTTTCTTGGAATCATGCATATTAAAGCGTCTCAACACTTTATCTATGTATGTACTCTGACTTAGGCCAAGCAGTTTTTGTGATCTATCTATATAGATCCTAATTCCTAATATATAGGCTGCTTCACCTAGGTCTTTCATAGAAAAACAATTCCCTAACCAAGTTTTCACTTGTTGCAAGGTAGGGACATCGTTTCCAATGAGTAATATGTCATCTACATATAATACCAGAAACACGTTCATGCTCCCACTAACCTTCTTGTAGACACAAGGTTTATCTTCATTTTTGATGAATCCATATTGTTTTACGGTTTCATCAAAACGAAGATTCCAGCTTCTGGAAGCTTGCTTCAATCCATAGATTGATCGCTGTAACTTGCATATCTTTTGGGCATCTTGTGGTATGTCAAATCCTTCAGGTTGTGTCATGTACACATCCTCAAGAAGATTCCCATTAAGGAAAGCAGTTTTGACATCCATCTGCCATATTTCATAATCATGATATGCAGCAATGGCAAGTAAAATCCGAACAGATTTAAGCATTGCAACTGGTGAAAAGGTTTCATCATAGTCAACCCCATGAATTTGTTTATTCATAGTCAACCCCATGAATTTGTTTATAGCCTTTTGCAACCAGTCTTGCTTTATAGGTATGTACCTTACCATCCATGTCAGTCTTCTTCTTGAAGACCCACTTGCATCCTATAGGGTTAACTCCTATAGGAGGTTCTACCAAGGTCCAAACCTAGTTTGTGTACATGGAATCCATTTCAGATTTCATGGTCAGACTCAGGACCAGTTATGGCCTCTTTGTAGGTCACAGGCTCATCTTGATCCATGAGTAATACATCACCCTGATCACTTATGAGATATCCATATCTCTCAGGTTGGTGACGTATCCTGCTTGACCTACGCTGGTCTTGTTCTACTTGAGCAGGTTGCTCTTCCACAACTACTTGTGTTTCCCGCTCTAGTTCCTCCATAGGTGTTTCAATGTTTTGTGATTCTTGAATTTCTTCAAGCTCTATTTTCCTCCCACTGTTTCCTTTGGAAATAAAATCCTTTTCCAGAAAGACTCCAGTTCGAGCGACAAACACTTTGCCCTCAGAAGGATTGTAGAAGTAATATCCTCTTGTTTCTTTAGGATACCCCACAAATAAGCATTTGTCAGATTTGGGCTCAAGCTTGGTTGAAATTTGTCGTTTGACGTAAACTTCGCAACCCCAAATCTTCATGTAAGACATATGTGGTTTCTTACCACTCCATATCTCATATGGTGTCTTATCAACCTTTTTGGATGGAACACGGTTAAGTGTGTAAGCTGCTGTTAATAATGCATGTCCCCAAAAGGAGTTTGGAAGATCGACGTGACTCATCATGGATCGGACCATGTCTAACAAGGTTCGATTTCTTCTCTCAGATACACCATTCCATTGTGGTGTTCCAGGAGCAGTAAGTTGGGATAGAATCCCATACTCTTTTAGATGGTCATCAAATTCTAGGCTTAAATATTCACCGCCTCGATCTGATCGAAGAACTTTAATATTCTTACCTAGTTGGTTTTGTACTTCATTCTTGAATTCCTTGAACTTTTCAAAGGACTCAGATTTGTGTTTCATTAAATACACATATCCGTATCTACTGAAGTCATCAGTAAAAGTGATGAAGTACTGAAAACCTCCTCTGGCTGGTATGTTCAGTGGTCCACATACATCAGTATGTATGAGTGCCAAAAGATCATTAGCCCTTTCACCTTTTCCTGTGAATGGGGACTTTGTCATCTTTCCAATTAAACAAGATCTGCATGTCTCATATGATTCATAATCAAAAGAGCCCAAGAGTCCATCTTTATGGAGTTTGGAAATGCGTTTCTCATTTATGTGGCCTAATCGACAGTGCCAAAGGTAAGTTGGATTCAACTCATTAGGTTTCAACCTTTTAGTATTAATGTTATAAATTGGCATTTCAAGATCAAGGACATATAGTCCATTATTCATTTTTGCAGTAGCATAGAATATATCATTCAAATAAATGGAGCAACAATTGTTCCTTATTATGAATGAAAAACCAAACTTGTCCAAACAAGAAACGGAAATAATATTCCTGCTAATTGCAGGTACATAATAACAGTTCTCTAACTAAATTATTAAACCACTAGGTAAAGTTAAAACATAAGTTCCTACAGCTAAAGCAGCAACCTTTGCTCCATTGCCAACTCGTAGGTCAACTTCACCTTTTGCCAAATCTCTACTCCTTTTTAGCCCCTGCACATTAGTACAAATGTGAGAACCGCATCCAGTATCTAATACCCATGATGCAGAAGTAGATAAATTAATTTCAATAACAAAAATACCTGAATTTGAAGTCTCTACTCCATTATTCTTATCTTCCAGGTACTTTGGGCAATTTCTCTTCCAATGTCCGGTCTTACCGCAATGGAAGCAAGTGCCCTCCTTTGCTATTCCTCCACTAGGCTTCAAAACAGGAGGCGTGGGTTTGGGTTTGGCAACTTCCTTGCCTTTCCCTCTACCACCCTGTTTGATGGGCCTCTTGTTCTGTTTCTTTCCATTACTGACCATCAGAATGGATTTCCCTTTTGTCTTCATATTCTGCTCAGCAGTTCTCAACATGCCTAGGAGCTTTTGTCCAAGTCATTCATATTGAAATTCAGGACAAACTGAATGAAGCTCTCTGGCAACGATTGCAAGATCAGATCAATCGCAAGTTCTTTTCCAAGGGGAAACCCTAATCTGTCAAGGTTCTCCACATACCCAATCATCTTAAGTACATGGGGACTTGCAGGGGCTCCCTCAGCTAACTTGTTGTTAAAAAGGGACTTTGAAACCTGAAACCTCTCATTTCTTGCTTGCTCTTGATAAAGCGTTTTCAGATGTCCGATCATATCGAACGCAGACATGTTCTCGTGTTGCTTTTGCAACTCATAGTTCATGGTAGCAAGCATGAGGCAAGCGGTTTCATTGGCATCATCGAAATGCTTCTTATAAGCATCTCTTTCTGCCTTTGGTGCAGAACTAGGAGGTTCCTCCTCAGGAACTGGTGTCTCCAAGACATACAGCTTCTTATCGTGCTTGAGGACAATCCTCAGATTACGGTGCCAATCCAGGAAATTTGTCCCAGACAATTTTTCCTTATCTAGGATGGATCGCAAAATATTGTTCGATGTGTTTGTTGTCATGGTAATCTACAAGAGAAATATGAAAATATAAGTATCATTAAAACAACATATTTAATTAGGCCTTTAATCAAATATGCTCCCACTATTTTATTCAAAACAAATGACCCTCATCATTTGATTCGGAAAATCCCGTTGGAAGACTTTCTAGTGGGTCGAGATCCATGTTTCACTTTGTTTTAAGTCAGCGTTAGGCTGATTACACAAAACTAAGTTATTTAGGTAGGAACTCCTTCCAATTGTATCTCATACAACTCTCGAATATTTTCAATTGGGTGAATAACTCCTTATTCTGATCCATCACATGAATCATTCCCAATTCTTGCTTCTAAACATATATAATCTTATTATAATTTGTTTAGTTAAGTTTGACCCATTGTTTTAGCAATTGGATATTACAATTATCCCATCACACCTTACTAATATAGAACATGCACCTCGCGTAGGCGAAACCTACAATGCTCGATACTAGTCTTGATGAGTGCTAAAAATTGGAAAGCATAAACTTAATATTTAATTTTGAGGGAATTTGTTATTAGTTTGATCTCACCGGCTTAACATGCAAAACGTCTCTCACATGCATCAACATACAATTACATGCATCAACATACATATAAAAAAAAGATACAATTATGGCCCCTAACACAATTGTTCTCTCAAGCCAATGAGAGAACCTAAGCTAACCTAATAATGATCTAAGCTTCTCCAAGCATGATCTCCAAGGTTATCCTCCTTTAATATTGAATACTTCCTTTTTTTTTTCATAACATAATATTACATTACATATAAGAAAACTCGTTTTACATACGAGGGAGTGAGATGAGAAAAGAAGTTACATAAAGAGATTGAGAGAGAGGCACGACACGCAGGCCGTATTCAAAAAATCCCAAAACAATAATAAAGGAAAAACTAAGGCCATAACTGATCACCACAAATAAATAATAATAAACACACTTTTATTATTAGTTTAAAATTCCGATAATTAAATAAACTAAATTAAATTTCGGCTGATTGATCACACTTTGCAGACTTAGCCGGGGGTTCCGCTGCCCGGTCAGCGGACGGTGGTTCCTTAATTGTTAGGGGCAGCGCCTCCTTGCGGGGTTGTTAGGGGCAGCGCCCCAGCGAAAAATTTTATGAACACTTAATTGTATTTCACGTCGTTTCCTGCACAACTTTTGTGCATTTACAACCCCAACCGGAAAAGTCTGCGGCAATACAACACTTGTACTGCCATTAATTCTAATGCAACAATTTCATGCCGTCAAACACAACTCGATTGATAACTCAATATGATAGATCAACATGTCATTGCTTCACCATACTAACGTCGGATTCCGAAGCGAATGAAAATGATGATCTTTCAAAAGAATTACAATCCTTATGTGATTGAATGGATGAAATCAAAACAGTATATCCCATATACCATCTTTGCATCAGAATTTCTTATATCTTATATAAAAGTGATCGATCTAATTGTGTAACCTATGGATGATCAATGTATCGCACAACTTCACCATACTAATGTCGGTTTCTGAAGCATAATCAACATCAATCATCCAAATCGTACACAACAGATGCCAAATTTAATTAATCGTTTATTGTTAAATTCATTCTGTGTTTTAATCGAATCAAATACAGAAAAGACGGAAATTTAACAACTATCAGATCCATGGTTTCGTAAGTGGCTCTGATACCACTGAAGGAAAATTGCGATCTAAACGCAGCGGAAAACAAAAATTTCCTTTAGTGATCCTTACGAATGAGCATGGTCAGTGATAGAATCGTTACCTCTTTGTGGCGATTCAGATCTTTGATGCAGCGATCACAAGCGTTGATGAAGTGCAACGCCTCTACTCAGTCCACACGAACAGCTTCCGGTCACAGTGCTAGCTGCTTACGAACGGAATTATTTGAGTGAGAAAAGAGAATCAAAAACGAAATTGCATCAAGTGAAAGCTTCATCACAAGGGTTCCTTTTATAGACTCTCTTGTGGGCTGCGGGCTAAAAACCCAATTCACATGATCCATAATAATATTATATATTATTATAATAACTATTATTATAATAAATATATTTATTTTATTATTATTTTATAACCATTATAAAATAACAATAATTATTATTATATTATCCGAATTTCTATTTTTCACTTAAGTGCACCGTACCTTACGGTGTTCCTTTGATTTCTCTATCTCTCATCAAACTGTCCTTATGTGTGTGACCCTGTAGGATTTCGTAGCGTTGGTAATTATATTAAATTATATATTTAACATAATAAACAGTAAGCGGTATCTAGCAACACATCACTGCTACCCAAGTCACGAAAATGTCATGTGATCTGACAAAACCTTTTTCGTGATAATATATGTTTGTACAATTACCCTTTTGCCCCTATGTCTATATTGAACACAAGGCATACACTGTGTCATCCTTGTCCAGTTCAATATTGGGCCCTTAGACATTTCTCCTGTTATGCAGGATTGGCAAATTCCATCTAGGACACTCATGTCCCTCAGCATGCTTCGTGGAGTGCCCATCAACTGTCTTTATGATCATCCAGTTACGGATAATGTTTGATCAGCAATAAAGCACCCGGCTCTACATCTAGGGTCCATAGTGGTTTCAGGTCGAAGGGTGGTAATACACCATTATCACCATGAGAATAACTTATGACACTTTGCATAACATACTATGTAGTATTCTCATAGCGGGTCAATCCGGTATAAATATTACTCCTAATATTTATACCTATGTCAAGACTTGATAACTCTTTATCCATGATCCATGAGATGTGATCATCAGTCTATCTTCATAATAGTCTCAATGCTTTTAATGTTATCCCACTTTGCAATAAAGCTTGACTACAGATATTTTAAGAATAATGTCTTTATGTTTAATGGGATCTCATGATTAAGTCACACTTAACATTTCATTAAACAAACTAACTATTCTAGGGACTTTATTATTCTGAAAGACAAACATAATAAAGAAATGCCTTTTATTATTAAACGAATAATCCGATACAAGTACCAAAAAGTATTGGCCTCTAGGGCTTACACCAACAGTTTATGAGGAAGTTATGACTGCTGGACAAGCTTCTAACAGATTCAAAGATCTGAAGCCTGATTACAAGATCTGGGCCAAGATCTTCATGGGATGCATACATCACAGGAAGTCAACAAATTCCCCAGATTATGTCAACAATGAACAGATCTACTTTATGTACTGCCTTAGTCAGAGCAACAAGGTAGATCTTCCTTACATTCTGTTCATGCATCTGTGGAATCACATCAATGCTTCTAGAGAATCTGTAAAAGAAAAAGGCCAGAAGATCAGGACTTGGATCCCATTTGGAAGGTTGATCTCAGATCTTCTCACTGAAAATGGTTTAGTGGCTGCTCTGTATGATGCTGGGGTTACAGAGGAATTAGAGTTTATTATGGGAAAGCCTCTGAACGCTAAAAGTCTTATGAGACTCAAGATTGTAGATGAACTCACTACTGCTCCAAAAAGGCTGAATATGTCTGATTTGAATAAGAGGATTCCAGTATCTGACTTCCCTCTATTCTTTGCTGAAGAACCCAGGCATATAATACTGATGTATATAGAGGAATGCAAAAGGGAAGGAGTACATGTTCCAGCAAATGTGTTTCAGCTTGTCAAACAACCACTACCAGATGCAGGAGAAGAAGAAGAAGTACCACTTCAGAGGAAAAGGACTCAGCCTGCAGCAGAATCTAAACCTGTCCAGAAGAAGGCTAAGATTGCTGAGAAGCCAAAGAATCTCTTAAAGAGAAAGGATTCTGAAGAAGCTGCCTCTGCATCTGCTAAGAGGATTAAACTAAAAGGTACTAAGACTTCTGTTATTTCTAAAAACGTTGTTATTAATGATTCAACTATTAAGTCTGTTCCCAAACCACCTGTTACTCAAACAACTTCTGTTGCTGCCCCTAGTTCTGTCTCACCTCAAAAACAAAACACTGCTTCTGTATCAAAAACACCTCAACCCAAAATACACATCAAACACTTCATTCCACGTTCATCACCATCAGATTCACAACCAACAAAACCACAACCAACAGAACCACAACAAACAGAACCACAACCATCAGAACTACAACAACCTTCTGATAAACAAAACTCTGATCAACCAAAAACTTCTGAACATCCAGAAAACCAAACCACAGAAGATCAACCAGAAAAAGACTCTGTCATACCACCATCAAATACTCCATCTTCTGAACCTGTTGCACCTGTTACTTCTGAACCCACAAAAGTAACTTCTGCTCCTGTTTCATCAGAACCACCATCCAAACAATCTGATACTCCTTCAGAACCTTCTCATATCCCTGAGACAGAAGTTCTTGATATCACTCCATTAAAAGCAGTGTTTCAAGTCTCTTCTACCTCTTGTACACCTACAACATCCTCCAACTCATCAGAATCAGAAATCCATCCAGATTTTCTAATTTCTCCATCTGACAAATACCCTGTACATGAACCTGAACCTGAATCAACCTTACCTGCTAAAACTCCCATTTCAGACCCTTTGCCTCCACCTGTACCATCATCTGAGATGATTGTTCCCACTTCTAATCCATCATCATCTGGTATATCTTGTGCCCAAGTGTCTTTTCTTTATCATAATTTATCTTATGGTTTCAAACTGAAAGATTTTTATGATAGAGTTGAACCTTCTAAACCCCTTAAACCTCTGAAACCAAAACTCAGACAGGCTCTTCCATCTGTAATCCTTTCATATATTCAATCTATGAACAATGAAGGATCCTTAGCAACCATATCTGCTACATCTGGTAAAGCTGTTGTTTCAGCTCCGCAACCTGCATCTGATAACACAGTTGCATCTGATAAACCAT
Organism: Lathyrus sativus; assembly: GCA_963859935.3. NCBI lineage: Eukaryota > Viridiplantae > Streptophyta > Magnoliopsida > Fabales > Fabaceae > Lathyrus > Lathyrus sativus. Next base: position 404,337,062 of record OZ012737.1, on the reverse strand, counting down.
CAACCTCTGCTTTCATACCATACTCTAATGAACCCTTTGATGATGTTTACCCACGCACAAGACCACAACCAAATCTGCTTAATGCTTTAAACAGATCCTTACCTCAAAAACCAGAAATTCCTTTCATTCCATATTATCCCCCTCCTCTGATCTCCATCCCAAAATCACTGATACCACCAACTCCCAAACCTAAACATATGACTCTGGAAACCTTGCTTAAACCACCACCCAGACTTAATATTGATCATTTATTTCAAACATTTTTGCAAGAAATACAGATGTCTTTAGGTACTGTTCAGAAGAGATGCTCTGAAACTATGGATGCAAATGAAACTGACATCATCTGGAAAGGATTTATCAATAGATTCAACAATGTAGCTTCCAATCTGAAGAACATCTGTTCTGATGATGCAAAGCTCAGAGCTGAAAGAACTCAAGTCTGGATTGTCAACAAAACTGAACCTCTGCTTTGTTTGGATGCTCCTCCTCCTCCAACAGAACCAACTGCCAATGCATTGACTATGACTCTGGTAGAACCCTCTTCAGGATCTCCAGAACCTATGGCAATTGAGTTTGTTCAGGCTGCAGAACCTCCACCTTCTTCATCAGAGATAAAGACAGAACATCCAGATTTTGGAGACAAGATTGCTGCTCTGGAGGCTGGTCAATCTGAAATAAAATCTTGGATGGCGAAGCAAGACAAGAAATCTGAGGACATGACAGAGTGGATGTCAAAACAAGATGAGAAGAATGAGACAATGACTAAGTGGATGTCAAAGCAAGAGCAATCTTCATCTGAGATTACAGACCTATTGAAGATGCTTTTGTCAAAACACTCTTAGATTTTTTTTCATTCTAATGTTTGTGCATCTGTTGTTTTGCATCTGAATTTTATTGTTATATCTTCTGGTATTTACCAATGTACTCTTGCTCTGTTTTGTTAAATGAATCAGTTGTTCTCCATTGAATTATCTATTTATTATTCCTTCTATTTGTCTTTATTAAAAGTTTCTACTTTTTGCTTATGACAAAAAAGGGGGAGAAAATAAAGATCTGAACTGTTTAATATAACTTCACTAGAATGAATCTTCAGACATATCTATTCTATCTAATATTTAAATTGACCATTTCAGAACATTTGATAAGAACACTCTATAAAAGAATCTCTGAGTTTTTCAGATCATTTGCTTTTTTTATCAAACTCTGAATCTTATATCTGCAAGATATTTTGACCCTAAATTATTACAAAGACAAACAAGATCTGACTCTGAAGATTACTCAAGATAAAAGGGAAGTTTCTATTCCTTTTTCATATTTAACTCAGGGGGAGATTCATCATCTCAGGGGGAGTTATAATTCTTTATGTTCAGTTAAATAAAATTTCTGATACTTTTTGTCATCATCAAAAAGGGGGAGATTGTTAGAACACAGATTGGTTCTTAATAATAACTCTTATTTTTGATGATAACTGTTAGGAAATTTTTATTTAAGAATTATATACTCTAAAATTTGTTTGAAAGTTTTACTGCAGATTGAAATAATATTATCTCTCTAGAAGCAAATCTGTTTTGAATACAAGAAGTTATTCTGACTCTGAAGCGCCAGATGCACCTTACAGAAGAATCTGTTTGCTCCTTAATGAAGATCCTGAGCATAGTCTCCAGAAGGATCTGAAGCAAGAAGCTCCAGAACATTCTGAGTCAGAAGCATCTGAAGATAATCAGAAGCATCTGAAGCATAGAAGAATATTTATTGAAGAGTTTCTCAAAGCATTTATCTACAGAAGTTTTTGAAAGTACCAACGCTGCCAGGTACAGAAGTTCTGTGTCAAATATGCACTGATGATCAACACGCTGAAAGCACACATGCTGCAGAAGACTCTGATATAGCAAAGTTCTGATTTTCATTAGAAGACTCTGATCCATTCAGACTCTGAAGAACTTGCTGAAAACTGAAGAAGAAATATTCAAGAATATATCCGTTGGAGCTATTCAACGTCTCTTTCCTCATTTGTGCTAGACACACTTACACAGACAAAAGGGATTTTACTGTGCCATCTACTTCTAGGAAAGATCACTTGATGTGAAGACAAAAAAGGCTCAGACCTTTTTTGGGACTCTCTTTTCAACGTTCAGCTTGCTTGGATCAGCTGCCTATAAAAGGAGAACTTCACCACATTCTTCAGTTACACACTTTGCTGAAAAGAAATCATTATATTCTAAAGCTCTGATTCATTCTTATTCTTCTTAGAGTTCATTGTACTTAAACTTAAGAGAAATATAACTGTTGTGATAAAAGTTTTATAGAAGCATTAAAACTCTTGTATTTAATTTACATTGATTGTAAAGGATATTCCTTAAGAGGATTCAGTTGGAATCAGTAGCTCTTGAGAAGACTAAGAACTGTTGTTCTTAGGTGTTACTATTGTAATCAGTTTGATTTAATAGTGGATTAAGTCCTTGTTGAGAAAGGCAAATCACTCTAGGAAGGATGGACTGGAGTAGTTGTTTAAACGAACCAGGATAAAAATAATTGTGTGATTATTTTCAAGTCTTAATTTTTTCATACTTATTCAACCCCCCTTCTAAGTATTATCTCACCTTCAACAGGTTTTCTCTTGTATTATGTTGTATGATGTTTTAACATTTTGTGCTGGTTTTGATTTACCGATTAGTGTGTGTTGAGTTTTGTTTTGGTTTGAATGCAATCTTATCATTATTGATGTGCTACTGCTATTAATTTATGTTTTTTGCTTGAGTCATTGGCCTGTTGTTCTGCTGCCATATCTTTGCTCTATTTTAAATGTTCGTTTCTATTAGTTTTGATATATATATATATATATATATATATATATATATATATATATATATATATATATATATATATATATATATATATATATATATATATATATATATATATATATATATATATATATATATATATATATATATATATATATATATATATATATATATATATATATATATATATATATATATATATATATATATATATATATATATATATATATATATATATATATATATATATATATATATATATATATATATATATATGTTACAGTTACACATATACTTCTGTTTATTTTTAAGATATAGATATATGTTATACTTACTTTTAAGTATTTTTAGCTATACTTACTGCTCGTTTTTTTTAAAGTTATAATTACTGCTTGGTTTTTTAGTTACTACTCTTTTTTAAAGTTATACCCATTGGTAGTCTTTTAGAAGTTATAGTGATATACTTATTTCTACTTTTTAAAGGTTATAATAATATGTTTATACATCTGATTGTAAGTTATACATATGTACCTTCTATTTTTTTTTTCTTGTTTTACATGTAACTTCTTTTTAGTTTCAGTTTTTTAAGTTTTTCGGTTTAATGCTTAATATATATACATATTTTTGGTTTTTCTAACATTTTAGATTTGTATGTAAAATTATGATATAAGTTTTAAGTTATATATATATATATATATATATATATATATATATATATATATATATATATATATATATATATATATATATATATATATATATATATATATATATATATATATATATATATATATATATATATATATATATATATATATATATATATATATATATATATATATATATATATATATATATATATATATATATATATATATATATATATATATATATATATATATATATATATATATATATATATATATATATATATATATATATATATATATATATATATATATATATATATATATATATATATATATATTGTGTTAATATCATTTATTTATTTATTTATTTGCATACTTTAGAAAAAGATCAAAAATATTTTAATCTTTTATTTTTAATATTCTTATCAAGTTTTTCGATATTATTAAAAAATGTTGTAATTATTAGTTAATATAAATATTAATATTTAAATTAATTAATAATTTCTTGTTGCCCGATTCTAAAGGAAGATCCCTTTTGTTGACGGCCATGTTATACGTAGCCTAACTTTAGATCCTTCCCCTTTCATCCTAGCCTTAAGATTGGAGTCGCTGTACTCTATGTGAGTGTCCTGCCATGGACATTTCCTTTCTCGTTTATCCTAACCTTAGGATTAGAATCGCCGTAAGTGTCTTGCCATGAACACTTACTTTTCCCCCTTGGAATCTTGACCATAGTCAAGAGTTCCTCACCCTTATCAAGGGGAACTACGAATGCTCTGATTCCATTCATGTCAGGATACGTAGGCACGAGATGCAATGTCTTGGCGAGCATACTTAGGACTAACACCTTAGGTCCTTCCCTTTACCTTCCCTATGTATAACCAACCCCTAAACCTTAGATTCTCTTTTGCTTTGTGTTGCATTACATATTTTTGGGTTATTCGCTCTTTTTCCATTCCCTTAGATGAATTAAAGATCGGTGGTGAATTAAGATTTGTGAACCTAGTTAATCCAATAACTATGGTATCTGATTCTCACCATGACAAGTATAATACCAAATGTGCCAAGAAAATGATAATGACATGCCTTGTGAACATAATCATGTACCAGACTTTAGGTGAGCATAACTTGATCAATATTGCTTAGATGAATGAGAGTTTGAGCTTTCATGAAACTAGGGAGAAATATAAGCCACTTTCATGTTTGTTACATCTCGATATAAGGCTAAGAAGATGAAGAAAAATTCATATGAAAATGTGTCCACAAACTGACTAAGAGGCTTGAAAATTCTGTTACCAAACCAACATGAAGCATGAAAATATCTTGACTTTGGGAGGCCATAACTTGAGATGTACAAATCTAATGGATGAGTTCTTGTTATCAAAAGAGATCTTAGAAGAAGCTCTACAACTTTCATGTTGATAAGGTTTTTAAATGAAGCTTGGATCATGAATAATTTTGCCTTGGAAGTTGACTTCAAAATCTGCCTATAACTTGCTAAGTTTGGCAACTTTAGAAGCATGTCTTTGCAGCATCATAAGTTGAGCTCTAAGGATCTAAATGATGAGTTCTTGGCACCATTGGAAAGCCTGGGAGATGGTTAACAACTTTGATGTTGGAAAAAAATGAGATTAAACTTGGATCACTAAGAAAAATGGACTTGAAAACATGATCCTCAAGCTGAATTTCCACACTTAGAAAAATTCTAAGTGTAGAAACTTGAATTTCACCTTTTTCTTAACTTTACCTCTCCATATCTCTTGATCTAGACATCTTTTGGACTATCTTTCTTCTCCTATACAATTTTATCTTTGTTTTGCACCAAATGGCCCAAGGACGAGTGAGATATGACTTTTGCAAGATGGCTAAAATTTCTGATTTTCATACTTAGAAAAATCCAACAAAACCGTAATTTTGCCAATTTTTCCTGATTTTGTGATTCTCCTTGATTTATCTTAATCAAACCTCATAATAACACTTGTGATGACTTGAAATTCCCATGATTGACCACAAACTCAAGAGTTTGACTTTGTGAGGCCATAATTGACTTTCTTTATCAGATGAAACCCTAATCCTCTTTCCATTGACTGAGGCCTATGCAATGACTTATGATGAGACATGATACATGTAGGGAACCCTTGGGATGTATATTAAGCCCTAAAACCTTGCCTTTCTCAAGAAGATAGCGATAGGGTGCCTTGGACCAAAACCCTAATTCAGGCACAAAATATAGGAGAATGTGATCAATCCTTGAAAACCCTAATCCAGATGATTGTGATCTTGTTAAGAATGCCTTGATGAATACGAAGACTTTTGAAGCTTGAGAATACCACAAGATTGAGTATATCTTGTTGCTTATTCATATGAAAAACAACTTCTCTTCTTGAGGAACACCAAGATACCTTGATCCCATGCCTTAGGAACAATGTAATGCATAAACGAAGATGCAAATGAAATGAAGCATAAGCCAAAAAGGGTAAAGGAAAGGAGAGAAAATTTTGGGGTGTTACAAAAGCCTCTAGATACTTGGTGTTTATACCAGTTACAATTATATCATCGACATAGATGAGTAGAAAAGTGGTATGGTAAGTACATTTGAGAATGAAGAGGGAGGAATCACATTTAGTATTCTGAAAACCCTAGTTTATGAGGGCATCTTTCAAGCTATCAAACCAAGCCCTTGGGGATCTGTTTCAGACCAAATTACCTTAGATAACTTGCATATGTGATTTGGTTTTGCTGTATCTGCATACCCTTCTGGTTGAAACATGAATACAGTCTCCTTAAGGTATCCATTAATAAATAAATTATTTATGTCCAATTGCCTATTGTCCCAATTAAGATGAAGTGGAATTGACAATATGATTCTCATTGTGCTTGCCTTAATTTTCTGGTTTTATCGAATGAAGTTATTACTTTCTTTGAAATATGAAGGGGTTATGAAAGCAGTAAAGTGCAGAAAGTAAAGAACACAGAAAAGTATCCTGGTTCCCTTCACACTTCAAAGGTAGTCCAATCCCCTTTCACACCAAAAGAGATTTCACTATAGTTAGATTGAGTGTACAAATTACTTTCTAACCTATAGGTAGATTAAAGGCTCTTAACATCTTTAAAATATGAAAACTAAGTGCAAGAAGAACAATCCTCTTCAATGCACACACTTGCTTTCAACAATCCTGAATAACAAATGGAATTAATACAATTTGATTTATAATGAGTTTGAAACTGTGTATACAAAGTTTATCAATGATGTGATTGATCTTCTCTTTCAATGATAATTTATACAAAAATTTAAGACTTTGTTGCTCAAGAATTTTCTTTCAAAAGATATGAAAATGTGCAGAAAATTCTTTATGAAAATGACTTGATTCAAGATGTAGAAAGATGAAAATATTGGTAAAGATTTTTGAAAGAGGATGTTTTTGAAAATTGAAAGTTTAGGTATTTATATTACACAAACACCTCTTGAAATAATATGCAAATCCTCAGAAAAGTTGATGAACAATTGCCATGTTTCAATGGAAACAATTCACAGAAGATTGGTTGAAGAGGTGCAATTTTTCAGAACAAATTTTCAAAAATGTTCAGTGAGCAATCGATTGCACATAAAGACCAATCGATTGCACCTTCATAAAAAGAACTTGAAATTAAAATTTTGAACTGAGAAATCGATTGCGCCAAAGAAGCAATCAATTGCACACTAAAACAGTAGCAAAAATAAGAAGATTTTTCAAGCATGCAATCGATTGCACCAAAGCAGCAATTGATTGCATACAAAAAGAGTAGCCAAAATGAAGTAAAAATTTGACCATGCAATCGATTTCTCCAAGAGTGCAATCGACTGCACTGGCAAAAACTTAGAAAAATCTTGTTTCAAAAAGCTTGTGAAAGTGTACAAACGTAATGCAAATGGTTTTTAATATTTGAGCAACTAGGACTTAAATACTTGATGAAGATTTTCATTATACCTTCCAATGAACTTATTCTTCATGTCAAGTCTTTGTCCTGATTCTTTGCTTCAACATGATGTCTTGAAAGTGATTGAACATCTTTGCCTTCTTGTAAAGTGGTTTGTCTTCATCAAAACATAAGTTGTTCTTGAAAATCTTGATTTCACAGTTTCTTCAAAATCTAAGCCAGTTGTTTATTAAAAATCTCTTACCACTAACCTTGCTTTTTTTTTCTTTAAATTGATCCATCTGCCTTGTACTTAGTTTTGAACACCAATTTTGAATCAACTATGTTGTCTTGACCTTGATTTGGTGCTAGAATCCATGTTTGATTTGACATCAGTGCCCTGAATTCTGAGTCTATAACCTTCTTCCACTCAGGTCTAGCAAGAGCTTCCCTCACATTAAGTGTTTCTTTTTCATACGTGTCTTCTTATACCATCCTAATATATGGTTGATTTGTCTTTAATTCCCATTTTTTATTCTAATTCATATTCGCGTGCCATTCTCTTTGTTTGTTTATCTAATTTCAGTTTTTGTTTGTAGTTATGTTTCTGCTGAACCTTCCTCGTGATCATTTATGTTTTATTCATCAATTGAGTCATCTATTTCTCTTGTAGAGTATTCATTTTCATCAATTAGTCTTTCACTTGTTACTATCTAATTTTCATTATTATTAGTGTTTCTTGTAGGACAAAGATGAAATGATACAACAATATTTTCAGTTAGAGGCATTGTTTTCAAGGGATTTCTTATGTCAAGGAATCCATTATGAAAAGGAAAGTGGTTCTCATTGAACACTATGTATCTTGAGATGAAAATTCTGCTATGTGAGTTAACACATTTGTACCTTTTATATGTATTGTTGTATCCCAAAAGCCACACCTAGTTGCATGAAATTGGAGCTTATGTTTGTTCTAAGGTTTGAGACAAGGTTAGCAGGCACATCCAAATGGTTTTAGCACACTATAGTCTGGTTCTTTCTTGTGAACCAAGAAGTAGGGACTCTCATTATTAATGACTGGTGAAAATATCCTATTTAACAAGCTTCACAACAAAAGTTAATTAGTTGGTGAAGTCTTTACATTACAAATTTTTAACACTCTATCTAGAGCTTTATTATTGGGATGTCCAAGCTTCTTGTGCCAACTTTCTTTCATTGACAGGTACACACACGAGTTTTTATTGGTTTGAGTAGAATAATAAAGTTGATATAATCCATCTTTAAATATCCGTTTTATAAGAATGTTCCATGTCACCTTTTTCTTCACAAAGCAATAGAGGTTAGCTTTGACACACTTAACAAATTTTTGGAGATTTGTGGTACATATAAAACATTGTGCAAGTTGAAATTGTTAATTTTCGAGGAACCTGAGGCAACTATTTCGAATTTTCCCCATTTCCAACCATAAATTGTAACAGCCCAATTTTCAAATAGTGGATTAATTGTACTAATTAATTGGATTTATTTGATTTATGTGAGTTATTGGATTTAACTGATTTATTCTATTTGGTAGAATAATGTGGGATTACTAGATACTATCCAATTAATGATAAGATGAGATATTTTGGTGAATAAAGGGTCAAGTGGATATTTTATGAGAAATTGATTAGTAGATATTTTGAGAGAAGGGAAATGTGATGGAAAGAAAATAATGGAAGGTATATAAGGATAAGTGGAAGGAAAATAGATGGATAGGAAAACATAAGAGAAAGAAAATGGAAGAGAAGAGAAAGAGGAAGATAAGAGGAAAACTTGGAAAATCATCAAGGTCCGATCCAAAGCTTCGATTTAATCAAGGTAAGGGTGAGAAACATTATTATCTTAGCAATCTGTATGATTATGTATGATTGGATTGGGTTGTTGTGAGTTTTCGACCATTTTTCATTTAGGGCAAAATGGATTTAATCGGTGTAAATCGAAGTTTAATGGTTAAAATCGAGAATAAGTAGTATAGTTTAGTCGGGTATGGTTATATTAAGGTTATGGAAACTGATTGAATGAGAATCGGTCGATTTTGGAGAGAGTTGGAATTTCTGAACAGTGGGAAAATTCTGGTTCGCAGACGTTCGCTAGTTGTTCGCTAGGCGAGCTGGTCGCGAACGCTCGCTGGGTCCTCGCCTAGCGAGCTAGTGGCGAGTGGAAACAGAATGTGAGAGGTTCCTTCGCTGGGTAGTGAACGGGATAGCGAATGGTTCGCTGGGGGTTCGCTGTGGCGAACAAGGTAGCGAGTGAGGTCTGTAGCCTCTGTTTGGGTTCGCTAGCAGTTCTCTAGGCGAACATGTAGCGAAGGTTCGCTAGCTGCTCGCTAAGCGAGGCAGTAGCGAACATGACAGCATTTTGTTTTTCTGTGATTTCATTCCATGTTGTGTTGTGGTTCGATCGGGTTCGATTCTTAATGGAATGAAAAGTTATATGCTGTTATATATGTGTTGTGGGTAGCCGTATGACGTGAATCCTAGATTATGAACTTATTGTGAAATATGGTCTTTTGACAATTATAAATGCATTGTTTAATTTGAATAAGAATGCATGATAATATGTAATGAGGTTGATTGTCGTTGGCATGATATTGTGTATACATACGTGTTGTATGCGATTATATGTGAATAATGCATGAGAACATATTGTGGATATGTCTGCATTGTTTGATAAATGTGAAGAATGCATGAGAACATATTGTGGATATGTGTGCATTGTTGATAATGTGGTGATGATATTGAATTGTGAATGCATATTGTTTGTATGCGGTTGTATGAATAGAATGCATGAGAACATGTCTTGGATATGTGTGCATTGCTTGATAGATGTTTTAAATGCATATTGTATATATGTGATTAAATGTGAATAATGCATGAGAACATATTGTGGATATGTGTGCATTGTTTGATAAATGTGAAGAAAGCATGAGAACATATCGTGGATATGTGTGCATTGTGTGATAATGTGGTGATAGTGTTGAATTATGAATACATTGATGAATGTTATGTGGATATGTTGTGTGTGCAATCATGATATAATTCTTGAAGAGATGAATTATTTGAATGCATGAGATTAAGATGCGAGAACGATCTTAAGTGCATTTTTGTGGTTGATTGCATATGCATCATTTAGTCAAGAGGCAATGCTTGCTAGTTTCGTGGAGACTAGTGACTTGTCCCAAACCTAGAAGAGTGGGTTTGAAGGCTTAGAGGACGGGCCTTTGTTGTTATCGGTCTAGAAGAGTGGACCCGGTTTAATGTAAAAACCGAAAAATGATAACGGGTTATCGGTCTAGAAGAGTGGACCCAGTTTAATGTAAAAACCGAAAAATGATAACGAGATTCGGTACCGTATTGCATGAGTTGCATTGAGTTGTTGAGTCACATTGATATATGACATATGCATGAAGAGATGCTTATGTGGAAAGATGAGAATTATGGATATGTTTGATAATTGTCCATATTTGTTTATATATGTATGCTTTGTAAAGTATATGACGAGTTATGATGAAATATGGTGTGAATTGTGGAACATGCGTATGTGCATTACTTGTGTAATTGAGAAATATAAATACATGATTGTAGTATGAAAGTATGCTTATTAGCGTGAAATGTTGATATGAGACTTGTGAAGGTGTAATAGTGAATGGGAGAATGAAATATGATATGTGTATGTCATGTGGATAATATTGAGATTTATGGATATGTGAAATGATGAATATGCTTGGTAAATTATCCATGTTTGTTTATACGTATGTTGTGACGTACATGATGAATTATAATAAATTGAGGTGAGAAAATGTGGAATATATGTATTCGGTACTTGTGCATTAATACATGATTATATGCATTGTTATTATGATAATATTTCTCACCCTTCTGCTGGAATGATGTCCTACATGACATCGTGCAGGTATAAGAGTAGAGCCGTTCGTTATTGCGAAGTCGTTGTTGGTGCAGCAGTTTAGTATTTTTATTATGTTGGGTCGAGTCATGCTCTGGTCATGTAACACTGGGATTGATTGGTTTATGTTTTAGAGTTACGTGATGTACTCTAAATTATGTTTTCATATTTATTGAAATAATAAGAGGTTGGCTTTAGTGCCCGAGTGTTGTTGACTTATGTGGTGAAAACAAATGTTTCTTTATGAAAATTATTAGATAAATGAATCTGCTGCTACATGCAAAGTGAAATTTTGTAAAGTATGATTACTTGTTGAAGTATTAATGAGCATGACAGGTAGTTTTGATATGTTGAAAGTTATGTGTGACGCCCTTTCCGAATGCATGTTAGTTTTACTCTGATTATGCACATTTTACTTGTGGGGTTTAGAAGGGTGTTACATAAATGAATTCTTACCAGTGTGTTCATTGAGATCTTGAAATCTAGCATCCTAGTGTGTAACATGATTGCTGGCACCACTATCAAATACCACTCATAATATTGAATATTGTATGGTGATAAAACAAATGCATTGTGTGTACCTTACTTCTCATTTTCAGAGTTCGAGTAATTTGTGCCTGTGTGGGACTTATCAAAGTAATAAAAGCAATTTACAGATGTGTGACCAGTTGTTACGGTGGAAATAGGATATCAAACTATTAATTAGTTTGAATCACAATTTTTTATTCACAATCGCTCTTTGATTTATCCGAAGGAAAAGGTCAAAAGAGGGAAAACCTATTTTTGCATCGTAAACACAATGCGGGGAGAGACCTAGGTAAGGGGTTAGTTAAGCTTAGGGAAGGTACTAGCACCCAAAATTTCTGTAGTACTCTACAGGAACCTTTTGTTTATTGTATGCTTTTTTATTTTATTATCTATTTGAAATATATATTGAGCTAAGGGATAGAGTGACCTAAAAGACCTAAGGGTTAGTCCTAAGTTTACTCGGCAAGATTCGCATCTTGTGCCTACGTATCCTGGATAGGGAATAGAATTAGAATAATCGTAGTTCCCCTCGAAAGGGAGGTTAGAAACGTCTTGACTATGGTCAAGGTTTCAATGGGGAATAAATATTTCTTAAGGAAACGCTTACGTGGAGTCTTGAAACTCCTATTTCTACGTTGAATTGTTGATTAAATTAGGGTTAAATTAGGGTTGACTAAATGTTCCACGGCGGGAAACCCTAAAATAGAGTACGGTGACTCTTTGACCTAAAGCTAGGGTAAAAGGTATTTTCGTCCATGGCGGGACACCTAGGCTAATTAGGGTTTGAAACGGTAAAGGGTAGGACTATTTTCTCGGCGGTCAAACGGTTTAGACCTAATTCCTTCGGAGGGCGAAAATAACGGTAAAACATGCAAACCTGACAAATTATTATACGGCAAAATTAAAGTGCGGAAAGTAAAGAAAACGGTAAAGAAACGTCGCGACAAACTCTCGCGTAAATTACAAATCCCCAAAAAGAAGGCGGAAAATAAAAATGCGATCATGGCCTCGCATAAATTACATTCATGCCAAAAAAATAGTACGAATAAATGAAAGGACAATAAGCTGAAACAAACAACCTAATGGGGTTAGACGAAATTGAAACGGCTAGATCAAGAACTTTACTTTTTTTGAATTTTATTTAAAGGAGAAGTTAATTTTGTATTTAAAAGGAGAATTCAATTTAATTTTGAAAAAAATTGTTTTGATCTAATTAAAGAAAATGTTTTTGAAAAAATGTGCTCTTTTGAACTTATTATAAAAATGTTTTAATTTTAATTAAGAAAAAGATTTTAACTTTTGTTTAGAAAAAAATATTTAAAATTTAATTAAAGGAAATGTTTTAAAATCATATTAAAGAAATTGTTTTAACATTATATTAGAGAAAATGTTTTAATTTGATTAAAGAAATCACATTAGCTATTCACAAAATTACATTAGCTATTCCTAAAATAAAACTTAAGCTAATAACATAATATAATAACCAATTAAAATAAATGAATAGAAAACAGCCAGAAAACAAATAAATAAAAAAATAAAATAAAAACTAAAAGAAAAACAACAAAAGGGGTGGATTCGCGCGAAATTGCTTCGTAAGGGTTTTTCTTCATTTCCTTCTTCTCCCTACGCATTGCCGGCGCCGCCATGAACTCCATGGTTACGTGTTCGAACCTTTCCTCTTCTCCGATTGCTTGCATGTTCGATCTTTCTCACTTTTCACCTAAAAACACAACCAAAACAACCTCAGCAGAAAATTTAATCGAAACTCACCCTCAATGTGCGGATGGCGGCGGGGACTGGAGCCTTTGTTGCCCGCCGGTCTCTTCGAGCCACATGGAGAAGGTGACGATGAGCGTACTCCCCTATGATGATTTGCTTCAATGGTGTTTGGTTGATGATGATTGCATGTGGTGGTCTCGTCTGTCTTTGCCAATGAGGAAGCTTTTCCGATGCAACCGCGGCTCCCGCTGATGCTTTGTTCTGTTCCGGCGAAACGGGTTCGTCGAGAACTTCTTCAAATCTCTCGTCCCTCTCGCCGCTCGGTAGGTGATGATGATGAAACCTTCTGGGTTTCTCTGAACCTAGCCGCCGTTGTTTTGCGTGTTTTTGATGTTAGGGTTCTTTCTGGATCTGAAAACTCTTAATATTTATATCATTCTCTTCTTTGATTTTGTGGGCTTTGATTTTGATTCACCAATTTTTTTGCGAAAAAAGCTGTTAAGCTTTTGACTTTCAGGACCGTCTGTTGTTTCTTGGCTTGCGTTTTATTCATTGAACTGATTGGATGAACTTGTTACGCTTGTTGTGCTTCTTTTCCTGAAATTTTGTTGGGTTACTTTGTGGTTTTTAGCGGCTGTTTTGTTTGATATTCAAGCGATTAATGGTACCCTTTGTATAACTAGGATTGGATGCGAATTCCATGGAGTTGCCGTTGGACAGGTTTTTGTTGTTACGAAGCTTCTGGCTGCATCACGTGTTGCTGAGATTTTTCAGGAACAAAAGTGACTTGGACCCGTTGAAATTTCTGGAAAATTTGATTGTCAAACCGATTTTCTTGGACTTGTTGATGAACTAGTTTCTTGAACTGCTTTGAACTGGTTTTTGAACTAAGTTTGAATGAGTTTGGAATCTGGTTTGAACGAGTTTGGAATCTGGTTTGAACTTGCTTCTGAACTTGTTTGATCTTGTTGGTTTTGTGGGAATTGGTTTTTTTCAGTAGGATTGGAGTTAAGGTCCCATTTGGGGCAAACCGTCTTCCTGAGAAAAAATCACTTCTCAAACCGGCTTTTCAAATAAGCTCTTTCGGCCAAACAACTTATTTCAAAACAATTTTCCTCTTCTTCTTTCGGTTGCCTTCAATAAGAATGGAAATTGCCGGTTTTGACCATTGGCCGAGGATCGGATTGGGAGCTGGTTTCAGAGTAATTTGTTACCCTCCCGACACCCGATGATGATATCTCTAAGGGTGTCAAACTAACCGATAAAACTGTTTTTCTCTTATTTTGCAGGTTCGAAGAAATTGGAAACTCGGGAAAAGTCGGAGAAACTCGGAAGAACTTAGGAAATTACTATTTTATAGGAACTTTGTAATTATCTTACTTTTTTTTGGTATTTAAGTTATTTATTATTTTATTTTATTTTTTTATATATTTGTAAAGAAATATCATTATAATGAAATTCTTTATTTTATTAAAGTCACATGTACACTAACTAAACATTCAAAATATTATTGTTATCTTTTTATATCAAATGAACAGAAAAACAATATTGAAAATAAAACCAAAATGAAAGGATGAGACAATGAACTGAAAATAAAGTTGGATTAACATGGAATGAAAGCAAAACAAGACGATATTGATTAATTAAAATGCAACTTGATGGATTTAAGACATGAATTAATTTAACAATGCAAAATGAAAATAAACATAAAATAAAAATGAAACGAACTTGATTTAACCACGAAAATGAAATTAATTTTGCCTATGAAATAAAGATTGATTTAACAATGAAATAGAAATAAAATTCTTATAAAACTGAAATGAAACACCATTAAAATTCTATTTTCTTTTTTTTAATAATAATTCCCGATTCATCCAATTTGTCTGACTAATCCTGTTTTCGATATAGTCTTCGATTAAACCTCCGACAAATCAAACGAACAACCCTATCAGAATAAAAATCGATCCGCCTGATGATCGCGCTCCCCCAACCAAATTAATCATCAAATGAAACTCCTGACTACCAAACGAAGCAAGACCTCTGATCAAATTCCCCGATTCTCATCAACGGGCTCAAACGGCTCAAATTCCCCGACTGACAGCCAACTGCCAACAAACGACCATTTTGCCCTTTGTGAACTAAAGAGCACGCCACCTGATATTTTCCTGCAAAAATCAACCAACTCCACAGACATGTTAGCAACTGGTTAAATGCAATGCAAACATGCAATGGAATGCGAGAATATTCGACTAAATCTTAGGGAAAAATTTGGGGTATTACACCAGTTTTTGTACATACTTGAAAAGCTGGTTTAGAAACTTTACATTTTCCTCTGCCATCTCTCATACCTCTGAATTTTGATCCTCTATAATTTCCTCGAAAGTTGAACATGCTTCCTCTAAATTTGATTTTGTTAGAAACATTTACATTGGCATTCAAGTTGAGATTGTTGAAGTTGTTTAGTTGATTTAATATACTTTCAAAAGCCAATAACTGACCCTACAATTCAACCCAAGTTACATTAATTTAATCTGATAGCTTGACCACGACAGGATTGTAATCCATGTCTAATCAATTCAAAGTTTGGATTAAGATTAAAATTTAAAATTGCAGATCCTGCTAGCTTAGCTTATCAACAAGCCCTTTCATCTTAATCAAGTATTCCTCCATCTTCATCTCCCCTTTTATAGAAATTTGAATTTTTGAATTGAGATAGATAAATCGAGATATTGTATGAGCCCCAGCAAGACCTTGAACCTCATCCCAAAGTTCCTTGTTGCCTCACAGTGCAGGAGTTGTGTTGTAATTCCTACTATCATTGAGTTGTGTAACCAACTGTAGCACCCCAAAATTTGCCCAACCTTTTCTTTTATCTTGGCTTATGTTTCATCATCTTACATTCCCATTTGTGAATAACATTGGTTCTGGACAGGGGGTCAAGATAGCTCATTCTTACTCAAGGGAGGAACTCCATCTTTGTAGTTCACACAAGGATGCATTTTCATATCTCAACATCACTTGGGACATCATACAAGGGAATCATGGTCTTCCATATTTGGTTCTCAAGTTGGAGTTTGGGAATATGATGTATTCATGAGAAAGGTTTTTGAATCTTAACCATCATCTCTCTTCACCAATCATCTTTGTCTAAGGGGTTCTTTGTAATGCCCCAATTCTAAATTCCCATTTTTATTGAGTCCTTATTTGATTTATTTAAGTGATTATTTTATTTATGTGGAATTTGTGTGATAATATGTTATGTTCACATATTGAGCTATTTTTGCCGACTATGAGAATTTCGGGTAAAAATAGGTTGGAGGGTATTTTGGGCATTAGTGATAATATTAAGTGGATATTTTGTGAGAATTAATGGATAAGTGTGTGGAAAGAATTTGGGAGGAAAGAAAATAGAATATGTGATATAGAGAGAAAAGAGAAAGATAGAAACATTAAGAAGAAAAACAAGAGAAAGAAAAGAGGAGGAGAGAAAAGAAGAGAAAGTGGAGCAAAACCTAGAATCATCAATAATCAACCTTAGCTTGCGATTAATCAGGTAAGAGTGAGAAGTTTTATCATCTTAATAATGTATATGATCATGTATGCGCTAGATTGGATTTGTTGGACTGTTTTCTATGTTCCATTTCTAGGTCAGAAGTTGATTTAATCGATAGAAACTGAGTTTTATCAGTTAGAATTTGGAATAAACGGTGTAGTATAGTCGAGTAATGAGGGGGCTGTGCTACTGGAACTGATTTGGATTAAATCGGTCGGTTTGTGAGGTTTGGGCTTTTGGACAACCATGGGAGTTCTGAGTTCGTAGGTTCGCCAAGCGAATGGCAGTGAAGCTTCGCCAGGCGAAGCCCAGCGAGCAGCAGCGAACCAAGTCAGTAGCAAACACCCTGTCTTCGCTGGCAAGTTCGCCAGGCGAAGGTTCGCCAGGCGAGTGTGCTAGCGAGTAATTCTAGAATAAATCCTAGTGGTCTTCGCTGGCAAGTTCGCCAAGCGAACGAAGTAGCGAAGGTTCGCCAGAGGCTTCTCCAGGCGAAGGTTAGCGAACACAACAACATATTTTTCTTTTCCTGTGTTTTCTATTCGTGGATTGGTTGTGTGGTTTGGTTGCGATCATTCTTTGTTTGAGATGACTAATTATATGCTGTTATGTGTGTTGTGGGTAGCTGTATGGCGTGAATCCTAGTTTGTGATTTGTGAGGTGTGAAATGTGGCCATTTGACAATTTTGTGCATTTACTTGAATTGAATTGAATAGAAATGCATGACGAGATTGATTGTGAATGTGAACCATGTATGAAAATTTGGTTTGAATGGATGATGAATATATATATGCTTTGTGATACATATATTTGAATGCATAATGAATGTATGCGACGAATGTGATGAATGCATGAGTATGTTTGTAAACATAGTATGCATTTCAAGAGTGTCATGAGTCATGTTGCATGTGAAGCATCTTGATATGCATTCTTGTGTTGATTGATTCCTCGGTGAATCTACAGAACCTCGTGTGCCCTTGTGGGGTGTGAGCGATGGTTATATATTGATTCCTCGGTGAATCTGCAGAACCTCATGTGCCCTTGTGGGGTGTGAGCGATGGTTATTTACTGATCCCTCGGTGGATTTGCAGAACCTCGTATGTTGTGATGGTTATATTTGATTCCTCGGTGAATCTGCAGAACCTTGTGTGCCCATGTGGGGTGTGAGAGATGGTTATTTTGGTTCTTCAATTGAACCTGCTGAAATGAGTCGGTACCGCATTTGCATCTGCATAGAGTCGTGTGTCGGTCTCTATGAGTTGCATGTTGACATCTGTGCATGGTGTATGGTGAATAAACATGAATGTAGATGTTTATGTAAATTGTTGATAATTGGCATGAATGGAAAGCTTGAAGATACATGTATGTGTGGATATATATATATGTATATGTGTGCATGTTTATGAATTGATATAAACTTTGTTGATGCATATTGTATATGATTGGTACTCTAGTTATAAATAATTTATTGTGAATACATTGCGATGTACGGTGTAGTGGGATGAGTTGCGGTGAGAACGCGGAAGACGTTTTTGGACGTTATGTGTATGTGCATATATATATATATATATATATATATATATATATATATATATATATATATATATATATATATATATATATATATATATATATATATATATATATATATATATATATATATATATATATATATATATATATATATATATATATATGTGTGTGTGTGTGTGTGTGTGCATTATGTATTATGATATTGTTTCTCACCCTTCTGCTGTTTTATAATGCTCTATGAGGCATTGCAGATTAGATTGCTGGAGTCTTTGTGAAGCGAGTCTTCATTTCTTTTGGTCAGATGGCTCTGATATGTAACAGTGGGTAGTTAGGAATTGTTCTGATTCTTTTGTGATACACATGTGTATGTATCTGCTGATGAATGTTTTGTAAACTCAACTGATGAATTGAATTAATCTGAACGATGTATATAATGCTTATGTTAATAAAGTAATTTCAATGTTTATATGTTTCCTCTTTATTCTAAGTGATTGATATGTGGGTTTTAAGCGCTATGCTTTGTTTTTAGTTGAGATCTACCCCTTTTGTTACATATCTTCATGTGCTGGTATTATTTATGTTTCGTTTCGATGATAATGTGATGCGCCTCTTTTATACCATGTTATAATTATACTCTGATGGAATTTTTATTAGTGCCTAAATGATTTAATTGTTTATTTGGGGGTATAGAAAGGGGGTGTTACATTAAGTGGTATCAGAGCCAGTGTTGAGTCAGTTGTGTCTGTCTCATCTTTTTGTTGGTTGAACGGTTGTTTAACCTTGTTGTTATTTTTGGGAATAATCAGAATATGGCTGGTCGTAATGACAATGCGATGGTTGCTGCATTGGAGGCAATGGCTAGGGCGGTGCAGGGTGCGCTGAATGTGAATGCTAATGATGAGTTTAGAAAGAACCAACCACTGGTATTCAAGGGAAGGTTTGATCCGGACGGTGCTCAGATTTGGTTAAAGGAGATCGAGAGGATCTTTAGAGTTATGAATTGTGCTGAAGGCAACAAGGTGAGACTTGGGACTCACATGCTGAGAGAGGAAGCCGACGACTGGTGGGTCGGTATGTGACAAGTTCTTGAAGTAGACGATGAGGAAATCACTTGGAATTTATTTCGCACCGAGTTTTTGAGAAAGTATTATCCTGAGAGTGTGAAGGGAAGGAAGAAGATGAAGTTCCTGGAATTGAAACAAGGCAATATGTCCGTGATAGACTATACGGCTAAGTTCACAGAGTTAGTGAAGTTTCATCCTCACTATGATGCGGTGATGGCGGAATTTTCCAAGTGTGTTAAGTATGAGAACGGCTTGCGCCCTGAGATCAAGCAAGCGGTGGGTTATCAGAGGATTAGGAGATTTTCGGACTTGACCGAATGCTGTAGAATCTTTGAAGAAGATAGTAAAGCTCGTTCTACTCACTATAAGAGTTTGAATGAGAATAGAGGAAAGCAACCGGTAAGGAGTGGACCTTATGTGACGCCTGCTGATAAAGGCAAGCATAGGGAAAACTTTGTTAAGAGGTCTGGAGGTGGAAGTTCTAGTCCCATTAAGTGCTATAGGTGCGGTGAAGTGGGGCACAAATCTTTTGAGTGTAAGAAGGATGGAGCGAAGTGTACTAACTGTGGAAGTATCGGCCATGCTACTACTGATTGTAGAAGGAACATGGTGAAGTGTTACAACTGTGGGGAAGTTGGTCATATTAATACAAAGTGTACTAAGCCAAAGCAAGCTCCAACAAGTGGGAAGGTATTTGCATTAGCCGGTACAAACACTACTAATGCGGATCGGTTGATTAAAGGTACATGCTTTATTAATAATGTGCCTTTAGTTGCTATTATTGATACCAGAGTGACTCATTCGTTCATTTCTTTTGAGTGCGCTAAGCGTTTGGATTTGTGTTTGTCTTCTTGTGGTGGTGATATGGTTATTGAGACACCCGCTTCGGGGTCGGTAACTACATCTTGGGTATGTTTAAGTTGTCCTTTGATCATATATGGTAAAGACTTTATTATGGACTTGGTGTATTTGTCGTTAGAAGGATTAGATGTGATCTTGGGTATGAATTGGTTGCAGTATAATAGAGTCCGTATTGATTATTATCACAAGTTGGTAAGGTTTCCTTCCTTGGAGGAGGATGAGGAAGAGAGTTTTCTATCTACTAAAGAGTTGAAGAAACTTTTGGCGGATGAGGCCCAAGTGTTCTGTTTGTTTGCATCGTTGTCTGAAGAGAGTAAGGTTGAACTGGATATGGTCCCAGTGGTGTGCGACTTTCTAGAAGTATTTCCGGAGGACATTGCGGACGTACCGCCGAAAAGAGAAGTCGAGTTTTCGATTGACCTAGTTCCGGGTATTAGACCGATTTCGATGGCACCGTATCGTATGTCGGCATCGGATTTGGTAGAGTTGAAGAAACAGTTGAATGAATTATTGGAAAAGAGGTTTGTTAGGCCGAACGTTTCTCCTTGGGGTGCACCAGTATTGTTGGTTAAGAAGAAAGATGGGAGTATGCGGTTGTGTATTGATTATCGACAGTTGAACAAGGTAACTATTAAGAACAAGTATCCGCTTTCTAGAATTGATGATTTGATGGACCAATTGGTTGGTGCCCGTGTTTTTAGTAAGATTGATTTGAGATCGGGTTATCACCAGATTCGTGTTAAAGAGGAGGATATTCAAAAGACGGTTTTTAGGACACGGTATGGTCATTATGAATTTTCAGTGATGCCATTAGGAATTCCTAATGCGCCAGGTGTGTTTATGGAATACATGAATCGTATTTTTCATGATCAGTTGGATTGTTTTGTGGTTGTGTTCATCGACGACATTTTGATTTACTCTAAGTCTCAAGAAGAGCATGTAGAGCATTTGAGAGTTGTGTTGCAAATTCTGAAAGAGAAGCAATTATATGCTAAGTTGTCGAAGTGTGAGTTTTGGTTATCGGAAGTGAGTTTTCTTGGGCATGTTATTTCTGGTAATGGTATTAGTGTTGATCCGTCCAAGATTGATACGATAATGTAGTAGGAAGCTCCTAAGTCAGTTACGGAGATTCGAAGCTTTTTGCGATTAGCCGGTTATTATCGGAGGTTTATTGAAGGATTTTCGAAGTTAGCACTTCCCTTGACTCAATTGACTTGTAAGGGAAAGGCTTTTGTTTGGGATATTGAGTGTGAGAAGAGTTTCGTTGAGCTTAAGAGAAGGTTGATGACGGCGCCGGTTTTGATTTTGCCGAATCCGACGGAGTCGTTTGTGGTTTATTGTAATGCTTCCTTATCCGGTTTAGGTGGTGTTTTAATGCAAGATGGGAAAGTTGTGGCTTATGCTTTGAGACAATTAAGAGTGCATGAGAAGAACTACCCTACGCATGATTTGGAGTTAGCGGACGTGGTGTTTGTTTTGAAAATTTGGAGACATTATCTTTATGGTGCGAGATTTGAAGTTTTTAGCGATCACAAGAGTTTGAAATATTTATTTGATCAGAAGGAATTGAACATGAGGCAGAGGAGATGGTTAGAGTTTTTGAAGGATTATGACTTTGGTTTGAATTACCATCCGGGTAAGGCAAACGTGGTAGCCGATGCGTTAAGTCAGAAGTTGGTTCACATGTCAACATTAATGGTAAGAGAATGGGAATTGTTGGAGAGTTTTAGAGATTTGAGTTTGGTTTGTGAGATAACGCCGAGTAGTGTGAAACTTGGTATGTTGTATGTTACGAACGATTTTCTTGCTACCGTGTGCGAGAAGTAAAAGTTGGATTTGAAGTTTGTTGATTTGATGATGAATGAGAATGAGGACTTCAAGGTTGATAATTTTGGAGTTTTGAGATTTCGTGGTCGTATTTGCATTCTTGATGATGTAGAGTTGAAAAAGATGATATTGGAGGAAGGACACCGAAGTAACTTAAGTATTCACCCGGGGGCGAATAAAATGTATCAAGATTTAAAGAAAATCTTTTGGTGGTCCGGATTAAAGAGGGATGTAGCTCGGTTTGTGTATTTGTGCTTGACTTGTCAGAAGTCTAAAGTGGAACATCAGAAGTCTAGTGGTTTGATGCAACCGTTGGACATTCCAAAGTGGAAATGGGATAGTATATCGATGGATTTTGTTACGGGATTGCCTAATACGCAAAGAGGTCACAATGCTATTTGGGTGATTGTTGATAGGCTTACTAAATCTGCTCACTTTATTCCGATTGATATTAGTTATCCTTTGGAGAAGTTAGCCGAGATTTATGTTGGCGTTATTGTGAGGTTACATGGGGTTCCTAAGAGTATTGTGTCGGATAGGGATCCTAGATTTACTTCGAGATTTTGGGAAAGTTTGCAAAAGGCTTTGGGTTCTAAGATGAGATTGAGTTCGGCTTATCATCCGCAGACGGATGGTCAGACCGAAAGGACGATTCAATCATTGGAATATTTGTTGCGTGCTTGTGTGCTCGAGCAAGGTGGTGCTTGGGATGGTTATTTGGCATTGATTGAGTTCACCTACAACAATAGTTTTCACTCAAGTATTGGTATGACACCATTTGAGGCTTTGTATAGTCGGAGATGTCAAACACCTTTGTGTTGGCATGAAACCGGAGAGAAGTTGGTAGTTGGACCGGAGATGGTACAACAAACGACGGAGAAAGTGAAGTTTATTCGGGAAAGGATGAGAGCTGCTCAGAGTAGGAAAAAGAGTTATCATGATAAGAGAAGAAAGGATCTTGAGTTTCAAGAAGGCGACCATGTGTTTTTAAGGGTTACACCGGTTACGGGTGTGGGTCGTGCTTTGAAGTCGAAGAAGTTGACTTCTCGTTTCATTGGTCCGTATCAGATTACTGCACGAGTTGGTGTTGTGGCTTATCATGTGGCGTTGCCTCCGAACCTTTCGAATTTGCACGATGTGTTTCATGTTTCGCAACTTCGGAAGTATGTTCCGGAACAGTCACATGTGATTCCGATGGATGATGTGGAAATAAGGGATAATCTTACAGTTGAGGTTTTACCAGTTAGGATTTTGGACCGTGAAATTAAGAGGCTCAGAGGTAAGGATATCGCACTTGTGAAGGTGGCATGGGGAGGTGCTGCGGAAGGCAATATGACTTGGGAATTGGAGAGTAAGATGCGTGAGTCGCATCCATAACTGTTTGGATCAGGTAATATTTTCGAGGACGAAAATTTCTAAAGTGGGGGAGAGTTGTAACGCCCCGATTCTGAATTCCCATTTTTATTGAGTCCTTATTGATTTATTTAACTGATTATTTTATTTATGTGGAATTTGTGTGATAATATGTTATGTTTACACCGACTATGAGAATTTTGGGTAAAAATAGGTTGGAGGGTATTTTGGGCATTAGTGATAATATTAAGTGGATATTTTGTGAGAATTAATGGATAAGTGTGTGGAAAGAATTTGGGAGGAAAGAAAATAGAATATGTGATATAGAGAGAAAAGAGAAAGATAGAAACATTAAGAAGAAAAACAAGAGAAAGAAAAGAGGAGGAGAGAAAAGAAGAGAAAGTGGCGCAAAACCTAGAATCATCAAGAATCAACCTTAGCTTGCGATTAATCAGGTAAGGGTGAGAAGTTTTATCATCTTAATAATGTATATGATCATGTATGTGCTAGATTGGATTTGTTGGATTGTTTTCTATGTTCCATTTCTAGGTCGGAAGTTGATTTAATCGGTAGAAACTGAGTTTTATCGGTTAGAATTTGGAATAGATGGTGTAGTATAGTCGAGTAATGAGGGGGTTGTGCTACTGGAACTGATTTGGACTAAATCGGTCGGTTTGTGAGGTTTGGGCTTTTGGACAGCCATGGGAGTTCTGAGTTCGTAGGT
This sequence comes from Lathyrus sativus, assembly GCA_963859935.3. Taxonomy (NCBI): domain Eukaryota; kingdom Viridiplantae; phylum Streptophyta; class Magnoliopsida; order Fabales; family Fabaceae; genus Lathyrus; species Lathyrus sativus. The sequence goes on along the minus strand of OZ012737.1, from coordinate 404,312,613 downwards.
TCACCAGGCGAATGGCAGCGAAGCTTCGCCAGACGAAGCCCATTGAGCAGCATCGAACCAAGTCAGTAGCAAACACCCTGTCTTAGCTGGCAAGTTCGCCAGGCGAATGAGTGTGGCGAAGGTTCGGCATGAGAGTGTGCTAGCGAGTGCTAGCGAGTAATTCCAGAATAAATCCCAGTGGTCTTCGCTGGCAAGTTCGCCAGGCGAACGAAGTAGCGAAGGTTCACCAGAGGCTTCGCCAGGCGAAGGTTAGCGAATACAGCAACATATTTTCTTTTCCTGTGGTTTCTATTCGTGGATTGGTTGTGTGGTTTGGTTGCGATCATTCTTTGTCTGACATGACTAATTATATGTTGTTGTGTGTGTTGTGGGTAGCTGTATGGCGTGAATCCTAGTTTGTGATTTGTGAGGTGTGCAATGTGGCCGTTTGGCAATTTTGTGCATTTACTTGAATTGAATAGAAATACATGGCGAGATTGATTGTGAATGTGAACCATGTGTGAAAATTTGGTTTGATTGGATGATGAATATATATATGCTTTGTGATACATATATTTGAATGCATAATGAATGTATGCGACGAATGTGATGAATGCATGAGTATGTTTGTAAACTTGGTATGCATTTCAAGAGTGTCATGAGTCATGTTGCATGTGAAGCATCTTGGTATGCATTCTTGTGTTGATTGATTCCTCGGTGAATCTGCAGAACCTCATGTGCCCTTGTGGGGTGTGAGCGATGGTTATATATTGGTTCCTCGGTGAATCTGCAGAACCTCGTGTGCCCTTGTGGGGTGTGAGCGATGGTTATTTATTGATCCCTCGGTGGATTTGCAGAACCTCGTATGTTGCGATGGTTATATTTGATTCCTCAGTGAATTTGCAGAACCTCGTGTGCCCATGTGGGGTGTGAGCCATGGTTATTTTGGTTCTTCAATTGAACCTGCTGAAATGAGTCGGTACCGCATTTGCATCAGCATAGAGTCGTGTGACGGTCTCTATGAGTTGCATGTTGACATCTGTGCATGGTGTATGGTGAATAAACATGAATGTAGATGTTTATGTAAATTGTTGATAATTGGCATGAATGGAAAGCTTGAAGATACATGTATGTGTGAATATATATATATATATATATATATATATATATATATATATATATATATATATATATATATATATATATATATATATATATATATATATATATATATATATATATATATATATATATATATATATATATATATATATATATATATATATATATATATATATATATATATATATATATATATATATATATATATATATATATATATATATATATGTATGTATGTATATGTGTGCATGTTTATGAATTGATATAAACATTGTTGATGCATATTGTATATGATTGGTACTCTAGTTGTAAATAATTTATTGTGAATACATTGCGATGTACGGTGTAGTGGGATGAGTTGCAGTGAGAACGCGGAAGACGTTTTTGGACGTTATGTGTGTGTGTGTATGTATATATATATATATATATATATATATATATATATATATATATATATATATATATATATATATATATATATATATATATATATATATATATATATATATATATATATATATATATATATATATATATATATATATATATATATATATATATATATATATATATATATATATATATATATATATATATATATATATATATATATATATATATATATATATATATATATATATATATATATATATATATATATATGTATATACATATATGTATATACATATATATATATATATATATATATATATATATATATATATATATATATATATATATATATATATATATATACATATATGTATACATATATATATATATATATATACATATATATATATATAGATACATATACATATATATATATATATGTATACATATATATATATATATATATATACATATATATATATATATATATATACATATATATATATATACATATATATATATATATACATATATATATATATATACATATATATATATATATATATATATATATATATATATATATATATATATATATATATATATATATATATATATATATATATATATATATATATATATATATATATATATATATATATATATATATATATATATATATATATATATATATATATATATATATATATATATATATATATATATATATATATATATATATATATATATATATATATATATATATATATATATATATATATATATATATATATATATATATATATGTTTATGTGCATTATGTATTATGATATTGTTTCTCACCCTTCTGCTGTTTTATAATGCTCTATGAGGCATTGCAGATTAGATTGCTGGAGTCTTTGTGAAGCGAGTCTTCGTTTCTTTTGGTCAGATGACTCTGATATGTAACACTTGGTAGTTAGGAATTGTTCTGATTCTTTTGTGATACATCTGTGTATGTATCTGCTGATGAATGTTTTGTAAACTCAACTGATGAATTGAATTAATCTGAACGATGAATATAATACTTATGTTAATGAAGTAATGTCAATGTTTAGATGTTTCCGCTTTATTCTAAGTGATTGATATGTGGGTTTTAGCGTTATGCTTTGTTTTTAGTTGAGATTTACCCCTTTTGTTACATATCTTCATGAGCTGGTATTGTTTATGTTTCGTTTCGATGATAATGTGATGCGCCTCTTTTATACCATGTTATAATTATACTCTGATGGAATTTTTATTAGTGCCTAAATGATTTAATTGTTTATTTGGGGGTATAGAAAGGGGGTGTTACATTCTTCAATCTGCCCAGAGGAAATGTGGTTTCAAGCTTGGGTCATTTTCTCTTATCTTCATGGCTTGAAACTAAGGTTTCACATATAATCAGTCTAGGCTTGTTTCTTTGAGAAAGATTTGATTTTGTGATCCTTCATATGTCCTAGGGTACTTAAGGGTGGAGGATTGATCATCAATTTCAACCAGAAGAACTTCAATTGGCCAGTCAATTACAAATCAAGTGAAATCAGGGAAAAGTCAACTGCGCAAGGAAAAAGTCAACTCCTGACTTTTTGAGGTCAAGATCATGTTCCTCATATTCAACATGGCTGATGGATGAAAATTGATCAAGAAATGTCAAAGGGGTCATGAAAAATCAAGAAGTTTGAAACTTGCCATTTTTGGAAAATTAGGGTTTTAGAAACTTTTCATTTATGCAAAGTTTCATGTTTGAATCAACCATTTTCAAGGCCATTTTCCTTCATGATCAAGGTTCTAAATGAAATTTTGTCCAACATCAAAGTTGTTCCCCATCCTCTGAGCTTTCTTTGGAGTACCAATTCATCATTATGTGATGTTTAGAGCTCAAGTTATGTGAATTCAAAGTTGGGATTTCAATTATGTTCAAACTCATAACTTAGAATTTTTCTAAGTTATGTTAAGACAGATTTTGAGGAATGGTTTTAAAGCTTGATTTTCATGATCTTCTAAAGTGTAAATCAAGTTTCTATCAACATGAGAAATGTTCCTCATCATGTTAGCTTTCATTTGAGTCCAAATTCCAATCTAGAGGAGCCATATGTATCAAGCTAGGGTGGTGCAAAGTAGGTGATTTTGAAGTTTGACCCAAGGCATGATTTATGAGAAGTCTTGATATATTTCTTAACCTGACCTTGCAACATTGCCTTTCCGTCAACATCATGCGCAAAACACCACTTTTCATACCCCAAAATGTTACCAAAATAAGACCAACAAGCCATGTACTATGTGTGTGATTTTTGAAATATCTTGGCCAAAGAAGGAAAGAAGCAAACCTGACCACTACACATCTTTCTCTCCACTCAGCCACAACAACCACAATTCCCTAATTCGTACCATGATGCATCATCCACCCTTCATCTCAATTTGTCTCTCTAATCTGCAGAATTGGTTACCATAAGTTTAACCACAATGAACAGCTCTTTAACCTCACCAAAGCATTATGTTTAAGCCAAAAGCAAAACCTTAGAGGAAGCAGCCACCATTTTGAAGAAAATAAGAACTTATCTCTCATTTTTATCTCTCTGAAATTCTCTTAGAATCTCCATTCTCTTTGAGCTTTCCACCTAATCTCACCTCAAACTCTCTTCCTCACAATATTCTCCACCTTCTGTTTGCAAGAAGAAACTTTTGCAAGCACTGTGTTTCATACCTGTTCAAAGTTGGTTGGAGGTTTAAGGGAAGTTTCAAGGCGTTTCAAGCTCAGACTAGGTTCCTTCAAGTTCTAGGGAAGCACTCTACATCTTCTGGTGACTTTATTGCAAGTTTTGAAGGAGCAGTGGACGTACTCCACTAGGTAACTTTCAAAACTTTTCCCCCTCATTCTAGGCACATACTAGGGTCATTTTGGGTGCATCTGGAGTCCTACTCATGGTAGGCAATGTTTGCATGGCTTGGTGTATTATTTTGGGTGATTTTAAGTTGAGATGTTCAATCTTTTTCCTTTCGTTTCACCATGAAATCATAATTGTTTGTACTTTTGAGGTTGGATTTCTTCAGGTAGCTCCGGTGGAGGTTGGCCGGAGAAGACGATCGGAACTAGGGTTCCGACGTCTAGAGGTGAGAGACGAGCTGAGGTGGCTTTGGCACCCTTATTTGAATTCAAATGCTTTGACATGTTTTATTTTAAGCCAATCAATTTTCTAAATCATTGCCAGCTCAATTAATGAGCTCCAAGTGTGGCATCTGAGTGTGTTTGGAATTTGGACTGGGCTTGGCTTTTCTGCTTTTCGCATCACCTCGTTTTGAGGCCCATTGTGTTCCCAACATCAACTCAGTTCATTTGTCTTTTGCTGATGCAACCCCCTTGTGTGTTCTTTTATTTTTTTATTTTATTTTTGTCCTATTTTCTTGTTTAATTTATTTTTAATAGTAAACACCATTTTTAAAAATCCAAAAAAATATGTCTCTGATTAATGGATGTGTTGAGTTATTTTTCATTATTTTTATTTTATTTTTCATTTTATTTTTCATTTTATTTTTCATTTTATTTTATTATTTTTAATTAATTAATTTTGTGAAGAGGTTTCCATGTTTGTCCTTGTGGTTTCTCATTTTATTTTTCATTCTATTTCTCCCCTCATTTCATTGTTTGTGGTTTGGTGATTGACATCATTCTTCCTAAGATGTTTAGGGCATGTGGTCTTGTGTGGTTACCTTGTTTGCCATTGTGTTTTGACTTCCATTTTGTTTATTTGGGTGTATGTTCTCTATTGATGTGTCATTGATGTGTGCCTCATGTTTGTATGTTATAATTCAATGTTTGCCGATGTGTTTGTTTCTCTCATCCCTTTTCATCTTCCATAGCTTGTTTAAGTTTTGCTTTTATTTTCATTGGTGATTGATTAGTGATATGTTTACTTGTGTTTGCTCACATGATCCCTTAGGATTTCTAGTCCCTATGTTTAGGATGGGAGTAGGTGAGACATTAGGCTTTCAATCCTATGTATGATAACATTAGGTAGACTTTCCTTTCATCCTAACCTTAGGTAGAAAGAGAGCTCATTGATATGTTCGTGGCAATGTTTCCAGGGATGTATTATGAAAAGCTGATTGGAAACATGTCAGGCAGTTTCTTAGATCTGATTATTACTGGTGAGCGAGTTGAGAATGGTATTAAACTGGGAAAAATTCAAGCAGGAGAGGGATCCACATCTGGTGAAGGGAGAAAGACTTTTGGTAAGAAGAGGGAAGGTGAAACGAATGCAGTGTCAGGGTACAGAAACAAGAACAGGAATAGGGCTTCACGCCAACAGCAATATCAGCAACAACCACAGGTTGCAAGCATCACTATTCCTGCAGCACCTCAGCAACAACCTCAACAATGACAACAACAACAAAAGCATAAATATGCACCACGACGGTTTCAAGACCATGGAAGAACAATAAATAGGCAGTTTGACGCTCTACCTATGCCTTATTCACAACCTGTAGCATTTACTTCAACTTCAATTATTTCAGAAGAGAACATTGGCACCTTTGACTGGCGCACTGCCTCCAGGTTACGATGCAAATGCCAGATGTGACTTCCATTTAGGCGCTCCAAGTCACAATATCAATAAGTGCAAGGCTTTCAAGCATAAGGTGCATGACATTATTGATAGCAAGGAAATTAACTTCACTAATGATGCACCTAATGTTGTTCAGAACCCGATGCCCAACCATGGAGCAGCCAGTGTCAATGCTATTATTGAGGAAGAAGAGCTAAATTTGGTAATGAATATAGCCGAGTTGAGAACACCATTGAGCATTGTTAAAAACAGGTTATTGAAAGGCGGAGTTTTCCCAGGCTGTGGGGAAAGTTGTGAAGGGTGTGCAGTGCATCCTGAAGGTTGTGAGGATTTGGAAAGTCATGTTCAGTGTTTAATGAATGAAGGTGTGTTACAATTTGACAAGATTAAAGAAGGAAAAGATGTAGAGGTGGTTAATCAGGAGCAGGATAAGGTTGCTACAATCTCGATCCCTTTCAGAACAATTAACATATCAGTGCCGCCGAGGCCGGCAACTGTTATAATCACCAGAGCAGGACCAGTGCCGTACGAAAGTACAAAAGCAATCCCATGAAACTATGGGGCCGAATTCTTTTGTAATGGCCAGAAACAAGAGTTGAGGGGAACATCGTCTGATGGTCCATCTGTTGATAATTTAATTAGAACTAGTGGAATGACAACGTGGAGAGGCCTGACAAAGGAAAAGGCAAAGTTGTTGTAGAAGAAAGTTCCCAACAAGGAAAGAAGGATGCTCTAGTTAAAGACGCCGAAGATTTAATGCGTCTGATTCGAAAGAGCGATTATAAAATTGTTGATCATCTACAGCAGACTCCTTCCAAAATTTCAATTCTATCTTTGCTATTGTGCTCAGAGGCATACAAGAATGCCCTTCTGAGGATTATGAACACAGCGTATGTACCGCAGGAAATTTCTGTAAACCAGCTTGAGGGGGTTGTGGCCAATGTGAATGCTGGCAATGGACTAGGGTTTATAGATTTAGACCTGACTCCTAAAGGAAGAAATCACAATCACGCCTTGCATATCTCTATCGAACGCTCGCACAACAAGATCGCTAGGAGTACATATCACGCCTTGGGTGTCTAACTTCATTAAGGCCTTCTTGGGTAACACGTTGAGTGACGACCCAGTATCCACCAGAACATGTGGGTCCTGAAATTTTCAATGTTGTCTTTTATATAATGGACATCCAGCCCGCGTACAACAGTTTGTTAGGTCGACCCTGGATTCACTCTGCAGGGGCAGTGACATCGACCTTACATCAGAAGTTGAAGTACATGGTTGGGGATAATATTGTCACCGTCTATGGTGAAGAAGACATAATGGTTAGCCAACTGTCATCATTTAAGTATGTTGAAGTAGATAGGGAAACTCACGAGACTTTGTGCCAAGCATTTGAAGCTGTTCAGGTAAGAGAAAAGGCGCTAGTTATGGACAGAACTCCAAAAGTTTTCATGTCCTCTTTTAAAGAAGCTCGTACTGTGGTGGAGTCAGGCTCCTCCCAAGGATGGGGTCAGGTGTTGAGTATCCCCAATAAGCAGGATAAGTTCGGATTGGGGTACAGCCCGTCATCTTCTTCTTCACAGAATGCTCCACGTTATAGGGGTCCGGTGCAATTTACAAATGGTGGGGTGATCTTCGACAGAGTCAATGTCGTATCTGAAGACGAAGGGGGCAGTGACTGTGACATGGACGCATGGATTCAGCTGTGTGTTCCTGGCCAAAGCTTGAGCAATTGGACCATCGAGGAAGTCATCCGAGTTTCATTTGAAGAGTAATCTATCTGTTTTGATTGTGTGTGGTCCTGCGTTCTTCCCAGGACGTAGTTGGTTTTCATTTGTGGGCCTTACTTATTTATGTATAAACTCTATTTTTATCCTTAATCAAAAGGCGTCTTTATGCATTCAATTGTTTTTCTCCCTGTTTTTCTTATTTTAATTTTAACAATAAAATGGCAATGTGGTTTGTGCTTGTTTGCATATCATTTTAAGCATCACATCATCATCATGCAGGTTTCACATCGCAGATGCGACCGATTCAGACTTGTCTATGACTCTGTATGAATTTGACAATCCAATCTTTCAAGCTGAAGAATAGATTGATGAAGACAAAGACCTGCCTGAAGAGCTTTCCAGACTGATGAGACAGGAAGATAAGGTTATTCTACCTCATCAAGAAGAGATCGAAGTCGTCAACCTGGGTACAGAGGAAGACAAGAAAGAGGTTAGAATTTGGGCTGCTTTAGAAGATGGTATCAAGAGAAGACTTGTTGAAATGCTCCGAGAGTACAGAGACATCTTCGCTTGGTCATACAAGGATATGCCAGGACTGGATACAGATATAGTGGTCCATCGTCTTCCTCTTCGAGAGAATTGTTCACCTGTGAAGCAGAAACTGAGAAGAACTAGACCGGACATGGCAGTTAAGATTAAAGAGGAGGTTCATAAGCAATTGGATGACGGTTTCTTACTTTTACGAATTACCCTCCGTGGGTCGCTAACATCGTGCTTGTACCTAAGAAAGACATTAAGGTTAGGATGTGTGTGGATTACCGTGATCTAAATAGAGCGAGCCTGAAAGACGATTTCCCGCTCCCCCACATTGATGTGTTAGTTGATAACACTGCTCAACATTCTGTGTTTTCCTTCATGGATGGCTTCTCTGGGTATAACCAAATCAAGATGGCCCTAAAAGACATGGAGAAAACAACCTTTATCACGTCGTGGGGGACTTTTTGCTATGAGGTTATGCCTTTTGGATTGAAGAATGCAGGGGAAACCTATCAGCGGGCGATGGTGACTTTGTTTCATGATATGATTCATCATGAGATTGAGGTTTATGTTGATGACATGATCACGAAGTCAAAAATGAAGGAAGAGCATCTGGTGAATCTTTTGAAGCTGTTTGAAAGGTTAAGGAAATTCAGACTAAGGTTGAATCGGAACAAATGCACTTTTAGTGTACGGTCAGGAAAGCTATTGGGGTTTATAGTCAGTGAAAAAGGAATCAAGGTCGATCCTGCAAAAATAAAAGTTATACAAGAGATGCCAGCACCGAAAATAGAGAAAGAGGTTCGTGGTTTTCTAGGTAGATTGAACTACATTTCAAGGTTCATATCTCACCTTACAGTCACCTGTGAACCATTGTTCGAGCTGCTAAAGAAAGATAAGGGGGTTGTCTGGAATGAAAATTGCCAAAGGGCATTCAAAAGGATAAAAGAATACTTGCAGGAGCCTCCGATAATGATGCCTCAAGTGGCCAGAAGACCTTTGATAATGTACTTGACGGTTCTTGAGAACTCCATGGGTTGTGTTCTCGGTCAACACGACAAGACAGGAAGAAAAGAACATGCCATCTATTATTTGAGTAAGAAGTTCACAGATTGTGAGTCCAGATACTCAATGTTAGAAAAGACGTGATGTGCACTCGCTTAGGCTGCCAAACGCCTAAGGCAGTACATGTTGAGTCACACAACCATGTTGATTTCGAAGATGGATCCGATTAAGTATGTGTTCGAGAAGCAGGCACTTTCAGGAAGAATTGCTAGGTGGCAAATGGTCCTGACAGAATATGATATTCAGTATGTTTCCCAAAAGGCCATTAAAAGGAGTGTTTTGTCAAAATACCTCGCAGAGTAACCGATTGACGACTATCAACCAATGAAGTTTGAATTTCCTGACGAAGACATCATGTTCCTAAAGATGGAAGATTATGATGAGTCGTTACCAGATGAAGGTCCTGAGATAGGCTCCCAGTGGAAGATGATTTTTGATGGTGTTGTTAACTCTTATGGCAGCGAAATTGGGGCAATCATTACAACTCTCCATAATTTCCACATACTGTTTACCTCTAGGTTAACGTTTGCCTGCACCAACAACGAAGCTGAGTATGAAGCATGCATCATGGGCATTGAAGAAGCCATTGGTTTGAGAATTAAGAACCTTGATGTTTACGGTGATTCAACTTTGGTCATTAATCAGATAAAAGGAGAATGGGAGACTCGTCAACCCAACCTGATTCCCTACATGAACTATGCAAGGAGGTTGTTACCTTTCTTCTACATGGTAAAGTTTCATCACGTGCTGAGTGTCGCTTGCGCGAAAATAAGGTGCCGGCATGACAGAAGAGTCGCCACCTTTCGTTATTTATCCCTCAGAGCGGGAAAGGAAACGATCGGAAAAACCTGACGAATAAGGGTAAGACAAGGTCGTCGCGACCATTGTCTGGGTTCGGGAGTCGGTTACGCAAGGGGAAGGTATTAGCACCCCTCACGTCCGTCGTACTCGACGGGATCCTCGCTTGTTTGTTTACTTGGACGGGTTGGTTATAATCTATCTACCTATCAAGGCTGGCTGAAAAAGAAAAGAAAATGACTCGGCAAAGCGTCGCGCTTTATGCCTACGTATTCCCATCAGAGAATGAGAAATCAGAGTCAACGTAGTTTGGCCTACTACGGATTATGGGGGAAGGTAGCTCGCCAAGACATCGCCATCTTGTGCCTACATACTCTCAACAGGTATGAGAGATCAGAGCTCACGTAGTTCGGGAAACTACGGGTTATCTCCTAAAAGAAGTGTTTTTTTTATTGTGTTTGCGATTTCAACCGCACTAGAGACTATGACCTGAGAGTGAATGCGTCGCATGTCACCCAAAGGGTACCATACTAACATCCAGACTATGGAAAAGAAGCTCTCCCACAATCCTTTCTCAGATAGCTTAAGGCTCGTAACGTACGAAAGAAATCATTCATGATTACTGTATCTTAAACTGCTTTGAGATGAGAAGAGAACAGGCCCAACTAGGAGGGAGACTATCAAGTCCTATGTTGTCATGCCAAGGATTCATCCTATGGTTGAGGTTTGAACAAGGAACTCCTAGATGTTGTCATGCATAGGTTTCAACCTAAAAGTCTATCATCAAATCCTCATTAGAGGAAATGAGAGTCCTAAGGGATCATGTCAATGATACACCAAAACAGGCAAAGCATCAGCTTTAACAGTAAAATGCATGCAATGCAAGTGAGGGAGGAAATGTGTGTGGGGCTTCAGCCTTCACAAGCTCGTCTCAACCTCAAGCCAGTCATGAAATAACGGTAATCGTACTGAAAATAAACAACATGCTATCAAGCAAAAAACGGTAAACTGCAATCATACATATAAAAGAAAGAAATCATGCTATCAAGCAAAATAAACACATGGGCAAGGGAGCTGGGCTCTACCGAATACCCGCAAGCAAAGCCACGCAATAACAATACAAGCAGAGGGAGCTACTCAACCTCTAATGCCATCATGCTCCTAAACTGAACTTATTCTAGATGAACTTAGTCTAATGCAACAGACAAATCAAACAAAACACACAATACAGAAAAGAAAAACAGAAGAAAGCTTCAGCTCCTCCAGCAGCTACTCAGTCTTCAGACTTCAGAGATCACTTGCTTTCCAGGTATCAACCCTACAACATGAGTATCAACTCATCTTCTCCCTTGAACTTCAGCTTCCTTTGATCAGCTCCACCTTCAGGCTTCATTATCTTCAGGGATCTTCAGGCATCTACTTGATCTTCACAAAGTCTTTAGACTTCAACAATCTTCAAGGAATCATCCTCTTCAAAGCTTCAGCTTCTATCTTCAATGGCTCAAATGCTCCAGCAAACAAGATTCAGTCCACAAGATGAGGTGAGGATATTACAGTGCTTACTGACTTCCAAAGGATGCCATTGAGGACTTAACATCAAAGGGAAAGGCTCTCTCAAAGTTCTACCTCAGAGGGCAAGGTCACTAATCCCTCCAAAGGAGAGAGGTGAATACCCTTAAGGGACTTTATGTCATAGAGAAGGAAGGAGGTGAACAAAACACTCCTTGTTTATTGAATGGAAGTATCCTATCTAAGGCTCTACCTATGTACTTATGATCCTATAGACAAAACAACAAAAGCTAGCTAAACTCCTCTGCAAGGTCTTCAAAGCTTCAATGATGATCCACACGGTCTTCAACTCAATCTTCAAAGCTCACACACTCAAAGGAGAAGAAAAAACAAGCACAACAATACAAACTATACCTTTAAGCAACACACATACTATCCATACATTCAAAAATCAATTAAAAATACCAAAATACCATACAATATTCTAGTAAACTTCTAGGGGATTCTACACATACTTACCCTTAACCCATATATTCCCCATATACTAATATGGCCTATAAACCCCAAAACAAAATGTTTCAAGTCTACTTATACAACCTAAAACCCTAATTCGAGCACCTAAATGTCAAACAAGCAAACTATATCAAATTTTAATCTACAAATTGATAATTAAATTCTATATGAACTATGATTCAATACCTAACTATGCCAAAAAGAATGGCTCAAAAATCCTAAGGGAAAGTCCTAAAAGAAATTGTACAAAATCAAGTATCAACTAAAATCAATTAACAATACTATTTACAAGAAAATATGCTACAAAATATTAAAAGGAAAATAAAATGGGATTTTATTTATTTACATTTTTCTAGACATGATTATGAATATGTGAAAAAAAGAAGAAATGAAAAATATTAATTTTCCAATTTTCTATGAATTTTTGAATATGCAAGAAAATATTAAAATGAGAAAATAAAATGAATTGAATTAAAAGGGGAGGGGGGTATCAAAAGTAATGCGCCTCAGTTGTTTTTCATGATGGGCTAAAGCCCTGGGGTGCAAATAGAAAGCGTGGTAGACCCACCTGCATTCAGAAAAATAACAAGGAAAATCAAAGGAAAAATGATATAGACACGGTGCAAATAGCAGTGAAATTGCGTTGAAAACTGGATTGGGCCCGTGGGTGGGGTGCCAATAGCATTGGTTTCTGAGGCCCATAGTTTCCACTTTAATGAAACGCTGCGTTGCAGCGCAGGGCTTCCTTCCGTTTTCTCATTTTGAATCATGGCCGTGGGATCAACTGAATTAGTCAAGGATCTGGGACCATCCAACGGTGGGAGTGCATCGTCCCCAAACATACCCTAGGGTTTGCAGAAACCCTAACTCCATGCAAGGATTTCAACTCCTTCGTTCTCCTCCATTACTCAATGAATTCACGAACTTCCAAAAGCAAACTTGCTCTACTAATCACCCAGAACACAATGATACCAATAGTCTTCCCTGAAACTCCATATATCACTCCAACAGAACACGCGAATGTTAGGGTTCCACCATGATTCTCTGCTATCAAACTTGATTGAACTCAAATCCATTGATGTAATCTTGTTCTACACGTTATCCTAACCATTCTACACCATATCATTTCCACTAATGCACACTAAACAGTTAGCTATCAATCTTGCAAAAATTGGTACCCTGCCACGAATCCTCATGGATCTTCCTCTAATTCTCAGAAAATCTTCCTCTAACCTAGCATGTTGATCTTACACCTAGGATACTAACAGAATGCACATAATTATGGACCTATGGATCAAGATACCAACCTGTCAAACTTCAATGGTGAGGGGTGTTAGGGCTTGATCTAGCACTTGAAATCCTCTCCAAATCTTCCTTCAAAGATGAACACCTTTCTGTTTGCAAGAGTTGAGGTGGATGAAGCTTGTAGAAGAAGGAATTGAAACTTGCTTGATCTTGAAGAAATCCAACAATGGCACTTTCTCTCTCACCCTCTCTAATGAACACAACAACTTTCACCAACACTGGCCACATTGTGATTCACTCTTTTTATAACAATCCATGGAATCATCTAGAACTTCCTAGAATGAGCTAGAAAAGCTTGGATTTTCTCCTTTGGTGACAAGTTAAACATACCATATCTCATGAGTTAGGCCTTGTAAACTTGTGTCAAAATCTCATTATAAGAGATATTGAGATCATATGTGCAAAAATCAGGCCAAACTTGCCTTGTGTAGAACCTTCCAAGGATGCCTTAAGATACAAGTTACAACTTTTCAAAGCAACCTTCATTTTTGAGCTTCAAATCAAAATTATGTTTAAACCAAAGTTTTTAGAATGTTATTTACATTCAAAATGGTATATTGGATGACCTATTTTGGACTCATAGATCTCCCAAACCAAATTTCAACTTGACTTGAATTAACTTATAAGCCCTTTTTTAGTTCAAATTTACCAAACTTTGTCATTTCATGCTATGAGCTTTTCCAACAATTCATGACCACTTTTAGAGGCTTAAAATCCCATTTTGGACAACTTTCATGTTTTGAGTTTTTTCATTTGAGGCTTGGAAATAGGAGATATGGCCTTTGCTCAAAATGACCTATAACTGCCAAATGACCAAAATACCCCTGTCTTGTTCAAACCATAAGTTGAGTTCTACAAATCCTATCAAGGACTTCTAGTACTCTCTAGAAAGCTAATAAGATGCTATTAAACATTCATGTTGACCAAGAGATCATAGGAATCACCCTACTAGGGAAAAAGTTGTCTGCAAGTTGGGTGACTTTCAAGGACCCAGATTCACACACCTCAGCTGACCTGTAATTTGTCAAGACCATAACTTGAGCTCTGCAACTCCTATCAAGGACTTCTACCACTCAAATTAAAGCTATGAACAAGCTATACAACATTCATGTTGTGGGGAAGATGAGATATCAACCACATCTTGAGCTAAAACTGCCTGGAAGATAGGGATCAAACTAGGGTTTTTCACTGACAATCCTCATAAACCCTAACTCAAAACTTCTCAAACTCCTCAATCATGATGAGTTGGTCTAGGAATCATCTTTATAACATATCCATACATCATTCCATGATCTCATGGACCTTGGATTTGGTCTCAACCTCCTCCAAATCTTCAGCTGATCTAGGGTTGACCCAGTCAAAACCCTAATTCTACCATTCATGGTTGAATCTTCTGAATTCTTGCTCAATGACTTCTCTGGGCTTCCTGATGGCTATCAAGACATCTCATAGGCTTTCTCAAAGCTTCAAGTTCATTCTCAAAGTCTCAGAATCATCTGAGGAGCTCTCATAACTCTCAAGTGAGGAGGCACACAACTCTAGTCTCAAACAGTTTCTCAGAGGATCTCTTGAACTTTCTGATGAAGATATCAACTTTCAAACACTTCATGGGTAAATAATTGTTGGTCAAATTTTGGGGTGCAACAGCTGCCCCTATTCAAACGGCTTGAACCTGACTGGGTGAGAAGCGAACGACTCTCAACCAATCAAGGTGCGAGACGATTGAATACCGGTAAACCCGAAAATTTGCCAACTGCTCAACTCGTCGAACACTGGAATAATAGCTGCACGACAACTATCTGGAGAAATACTGATCTGACATCGCCGTTGGAAACAAACAATACATCCAACATCGCCACTGGAGAACTAAAGAACCTGAATCACCAAAACGCCCAACATCGCCGCTGGAGCACGAAACATCCAACATCACCGCTGGAGAACTGAATTAACTGACACGCCCAACGTCGCCGCTGGAAAACTGAGTCTGACATCGCCGTCGATCAACCAAAATACCCAGCATCGCCGCTGGAGAACTAAATCTGACATCGTCGTCGGACAATCAAAATACCCTGCATCGCCGCTGGAGAAAATACAACACTGAACAAAATACCCCGCATCGCCGCTAGAGAACTACGTCTGACATACCCCGCATCGCCGCTGGAGAACTAAATCTGACAAAATACCCCGCATCGCCGCTGGAGGACTACGTCTGACATACCCCGCATCGCCGCTGGAGAATCAAAATACCCCACATCGCCGCTGGAGAATCAAAGGATCTACATCACCTAACATCGCCGTCAGAAGACTGGATCAACTTGACATGCCCAACATCGCCGCTGGAAAACTAAATCTGACATCGCCGTCGGAAACAAACATCCTCTTAGAGACACTCGACATCACCGTCGTACAAACATCATATCTACTGGGGATTTAAAGAGTCTGACCTTGCCGTCGAACATAATCTTCTGACATTGCCGCCAAAACAGACATAATCTGACCTCGCCGTCAAACAAACATTCAACCTCGCCGTCGAACAAACATCCAACTTCGCCGTCGGACAAAAACCTGATCTGACCTCGCCGTCAAACAAACATTCAACCTCGACGTCGAACAAGAACCTGATCTGACCTCGCCGTCAAACAAACATTCAACCTCGCCGTCGAACAAATAATAATCTGACCTCGCCGTCAAACAAACATTCAACCTCGCCGTCGAACAAGAACCTGATCTGACCTCGCCGTCAAACAAACATTCAACCTCGCCGTCGAACAAATAATAATCTGACCTCGCCGTCAAACAAACATTCAACCTCGCCGTCGAACAAATCATAATCTGACCTCGCCGTCAAACAAACATTCAACCTCGCCGTCGAACACAACATAATCTGACCTCGCCGTCAAACAAACATTCAACCTCGCCGTCGAACACAACATAATTTGAACAACTCTGACCTGGGGTTCACCCCTGGTAAATGGAACAAAAGTTATGTTTGCGTATTTGAAATTACTCCGCTGGGAATGAGAGACTTAACCGAACACACTCTGACCTGGGGTTCACCCTCAGAACCATAACGGACATCGGAATACTACCGCATACTGAGTTCACCGTAGAACTTCAACATTAAAGATATACGGAACCCTGGCCCCTGGCCACTCCAGATCCGCTGGAGAATCTTCAAGTTCTTCTGAAGACAGATGAAACCATGGCCCCTGGCCACTCCAGATCCGCTGGAGAATCTTCAAGTTCTTCTGAAGATAGACATCCTTGGCCTTCAAGGATATAAACCTTGCCCATCGGCAACTCTGCAGGAGGTATCTTCGACTTCAGTCTGAAGAAATGGTCCTTGGCTTTCAAGGATACATGGATCTACCTTCAGGCAACTCCCCCTCTGCTATAGAGCATCCGAGACTTCAGTCAGGGATATACTTCGGCCTTCAGTCCGAAAGAATGAATCCTAGGTCATTCATGACCTTGGGGGATAACCTTGTCCTCAGGCACCTTCGCTTCAGCTTGGGAAATCTATGACTTCAGTCAGAGAAATGGTATCCTGAGCCATTCATGACTCTACGGGGATTCAAACACTTTGCCTTCAGGCAAACTCCGCTTCAGCTGGAGAAACATCTTCGACTTCAGTCAGAAGAAACACTATTCACTTGATCGCAATCAATCATCACCTCAGGACAACTGACTTGGTCTTCAGGCCAACACGGATCACCTTGCATACAAAAATTGGACTTACCAACTTCTGAACTCTGTCTTCAGACACACGTTGATTCATCAACAAGGAAATCTGAATCCACAGGAACATTCTGATACCGCCTTCAGGCGTTTACGAAGTCAATCTTCAGATTAGACATCACTGTTGGAGCAGGCATATCACGCTGCTAAGGACTTCAAGAATCATCTTGAACAAACAAACTCCGTCGGGCAATCTTCAAGAATCATCTCGAACTGCTGACCTTTCTGGGGACTTTTATTCTGCTAGGGATATTCCAGGAATCCTCCTGGGCAACTCTTGCTGGGGACGCTACTGGGGAGTTCAAGAATCATCCTAAGCAAACAACTCGGGAAGCTGTACTGAGGTCTTAAGAATCATCTTAAGCAAACGGCTCTGCTGAGGAATTCCAGAATCGTTACGAACTGGAGACTTCGTTGTGGACCTCAAAAATCATCTTGAGCGAGCGACCGTGGGGATTACACCGGGGTCTTTAAGAATCATCTTAAGGAAGCGACCTCGTTGGGGAGAACATCAGGAATCGTCCTGAGCAACTGGTCTCTTGGTGGAACGCCTGTAAAACAAGAATGATAGTAACCTAGACCATGCTTATGATGCGTATGCTTCTGCGCCATGCTCCACGTGGTGGGAATGATATGCATTTATGCTAAATGCTGTGCGATCATGCACAATGCTATGCAACATTAAATGCTCTGCAGTGTTAAATGCTATGCGGTGCTATGCAGTCATGCACAACGATGCGATCTCGTCAGCAAAATAAATGCCGAGGGGAGATTCTCCTGTCAAGGAGAAAGAACTACTCAGATAGAGGAAGCATCCTGCTGAGGAGAACATGGACACGCCAATATCAATCGGACTCTGTCTGGGGAATCGACCTTCCGTGGACTGCTGCAGGGAAAACAACTTCAGTTGATTACTGCAGTGGACGAAACTGTACGAGAACCTGGACCTGCTAATATCCATTGCTAGAATAAACTGCGTGGCCGTCTCGGCTACTCTTCTAGGGATGATGACTCTGTGGGGAAACAACCTCAGCTGCTTAACACTCCACTGGGGGAACAACTAAACATGATCTGATCAACCTCCAAGGACTCAGCTTTCTTGGACATCTGCAAACTCGGCTGGGGAAGGAGAAGTCATTCTGCTTCGCTGGAGAGAGTGCGACTCCGGGGAAATACAGCACCAACTACTCAATGCTCTGCTAGGGAACATCCACTCGAGGTCCCAACTGCTCCCAAGGATTCTGCTTTTCTGGGGGTTTGCGGACTCAGCCAGGGAAAGAGAAATCATTCTACTTCACTGGGGAGTACGACCCGGGTGAGGCATTTCAATTTCGCTAGGGAAGAAAGAATCATCTAACTCCGGGGGAGAGCATAACTCTGCAGGGGAATACAACATCAGTTGTTCCAACACTCTACTGGGGGAGAGGGGATCATCCAACTTCAGGAGAGAGCATGACTCTGGTGGGGAACCTCAATTCCGCTGGAGACTTCAGTCTGGCACTATCAGTTACTGCATACTTCGGCGTACGAACAGCTTCCTACAAGACCGGCACTTGTGACCCGGTGCTGGGGGAGACACCTGCTGCGGCGGCTTTACTGGGGAAAACACGAGCTTCGGCACCCGAACACTCCTCTGAAATCTGCACTTGCGACCCGGTGCTAGGGACAGAAGACATCATTCTTGGGTGCTTGACTCAGCTGGTGAGGTGACGTTCCTTCAGGATGCGTCTGCTTGGGGAAGAGAATCATCCCGGCCTGGGGAGACATATCAATGCTCACTATTCTGCGCTTAGACTCTGAGGAGGAGAGACTACTGAACTCTGCTGGAGAGGGAGGACTCGTCCTGCTTCGGGGATGCGCACAACACATCTTCTGGAAGGCGCTACACCTGCAACAACACAAACAAACGGACAAGATACCTTCCTCAAAGGGGCCTATCCAGGTTATTATCTCGCGACAATATTCAGTTAATTAATTGTTTCAACAATCAATGGGCCTAGGCCCGTAAGTTTATGTATGCGCATTTTATCAAAAACATCGGCGTTTTCATTCGCAAACAAAACAGATAAATGCTAAATAGGCAAGCAGAATTGCTGAATAACATGCATTTTATTGATGGTGGACCCCTGAATGGGTAAAAATGTTTTACAACAGAGGCAAGCTCCTGGAATAAGGAAGCCGCGCAAAAATAAAACATAAATATACATCAGTATATACAAATGTCGGCAACGAGGCGTAGACGAACACCATGAGTTGATCCCTCTAAGACCCACTCGACTTCGATACTTCTCCGACGCTTCAGCTTCGGAAGAGATTGATTCATATAAACGGCCCTCAGGTCCTCCAAACCACTAAACAATGAAAGTCCATACGCGGAACACAGTCATTTGCTTATTCAAATCCCTAACTTTTGCGTGAACCGCCCTTTACGGGTTTTCAGTTCACCGGGATACCCTTTTTTGCCGAAGCCGCCCAGTGTAGGTTTTCGACTTCGCGGGTGTACATTTTTTTGATATATCCCTAACTTTTGCCCGAACCTTTTATTCTGTTTTTGGTTCGCCGGGATGCCCCTTTTTTGCCTGGACTCTTTCTTTTTTGTCCAGCGGGTCTCTTTCAAGCAAAGTATTTTTTAACTGCGTCCGTGTTCACTGGGGATGCAAAATCTTCACCATCCATCGTGGATAACAACAAAGCTCCTCCTGAGAAGACCTTGCTGACGACATACGGCCCTTCGTAATTCGGAGTCCACTTGCCCCGGTGATCGGAGTGTGGCGGAAGAATCTTCTTCAGGACGAGATCACCCATCTGAAAGCTTCTAGGACGCACCTTCTTATCGTAAGCTTTCTTCATTCGGCTTTGGTACAGGCGACCAAATGCAATCGACGCTAACCTCTTCTCGTCCATCAGGCTGAGTTGGTTCAAACGATTCGTAATCCATTCTGCCTCGTCGAGCTTCACATCAACCAAAACTCGCAAAGAAGGAATCTCCACTTCTAACGGTAGGACAGCTTCCATACCGTACACTAAGGAGAAAGGAGTTGCCCCGGTCGACGTACGCACCGTCGTACGATAACCGTGCAAGGCAAACGGCAGCATCTCGTGCCAATCTTTATACGTCACAACCATCTTCTGAACAATCTTCTTGATGTTCTTGTTGGCCGCTTCAACAGCGCCATTCATCTTCGGCCGGTAAGGAGATGAGTTATGGTGTTCAATCTTGAAGCTCTGGCACAACTCCTTCATCATCTTGTTATTCAAATTCGAACCATTATCAGTAATGATCCGCTCGGGAATTCCATAGCGACAGATGATGTCCCTCTTTATGAATTTAGTTACCACCTGCTTGGTCACATTAGCATACGAGGCTGCCTCCACCCATTTGGTGAAGTAGCCGATAGCTACCAGAATGAAACGATGACCATTGGATGCAGTGGGCTCGATGTTGCCTATCATGTCTATGCCCCACATGGAGAACGGCCAAGGGGAGGACATGACATTCAATGGGCACGGCGGCATATGAACTTTATCAGCATAAAT
The DNA here is from genome assembly GCA_963859935.3 of Lathyrus sativus. Lineage (NCBI taxonomy): Eukaryota > Viridiplantae > Streptophyta > Magnoliopsida > Fabales > Fabaceae > Lathyrus > Lathyrus sativus. The sequence continues at coordinate 404,291,804 of OZ012737.1, read as the reverse complement.
CTGGCATTTATGACATTTCTTCGCGAATCTGAAGCAATCCGACTCCATAGTCAGCCAGTAATACCCTGCTCTCAGGATCTTTCTCGTCATGGCATACCCGCCGGCGTGCGTACCCAATGTGCCTTCATGGACTTCTTCCATGAGCATACTCGCCTCTTTTTCATCTACACATCTGAGTAGCACGAGATCGTGGTTTCTCTTATACAACACTCCATCAGGATTGAGATAAAAGTTTCCAGACAGCCTCCTCAGAGTCTTCTTATCCTGGGTCGACGCACCCGCAGGATACTCCTTAGTCATAAGGAAGGTCTGGATATCGTGGAACCATGGCTTGCTGTCATTGGCATCCTCGATTGCAAAGACAAATGCCGGTCTGTCAAGACGCGAAAGTACAATTCTTGGAGCCTCATTCCAATAATTGACTTTATACATTGAAGCCAACGTGGCTAAGGCATCAGCCATCCGATTTTCAGCCCTGGGTACATGATGAAGTTCCACTCGGTCGAAGAAAGGAAGCAGCCTCCTGGCATAATTCATGTACGGCACTAAATTCGCTTGACGAGTTTCCCACTCCCCTTTAATCTGATTGATTACAAGTGCTGAGTCACCATATATGTCTAGATTCTTGATTCTCAAATCAATAACCTCTTCTAGACCCATAATACATGCTTCATACTCGGCTTCATTGTTGGTAACTGGAAACGTCAGTCTCGCAGTAAACGGGATGTGGGATCCGTGAGGAGTCGTGATGATAGCCCCGATACCACTTCCATAGGAATTGACCGCTCCGTCGAATATCAACTTCCACTGAGACTTCCTATCTGGCCCCTCATCGGGCAATGGCTCATCGCAATCCTTCGCTTTGAGAAACATAATATCCTCGTCAGGGAATTCGAACTTCATTGGCTGGTAGTCTTCGATTGGCTGTTCGGCAAGGTAATCAGACAATACGCTTCCCTTAATGGCTTTCTGAGAGACGTACTGAATATCATATTCCGTTAACACCATTTGCCATCTGGCAATCCTGCCCGAAAGAGCCTGCTTCTCGAAGACGTACTTGATCGGATCCATCTTCGAAATTAGCATAGTGGTGTGGTTGAGCATATACTGTCGTAGACGTTTGGCGGCCCAAGCTAATGCACAACACGTCTTCTCCAGCATCGAGTATCGAGATTCACACTCAGTGAACTTTTTACTCAAATAATAAATGGCATGCTCCTTTCTGCCCGTCTCGTCGTGCTGACCGAGAACACACCCCATACTATTCTCCAGAACCGTCAGGTACATGATTAATGTCCGTCCAGCCACTGGGGGTATCAAGATTGGAGGTTCTTGAAGATACTGCTTTATTTTGTCGAATGCCTTCTGGCAATCCTAATTCCAAGTAATCGCTTGATCTTTCTTTAAAAGCTTGAACATCGGTTCACAAGTAGCCGTGAGCTGAGAGATAAACCTTGCAATGTAGTTTATTCGGCCCAAGAAACCACGAACTTCTTTTTCTGTTTTCGGCGCTGGCATTTCTTGGATAGCTTTTATTTTCGCAGGATCAACTTCAATCCCTCGTTCACTAATGATAAACCCCAATAACTTTCCGGACCGCACTCCGAAAGTGCACTTGTTAGGATTCAGCCTCAGCCTGAATTTCCTAAGCCTCTCAAAAAGCTTCAATAAGTTGACCAGATGCTCTTCCTCCGTTTGGGACTTTGCAATCATGTCATCAACATAGACCTCGATCTCATGATGAATCATATCATGAAACAAAGTTACCATTGCTCGCTGGTAAGTGGCCCCTGCGTTCTTCAGACCGAAGGGCATTACCTTATAGCAAAACGTTCCCCAGGGGGTGATAAACGTCGTTTTCTCCATGTCCTCCGGTGCCATCTTAATCTGATTGTAACCAGAGAAGCCATCCATGAATGAAAACACGGAAAACTGGGCTGTGTTGTCGACCAACACATCGATATGAGGCAACGGGAAATCATCCTTAGGGCTCGCCCTGTTCAAATCCCGATAATCGACGCACATGCGTACCTTACCGTCCTTCTTCGGTACAGGCACTATGTTGGCGACCCACGGAGGGTAAGTGGTAACGGCTAGAAATCCTGTGTCCAACTGCTTCTGGACTTCTTCTTTGATTTTTACAGCCATGTCTGGTCTCGTCCTCCTGAGCTTCTGCTTGACTGGAGGGCAATCTTCTCGCAACGGCAAGCGATGAACCACGATGTCAGTGTCAAGTCCGGGCATATCTTCGTATGACCAAGCAAAGACGTCACTATACTCTCTAAGCATCTCGACCAGTCTATTCTTGACATCATTCTGCAGCGCAGCCCCTACTCTGACATTTCTGACGAGCTCTTCAGAACCCAGATTTATGATCTCAATATCCTCTTCATGAGGCAGAATAACCTTTTCTTCTTGTCTCAACAAGCGGGCCAACTCTTCCGGAAGGTCTTCGTCGTCATCAATCTCATCCTCGGCTTGATAGATCGGGCAATCGAAGTCGTAGTGAGCCGTAGAGGGTCCAGAGTCGATGTCGTATGTTATGTGGATCCTGCAATAACAAGGGTTAAGTTTAAAGCAAGAATATGCAGGTTAGCACAAACCTCGTTGCCATTTTAATGTTTTTCGAAATAAACACAAAACAGGAATAACAGAGAACACAATATTTGAGTACGAAGAAAACGCCTTTTATTTATTAACAAAATGCATGTACATAATCCAACAAGGCCCTGACAATAAAACCACTATGCCCCGGGCAGGACATCGGGTTGTACAAAGATTGTAAAAAGCAAATCATTACTCTTCACTTGTCAGCTGGATAATCTCCTTGATGGTCCAATTGTTGAGGCGCTCGCCCGGCTTGCTCGGTTGAATCCAGGCGTCAAGATCACAATCACTATCCCTGCTGTCCTCAGACGCTGTGTTGATACTTTCGAAAATTACTCCGCCCTTGGTGAATAGGATCGGCCCCTTCCCACGAGACGAACTGCTAGAAGAAGATGACGAAGCTTCAGCTTCAAGAGAATATCCCAATCCAAACTTATCCTGCTTGATTGGTATATCCAAAACATGCCCCCAGCCTGGGGTGGAACCAACTTCGACGACGGCCCGAGCTTCTTTAAACGAGGAGAGATTCATCTCTTGCTTCTCTACGACGACAGGAGCTACCTCTTTCACCTTGACGGTTTCAAATGCTTGGCAGAGTGTTTCATGGATTTCGCCATCCATTTCAACATATTTAAAGGACGACAAGTGGCTCACCATAATGTCCTCCTCACCACAGACGGTCACTATGCTTCCTCCGACAGCATATTTAAGCTTTTGATGCAGCGTGGACGTCACGGCACCAGCAGCATGGATCCATGGCCGACCTAAGAGGCAACTGTAGGCAGGCATGATATCCATGATATAAAAAACCGTATTGAACGTCTCTGGACCAACTTGAATTGGCAGGGTCAACTCTCCAAAAACATGGCGCTTAGTTCCGTCAAAGGCCTTCACTACCAGATCACTGGGCGTGCAAAGCAATCCACGGGTATCCAACTTCATTAGTGCCTTCTTCGGAAGCACATTAAGCGACGAACCCGTATCCACCAGGACATGTGACATAATCGTGCCTCTGCACTCTATTGAGACGTGCAAGGCGCTGTTGTGATCTCTTCCTTTAGGAGTCAGCTCTAAATCTGTGAATCCCAGCCCATTACCAGCATTGACATGGGCCACCACCTCTTCCAGCTGATTTACTGATATCTCCTGCGGCACGTAGGCAGCGTTCAATACCTTCAGTAATGCGTTGCGGTGCGCCTCAGAACACAGCAACAAGTTAAGAATAGAGATCTTTGACGGAGTCTGATGAAGATGATCTACAATCTTGTAGTCGCTCTTCTTGATTAACCGCATGAATTCTTCAGCGTCTTTAACTAGCAAATCTTTTTCTGCCCCAGAAGGGACCTCTTCGACAGCTTTACCTTTACCTTTATCCACAGCGTCAGCCCTGACCACTTTCTCTGCTGCAACCTCTGCTGGCGCAAATACTCTACCGCTTCGAGTAATGCCACTGACTCCGGTAAGACTCTGCGCAGTCGATCCGAACGGCTCAAGCTCTAACTTCTGACCATTGCAATAGACTTCGGCGCCATAATGCCATGGAACAACATTAGTACTCTCGAAAGGGATTGGCCCGGCCCTGGTGATAGTAATAGTAGGTGGTCGGGGCGCAGAAATAGTAATAGGGTGACGAGGAATAGTAATGGTAGCAACTTCATCTGCCTGCTTCAGTACGACCTCCCCTGATGCATTTTCTATGCTACGGCTGAACTGCAAAATACCCTCAGACATCAGACTTTGGATACCTTCGACCAGCTGCTCACACCCATCAGGAAGTGTAGCACAAGCCATACATAACTCTCCGCATCCAGGAAAGAAGCCCCTCTTCAGCAACTTAGCCTTGACAAAACTAAGCGGCGTCTTCAAATCTTTGACATCAGTCAGCAAGTCCTCACTCTCCTCAGTGATAACGGCATTCACTCCGCCTCCCTTATGATGAGGCATGGGGTTTTTGGTAACGTTGGGCACACTATCAGAAAAGTTAATAACCTTGGCGTCCACCAAGTCCTGCACTTTGTGCTTAAAAGCTTTGCAATTCTCAATCGTATGGCCTGGTGCCCCAGTATGAAAATCACAAGTAGCATTAGCGTCATACCCCGGTGGCGGTGCCCCTGTTAAGGGAGCCATTGTCCTCTTTTGAACTAATTGGAGCTGAAGCAGCGTTTGCAAGAGCTGTGCATACGACATCGGTGGAGTTTCGAAATGACGATTTGTCATAGGAGCCCGATTCTGATATCTTCTATACCCCTGCTGATTCTGCTGCTGAGGCTGCTGCTGCTGCGGCTGCGGTGGAGCAGCTGGGATATTTATGCTGGCAATCTGAGGCTGAGGGCCCTTGCCCTTTCTCCGAGCATTAGTGACAGCACTGGCATCCCCCTCTCGACGCTTGCCAGCGTAAGGTTTCTTGCTACTTCCTCCAGCCGAGGATGATTCGCCTTGAATTTTTCCAATCTTTATACCGTTCTCAACATGCTCGCCCATAGTGATGAGAGCCGAGAATGTTCCAGACATGCCACTGACCAACTTTTCGTAGTAGATTCCAGGAAGGGTAGCCACGAACATTTGCACTAGCTCACGCTCAACCATCGGCGGTTGAACCCGAGCAGCCAATTCACGCCACCGCTGGGCGTACTCTTTAAAGCTTTCATTGTTCCGCTGTGCGAGATTCTGAAGCTGAACTCGGTTGGGGGCCAATTCGCTATTGTATTGATAGTGGAGGACGAACGCTTCAGCGAGGTCTTTCCAGGTGCGCACAATAGCGGGTTCCAAATCCATATACCATTCGAGTGATGGACCAGAAAGACTATCCTGAAAGAAGTGCATCAGCAACTTCTCATCGTCAGAATAAGCGGACATCTTTCTATAATAAGATCGAAGGTGGACACGGGGGCAAGTAGTACCCTTATACTTCTCAAAGACAGGCACCTTGAACTTATGAGGTACCTTGAAGTCAGCAATCAACCCGAGCTTGGACATATCAACGCCCAATGTGTTCTGATTTTCAATGTCTCTCATCTTGTCTTCCAGCGCTTTGAACCTGAGTCGAGCTTCAGCGTTCAACTCTGCTTCTACACCTCTCTGAGAGAATACGTCATCCTGATGGTCCTCTAGCCACGGTTGAGGCACCAACAGATTTCCTACACCAGCATTGCCGTTGACCGGCCCTATGTTAACATTGGCTCCCAGACTACCATTGCCGATGCCTGCCGCGTTGAGCCCGACATTAGTCATCAGATTGCCGTTAGCACTGCCGTTGCCCCCGGCAACAGGAACAACGTTTTGTGGAGCGTCCACTGGAGGAGGAGTAGGCACAGCCCCTCCATGAAGTATGCCATTACTGTCAACCCTGGAGATCAGAGGTTGAACCAAAGTACGAAGCTGGTCCTGACCATTAGCGACTACCTGCATCAGCTCCATAAAACGATCCATCCGTTCACGGAGCTCTTGAACATCTGACTGCACCTGGTCCATTATCCTCGTCTGATTAGCGCGAGTTGAGTAGCGGTGGATGAGTCTTTGATCAATCCTGTAGACCGGAGACAACTCGGAACCTGAAAACCTGTCAACAATAAAGGTTAGGAAAAGCAATAAGATATACACTATGCAAATATGCTTCATGCAGATGCATGCGTGTGTCTGTGTGCGTGGGAGATTTTCCCCCGATCCTAGTGCCTTAGTGCCATTGCTGATAATAATAAGAGGAAGAAGAAATCTGAGCCCAATCATGGAAACATCAATCTCATATATATATGGAAAGGCCTGTCAAGGCGGTACACAGTATCAGCGGGTACAAACAAATCAACAGCATGACCTCAGCCAACAAGTCTGGTGATGGTCAGCATACATCAAAGATCAAAACAACAGGAATACAACTAGTCAAGTACGGCCACGGGCGCGATACTCTGCTAACAACTCCTTCGTCTCTGGATGATTTGGAAAAGTGAGCAACCCCTCGACGAGTAGTTCCCTCTGCCTGATGGTATGCTGGAGCCCCTGAACTGAACTCTCCCAAGCTCCTTCGCCAAAGCAATCCTCCAGCTTCCGCTTCTTAGACTCAAACATCAGCTTATGCTCCTTCAGGTTAGCAAGAGCTTTGTTGAGACGGCTTTCGGCGGCGTATCTGCGGGCGGTCTCTTCATCAAACCTCCGCTCACTGTCCTTTACTTCGGTTTCCAGCTTAGAAATCTGCAGCATCAGTTTGTCCTCTCGCTCCTTCCTGGTGGCCATGGATGTCTTCCAATGCTGGTCAAATTTTGATATCCTCCGATATGCTTCCTCCAAATGCTGCTTCTTCGTAGCTAGTACATCATTAGCATCCCTGAAGTCTTGACCTAAGCGTTCCCGATCAGCAATCTGCTTTGCCAAGTCTGCACCCAGTTGGTTCACCGACTCTGTTTGCTTTTTGAGAGCATGCACGGCTTCGTTCCTTTCACTTCGAAGCTGAGCTAACTCCTTCTCTAATTCTGCATTCACCCGCCTCAGTTCATCTCGCTCAGCCAATACCTGGTTGTGCTGATGAATGGACACAGTGGTAGGCTCTTCGACTGGTGGAGGACTCTCTGGTCTGACATGAGGGAATGGCATCCCTATAGCGCTGGCTCTGGCTCTGATCCAAGCTGAATAAGGAGGGTAGGCTTGGCTGTTGCTCTTTCCCAACAAAGGCTTTCCTCTCGTGCTGATATTGTTCCACGCATACTGAGGCTTGGACAACAAATCCCCCTCTAGAGTACCCGTGATGTACAAAGATTCCTGTACCTCTTCCTCCTTCGGTGGAGTTCTCAAAGCATATGCGAACTGACGAACTAGCAATGATGGGTTGTAGTTGATGCAACCCTTCCTACCTATCAGAGGTACATTAGGAAACCCACTACAACTGAAGATCACCTCGGTGCCTAACCTGTCTCTATCAACGAACCAATCAATGTCTTCTGCCGACAAGCTCATCAGACGCTCAGGCCACTCAGCTGTGGCTGCAGACAAGACAGAAGAACCCCTCTTGGGCAAATGACTATCAAACCATTTGTACAACAACGGTACGCAGCATGAGACATTCTTCCCTCTTTGGTTCTCATTCTTGTAATGCACTGAATGGTATACGTCTCCGATCAGAGTAGGGATTGGATTCCCTGAGGCGAAAATATGGAATGCATCAAAGTCCACGAAATCAGGCATGCTGGGGAACAGGATAATGCCATATATGCATAAAGCAAGGATGGCATTGAATGCGTCCCAACATTTATCCTTAGCACACTGCTGAGCTTTAGCTATCAGAAACTGCAGAGAGAACCCAAGAACCTTGTTCCAGCTCGTCACCACTAACTCAGAAGCGCTCAAATGGAGTGAAGAAGCTAAGCCAGCCAAATCAGGCTCAGCATCCATGTGGACAAAAGGCATCTGCCTCTTGATAGGCACACCCAGCATATCAGCATACTCTTCCAATGTCGGCGCGAGAACGAAGTCGTGAAAAGTGAAACACCTCAAGGGAGGGTCATAAAACTGCAGAAGAGCATGTAACCCATTCAACTCGGACGTAGAAGGTTTGCAAACCAGACTAAGCAACCTGCCATAAGACTTCCTGAACCTATCCTTCACAGAATCCCCTGCCAGGGCTATCAAACCAGTCAGCTTCGACACATCGGGGGTCGGGAACTTGTACGCAACAGTCTTCCTGAGAGAGGCCATAATAACAGCAGAAGGCGAGAAATCCGGGATCGGGGAAGCGGTACCTGCAGCACAGACACACGTTAATGGAATGCAGATGAATGCGCAAACTAATGCAAAATGCAGGCATGCAATAATATATTCGGATAACTGCTATGGAGATTCTGTATCAACAGTCGCTGATGAGAAGGAAACTGTAACACCCATTTTAATTATTTAGTCATTTTATTATTATTTTAAATATTATATGTTGATGTGCCCTTTGGTAGGGTGTATTTGATGATGTTTGGTGGGTGTCCCTGAGATGGGAGATCATTGGTGGTAATTTGGTGAGTTTATAATAATATAAGAAATAATAGTAATATTGGTGGTGGTATTAATATTATTATTATTACTATTATTATTATTATATTTATGATTATTATTAATATTTGTAGTAATATTATTAATATGGAGAATACAATATTATTATTAATATAGTTATTATATTATTATGATTTTTGGTGTGAATATGATAATATAATGAATAATAGTAATATTGGTGGGGGTATTATTATTATATATTATTATATTTACTAGTATTATTAATATTATTATTATTTTGGTGAGATAATAATATTATTACTATTATTATTATTATTATTATTTTGGTGAGATAATAATAATAATATTATTATTATTATTATTAATAGTATTATTATGATTAGTATTATTAATATTAGTAATATTATATTAGTATTATTAATATTAAGATTATTATTATTCATATTATTTTATTATTAGTATTAATATAATTGTTATTATTATCATTAGTATTATTATTATTATAATTATAATTATTGTTGGGTGTATTACTATTATTATTATTATGTTGAATATTACTATAATATTATAATAGTATTATATTATATTATTATTATTATTATTATAATGATTATTATAATTATTATATTAGAATTATTATTGGGAATATTAGTGGTTGAAATAAGTAAAATAAGAGGTGGAAGAGTTATTGGGAAGTTAGAATGGAAATATGAAAAGTCATGATAGAAACCGTGAGGAAGGAAATATGAAGGGGGTAGCAAGGAGATATTAGAAAAGTTGGAATATAATAATAATAATAATAATAATAATAATATTATTATTATTATTATTATTATTATTATTATTATTATTATTATTATTATTATTATTATTATTATTATTATTATTATTATTATTATTATTATTATTATTATTATTATTATGTTATTTTTATTAGTTATTATTATTATTATTATTATATTATTTTTATTAGTTATTATTATTATTGGGATAGGAAATAAAAAGGAAAATAGAATATGAAGGGATGGGGAAGTATTAGAGAAAATAACACGATAGAGCGATAGAAAGAGAGAAGAGGAAAGAACGAGAGAAGTGAGAAGAACGAAGGAAAAAGGGAACGAAGAACGGAAAGAAAAGAGGAGACCAAGAGACCAAATCCAGGAAGAATTTCATCGATCAACCGATTAACAAGGTAAGGGGGGAGAAACTTGATTGGGAATGGTATATACATGTATAGGGTAGTGGGGATTCCTTAACCCCGTAGGAATGTATCGTTGATGAAGTTTTATATTGACATGCTATTGATTGTTGAGTTATGTTGATGTTGATGGATTGAAATATGTTGAGTGTTGGTGAATTGTTGTTTTTGGTTAATTTGGCGTATAGGTTGGGTTTACGGTTTTAGGGAAGTTCTGTGTGACCTTTTTGATGTGTCGATAGATTGTTTAAGTGATGACTTTGGAATAATATGTATATGATGATGTACGAATGTTTGATGTTGCCATTGTTGATTGACTGTTGGTGTTGGTTTGGTTTGAGTAAGGTTCAGAGTAACTCTAAAGTGTCGGTAGTGTGCCGTAATGTTGATCTGGAGTAGAATTATAGGAAGATTGATAAGCCTAATATGCATTGGTCGTAATACGGATAGTATAGGAAGTGGATGTTATAGAATAGGCTTGAATCAGAGAAGAGTGAGAATTCTGAACTGTGAGAACTTGAGAAGTCGCAGGCAACTCGCTAGCACTTCGCTTAGCGAGAAGGCAGCGAGCGTTCGCTAGGTGCTCGCCTAGCGAGTGAGGTAGCGAGTGAGTCTAGTAGGTTCTGTTTGCCTTCGCGAGGAGGTTCGCTAAGCGAACAGGTAGCGAGCATTCGCTGGGAGCTCGCCTAGCGAGGGTGTAGCGAGCGTAGCAGAATGGGGTTTTTTTATATGCTGTTATACTGTGTGCGCTAAGAGTGTAGTGCCTTTGGACTTTGTTGATTATAGGGGAGATGATTGAGTGTTATAGAGTGAGTACTCGGTGATAGTATGTGATTTCCGTTACTAATTATTTAAATGGATAATTAGTTGGTGTATGAATCATGCGGAGCATGGTGTAGTGATCAGTAGGATCGTGTATTCCCGAGTGGTGGGACGTGTTTATATCTTGGTGATAAAGTATGAACTTGTTTACTTGGTGATGGTACTCGTTTTCCTTGATATTGTTGGTGAACAATTGGTTAACGTATATGTATGTAGTGATCAGTAGGATCGTGTGTTCCCGGGTGTTGGGATGTGGTTATATATGGTGTTATAGTATGAATTTATTTACTATCCGATTGATTTATATGGTGTTGGTGTAATATATCTACACATATATGCATTGATGTATGATGATATGATCAGGAGGATCGTGTGCACTTAGTGTGCCTAAATATGATAGTTATGCATTGGTGTGTGCATATCATGGTGTTTTGGTGGGATGAATCATGTCTCAGGAGGAGCGTAAGTGATTCATCCGTACTCCTTGGTGGAGAATGGTGGGGGATAGATCATGTCTCAGGAGGAGCGTAAGTGATCTATCCAGGTTCGATTGAATGAACCAATGAGTCGGTACCGCATGCATGGTGTTGAGTTGCATATTTGCATTATAATATGTTATATTGTAATTTGAACAGTAGGTTCGTTATATGGAGTTGTTGGGGTGAATATTGGTGTGTTGGTGTGTTTTACTACCTTGTTTACATGTATTACATTACCAATATATTTTTGATCATGTTTTCTCACCCCTTGGTTGTTGTTGTGTCTGTGCTTCTCCGGAAGTACAGATAATCCAGGTACTTAGATAGCTTGGATGGTGGTGTGTCAGTCGAGTCTAGGATGCTCTGATACGTAACACGGGATATGGGTGTTTTAATTGTTTTATGTCAAACTTATTGTAATCCTGTGACGTATCACTTTTTTTTTTGTGAATTATAATAATAAAGATTTTACGAAATTTGGCGGATGGCCGAGAATGTTGGAATAATGTTTTCCGCTGTATTATTTTTGAGAATAATTAATAAAGTATTTTTATAAAAATTTGGTGATGTGATATCCCACTATTTTGGGAAAAACTCTGATGTTTATTTATAATGTTTATATTTTATTTAATTTGGGAAGTGGGGTGTTACAATTGGTATCAGAGCAGGTCGGTCCGTCCGGCCAATGTTGTCTAGTGTTATTGTTTCCTGGTATGCGACATGTGTGTAAAAACACTGTCGGTACATGTTGTTGGTTAACTTCATTGGTAGAAGTGGAATGATTCCAGTGGGGGAGAAGTTGTATTTCTCCGAAAAGCTACAGTGTGGTGGCTTAGTGTGTTGAGGAGGGATATTATAGTTTGGTAAAGATGGTTTGTACCCCATCATGATTTCGGCTGTCTATTAACAAATTGAGGAACTGATCACCCTTAATCTCTTGTTAATAGTGGACGGGATTGTGTTGGATGGGATAAACGTATCTTGCAAGCTTGGGTGGCGTGAGCAGTGTATAGTCTTGAGTTAAGCTAAGTGCTTAAGGGATTATTTTGAGGAATTTGGCTTAAGACGGTGTTGAAGTGTCTATTTTGACTGAAACTTGTAATGAGAAGGAAAGTGAGAAAAATTGGGATTTGTCAATTAATTGCGATTGCCGGAGGTTTCCGGATGAGGTAGGTGATTTACTATCGGAGTGTGAAGTAAAGCTCACACGTTGACTTTGTTGTTGGAACGAGTCCGATATTAGTGACTCCATATGGTGTGTTTTCGTTGGGATTGGAGAAGTTGAAGAGTCAACTTGAAGACCTTCTAGGAGAGAGGTTCTTTTGTTTTAGTGTGCTACCGTAATGTGCACCAATTTTGTTGGTTAGACAGATAGAAGGTTTTGTGAAGCTTTGGGTGAACTATAGATAAGTGAACAGGGTGACTATCAAGGATAGGTGTTCGCTTCCAAGAGTTAATGATTTGATGGAACAATTGATCGAGGGATGTGAGTCCCTTGGTCATGTGATCTCGAGTAGAGTTCTTGTGGTGGATGGGACGAAGGTCAAAAGTTCTATCGTATTAGGAGGCTCAAAGATCTGCTGTTGAGATTGGAAGTAATTGAGTTTTAAATTATTCATGGATTTAAAATGTGTTGGATGGCTTCCTAAGTATAAAATTGTTGTTGTACGTTAAATTCCGAGATCGCAGCTTTTTACGGAATCGAAATCGGACACTCGAAAGTCGGGTAACGGTCGAAAAGAGGATTTTGGGACTGTCATGTTCGCCTGGCGAGCATACTGGCGAACGTCCATATTCGTTGCGGTGTTCGCCTGGCGAAGGGGTCCTGGGCAGAAAATGTTATTCTGGTGTTTTTGTCGTAACGGGAGAACCGTAACTCGGAATGACGCGCGGTTCGAAGCGTTGGAAAGCTATTCAAATTATCTATGAGATGGTGAAGTATTGACATAGATTTAAGCTATTTATTGATGAATTGTGTTTGAATTTTGTGGTAAGGACGGGCGGTACGGTATGTGTTCCCGCTATAACTCACAACTTGTTTGTCCACTTGGCATGTGATCTTCTTTAATTATTTATATAAGGCAATGGTTGTGTTAATAAATTATATTTTAAGGTATTCGAAGCGTATAGAGGATTATGTTGAGCATAAGGAACTGGAGTTATCAGTGTTGGAAAAAGAGCGGTGATATACTTCCGTAAGGAAAGTTCTGCCGAATCCGATAGAACTAATTGTGGTGTTTGTGATGCTTGTTGATATAATTAGGGGATTTGCTAAAGACAACTTCAGCGAGTTTCAATTATGCAAAAGGCAACTTGAAGTGTATAAGAGAAATCATCCGACCAGTGATTTAGAGTTGGTTACTATTGTGATTGTACTGGAGTCGGAGTCTTCAAAAGTTCAGACTGAGATCGGAGATGTTTGGTGATCTTAAGAGTTTAAGGTGTTTGTTTAATTTGAATAAGACAAATATGAGGCATAGGAAATAATTGGGACTTCGAAAAGAGTACGACTTCGAGTTGAATTACCATTCGAGTAAAGCGGACATGGTAGATGATGCAGTGAGTTAGAAATATTTGCATATACCGAAGATGATGGTGAAAAGAGTTAGAACTGATTGAGAAATTTCATAATATGCGTTTTGTGAGTAAGGATACTTCTTATGGAGTTAAGCTTTTATTATTAAGATCTGACTAGTGATATCCTTGAGAAGAATCGAGAAAGTCAGAAATCTGGATTGAATAGTGAATTAGTTGAAATTGATAAATTAGAGTCGAAGAGTGGATTGTCGGGTTTGTGGAAATAATACCACGAGGTGTTATGATAGAGTATGTATATCAGATGTTGTTGAAGGGAGTAGGAGTACTCGTGAAGAAATACATTGAGGTAGATGGAGTATCCATCTCGGTGCTATGAAGAAGTAACCGAACTTGAGTAGATTGTTTTTGAGACCATGGATAAGGAGAGGTGGAATATGCTAGTTAGAATTGTCGGAATTCGAAGAGTGAACATCAGAGACTGTTGAGTCTGATGTAGTCGTTAAATATTTTAGAGTGGAAATCAGGTAGTATTTTCACGAAATTGGTGTTGAGATTTCCAAAGAATTTGTAAAGACATAATTTTAATTTGAATTGTTAGGAGTGGATTAACTATTCCGTGTTGAGGATATACGAGATGCATATTGAGAAAGTGGTGAAGTTGGATGAGATACTGACGAATATTGTGTCAGATGGAAATTTGAGGTTTATATTGAGATTTTGGAGGGGCTTACAGGAAGCTTCGGGTACTAAGTTGAAGCTGAGTTCGACCTATCATCCGCAAACTGATGGACAGTCAGAGAGGACTATTGAGTCTGTAGAGAATTGGTGAGAGCTTGGGTGTCGGATCAAGGTGGAGCGTGGGATGATTAATTATCGTTGATTGAGTTACCTATAATAACGGTTACCATCCTAGTGTCGGAATGGCACTATATGTGGCTTGGTGAGATAGGGAGTGTAGGACTCTCCTGTGTTGAAATAAATCGAGTGAGAGTGTTGTACTCAGACTTGAAGATTATGTTTGAGATGGATGAGAAGATCGAGAGGATCCGAGGCAATATGTATTTTGAGGGTCACGCCGGTGACTGGTGTTGGTCGAACTTCGAAATCTCAGAAGTTCGCACGTGTTCTGTAGTTATATCAGAGTGGCGCAGCGGAGGCATGGGAGGAGTAGCATGTTAGACTGTTTTTCTGTTGTCGCTGTGAATTGGCATGATATGTTTCATGTGTCTTAGTCGAGAAAGTACATTGAACCAGGTGGATGATGTACAAGTGAAAAATATTCCGATTGTTGAGGCATTGCTAGTTCGTTTTGGCGAGCGAGGAACAACTCCGAAGGGAGGAGATATCTTTGGTGAAAGTAGTATGGGGAGGTGCTGCAGAAGGCAGTGTGACCTGAGAATTGGAATAAAAGATGCGGGGAGCGTATCCGGAATTATTTCCATCAGATAATTTTCGAGTACGAAAATAATTAAAGTGGGGGAGAGTTGTAACACCCATTTTAATTATTTAGTCATTTTATTATTATTTTAAATATTATATGTTGATGTGCCCTTTGGTAGGGTGTATTTGATGATGTTTGGTGGGTGTCCCTGAGATGGGAGATCATTGGTGGTAATTTGGTGAGTTTATAATAATATAAGAAATAATAGTAATATTGGTGGTGGTATTAATATTATTATTATTATTATTATTATTATTATTATATTTATGATTATTATTAATATTTGTAGTAATATTATTAATATGGAGAATACAATATTATTATTAATATAGTTATTATATTATTATGATTTTTGGTGTGAATATGATAATATAATGAATAATAGTAATATTGGTGGGGGTATTATTATTATATATTATTATATTTATTAGTATTATTAATATTATTATTATTTTGGTGAGATAATAATATTATTACTATTATTATTATTATTATTATTATTTTGGTGAGATAATAATAATAATATTATTATTATTATTATTAATAGTATTATTATGATTAGTATTATTAATATTAGTAATATTATATTAGTATTATTAATATTAAGATTATTATTATTCATATTATTTTATTATTAGTATTAATATAATTGTTATTATTATCATTAGTATTATTATTATTATAATTATAATTATTGTTGGGTGTATTACTATTATTATTATTATGTTGAATATTACTATAATATTATAATAGTATTATATTATATTATTATTATTATTATTATAATGATTATTATAATTATTATATTAGAATTATTATTGGGAATATTAGTGGTTGAAATAAGTAAAATAAGAGGTGGAAGAGTTATTGGGAAGTTAGAATGGAAATATGAAAAGTCATGATAGAAACCGTGAGGAAGGAAATATGAAGGGGGTAGCAAGGAGATATTAGAAAAGTTGGAATAGAGAGAAAAGGGATTACCATAGATCGTGGGAAATTGGTGCGATAATAATAATAATAATAATAATAATAATAATAATAATATTATTATTATTATTATTATTATTATTATTATTATTATTATTATTATTATTATTATTATTATTATTATTATTATTATTATTATTATTATTATTATTATTATTATTATTATTATTATTATGTTATTTTTATTAGTTATTATTATTATTATTATTATATTATTTTTATTAGTTATTATTATTATTGGGATAGGAAATAAAAAGGAAAATAGAATATGAAGGGATGGGGAAGTATTAGAGAAAATAACACGATAGAGCGATAGAAAGAGAGAAGAGGAAAGAACGAGAGAAGTGAGAAGAACGAAGGAAAAAGGGAACGAAGAACGGAAAGAAAAGAGGAGACCAAGAGACCAAATCCAGGAAGAATTTCATCGATCAACCGATTAACAAGGTAAGGGGGGAGAAACTTGATTGGGAATGGTATATACATGTATAGGGTAGTGGGGATTCCTTAACCCCGTAGGAATGTATCGTTGATGAAGTTTTATATTGACATGCTATTGATTGTTGAGTTATGTTGATGTTGATGGATTGAAATATGTTGAGTGTTGGTGAATTGTTGTTTTTGGTTAATTTGGCGTATAGGTTGGGTTTACGGTTTTAGGGAAGTTCTGTGTGACCTTTTTGATGTGTCGATAGATTGTTTAAGTGATGACTTTGGAATAATATGTATATGATGATGTACGAATGTTTGATGTTGCCATTGTTGATTGACTGTTGGTGTTGGTTTGGTTTGAGTAAGGTTCAGAGTAACTCTAAAGTGTCGGTAGTGTGCCGTAATGTTGATCTGGAGTAGAATTATAGGAAGATTGATAAGCCTAATATGCATTGGTCGTAATACGGATAGTATAGGAAGTGGATGTTATAGAATAGGCTTGAATCAGAGAAGAGTGAGAATTCTGAACTGTGAGAACTTGAGAAGTCGCAGGCAACTCGCTAGCACTTCGCTTAGCGAGAAGGCAGCGAGCGTTCGCTAGGTGCTCGCCTAGCGAGTGAGGTAGCGAGTGAGTCTAGTAGGTTCTGTTTGCCTTCGCGAGGAGGTTCGCTAAGCGAACAGGTAGCGAGCATTCGCTGGGAGCTCGCCTAGCGAGGGTGTAGCGAGCGTAGCAGAATGGGGTTTTTTTATATGCTGTTATACTGTGTGCGCTAAGAGTGTAGTGCCTTTGGACTTTGTTGATTATAGGGGAGATGATTGAGTGTTATAGAGTGAGTACTCGGTGATAGTATGTGATTTCCGTTACTAATTATTTAAATGGATAATTAGTTGGTGTATGAATCATGCGGAGCATGGTGTAGTGATCAGTAGGATCGTGTATTCCCGAGTGGTGGGACGTGTTTATATCTTGGTGATAAAGTATGAACTTGTTTACTTGGTGATGGTACTCGTTTTCCTTGATATTGTTGGTGAACAATTGGTTAACGTATATGTATGTAGTGATCAGTAGGATCGTGTGTTCCCGGGTGTTGGGATGTGGTTATATATGGTGTTATAGTATGAATTTATTTACTATCCGATTGATTTATATGGTGTTGGTGTAATATATCTACACATATATGCATTGATGTATGATGATATGATCAGGAGGATCGTGTGCACTTAGTGTGCCTAAATATGATAGTTATGCATTGGTGTGTGCATATCATGGTGTTTTGGTGGGATGAATCATGTCTCAGGAGGAGCGTAAGTGATTCATCCGTACTCCTTGGTGGAGAATGGTGGGGGATAGATCATGTCTCAGGAGGAGCGTAAGTGATCTATCCAGGTTCGATTGAATGAACCAATGAGTCGGTACCGCATGCATGGTGTTGAGTTGCATATTTGCATTATAATATGTTATATTGTAATTTGAACAGTAGGTTCGTTATATGGAGTTGTTGGGGTGAATATTGGTGTGTTGGTGTGTTTTACTACCTTGTTTACATGTATTACATTACCAATATATTTTTGATCATGTTTTCTCACCCCTTGGTTGTTGTTGTGTCTGTGCTTCTCCGGAAGTACAGATAATCCAGGTACTTAGATAGCTTGGATGGTGGTGTGTCAGTCGAGTCTAGGATGCTCTGATACGTAACACGGGATATGGGTGTTTTAATTGTTTTATGTCAAACTTATTGTAATCCTGTGACGTATCACTTTTTTTTTTGTGAATTATAATAATAAAGATTTTACGAAATTTGGCGGATGGCCGAGAATGTTGGAATAATGTTTTCCGCTGTATTATTTTTGAGAATAATTAATAAAGTATTTTTATAAAAATTTGGTGATGTGATATCCCACTATTTTGGGGAAAACTCTGATGTTTATTTATAATGTTTATATTTTATTTAATTTGGGAAGTGGGGTGTTACAGAAACCCCGGTGCAAAACCACTGATCTGATCTGCTGAGAATAACCATCTGATAGGACCGAGATCAAAATTCTGCTCTGACAAGAATAAGTGCCTGATAATAAGGACCCCGGGTGTAAGATCAAGGAACATCTGTTGATGAAGTCTTCAGACCCCAAATCAAAAATCTGCCCTATCAAGAACAAACACACAGCTGCTGATGAGATCTTCAGACCCCACTCAAAATCTGCCCTATCAAGAACAGATAACATCTGCTGATGAGATCTTCAGACCTCACGCAAAATATGCTCCATCCAGAACAAACCACTGATGATGATACACTGATCAAAGCCGGCTCTATCAAGAACAGACAAACACCCGATGATAAGATCCTCTGATCAAAGCCTTGCTCTATCAAGAACAAACATATCTGCAACTGAGAACCCAACATAACTGATTCTGTCAAGAAAACCAGGTAGTCTGAAGGTCTAAGTTTCCTGCAATAAACCCAGTCCCACTCACAGGTATGGACCTAGACTGACTCAAGGTACGACATCCTATGCGTTCATCAGCGTCACAGACTTTCAAAACTGATGATACGATTCCCAGAAGGAGTGGCATCATCAAGTCCTGAAGAGGCCTCACTTAGCTGAATCACAAATGATCGGTCCCCAGAGTCGACAATCCACCAAACCAGCAACCGTCTCAACCCAAAGGGTTGAAAGTGAAGCCAACCGGATGAACCTCGTCTGAGCGTGGATTTCATGAGACACTAGTGCCTGCAAAGCAAGCACGCGCCCACTAATTTCCACTCTAAGTCTATAGTGCACTCAAGCCTAGGTCTGGCTTCTCACTCATCAGAACTCCCATCCCACAACAGCACAAATAATCATATTATACTGGAAATAAAATGCGGGAAATAAAGTGCGAGAAGTAAAAATGCGATAAATAAACGCAACCCAACAAGTAAACACACAAACGATAGGATTGACTCGCACAGGGAACCGTTGGAGTCCCCAGTAGAGTCGCCAGCTGTCGCTTGCGCGAAAATAAGGTGCCAGCATGACAGAAGAGTCGCCACCTTTCGTTATTTATCCCTCAGAGCGGGAAAGGAAACGATCGGAAAAACCTGACGAATAAGGGTAAGACAAGGTCGTCGCGACCATTGTCTGGGTTCGGGAGTCGGTTACGCAAGGGGAAGGTATTAGCACCCCTCACGTCCGTCGTACTCGACGGGATCCTCGCTTGTTTGTTTACTTGGACGGGTTGGTTATAATCTATCTACCTATCAAGGTTGGCTGAAAAAGAAAAGAAAATGACTCGGCAAAGCGTCGCGCTTTATGCCTACGTATTCCCATCAGAGAATGAGAAATCTGAGTCAACGTAGTTCGGCCTACTACGGATTATGGGGGAAGGTAGCTCGCCAAGACATCGCCATCTTGTGCCTACGTACTCTCAACAGGTATGAGAGATCAGAGCTCACGTAGTTCGGGAAACTACGGGTTATCTCCTAAAAGAAGTGTTTTTTTATTGTGTTTGCGATTTCAACCGCACTAGAGACTATGACCTGAGAGTGAATGCGTCGCATGTCACCCAAAGGGTACCATACTAACATCCAGACTATGGAAAAGAAGCTCTCCCACAATCCTTTCTCAGATAGCTTAAGGCTCGTAACGTACGAAAGAAATCATTCATGATTATTGTATCTTAAACTGCTTTGAGATGAGAAGAGAACAGGCCCAACTAGGAGGGAGACTATCAAGTCCTACTGTTGTCATGCCAAGGATTCATCCTATGGTTGAGGTTTGAACAGGGAACTCCTAGATGTTGTCATGCATAGGTTTCAACCTAAAAGTCTATCATCAAATCCTTATCAGAGGAAATGAGAGTCCTAAGGGATCATGTCAATGATACACCAAAACAGGCAAAGCATCAACTTTAACAGTAAAATGCATGCAATGCAAGTGAGGGAGGAAATGTGTGTGGGGCTTCAGCCTCCACAAGCTCGTCTCAACCTCAAGCCAGTCATGAAATAACAGTAATCGTACTGAAAATAAACAACATGCTATCAAGCAAAAAACGGTAAACTGCAATCATACATATAAAAGAAAGAAATCATGCTATCAAGCAAAATAAACACATGGGCAAGGGAGCTGGGCTCTACCGAATACCCGCAAGCAAAGCCACACAATAAAAATACAAGCAGAGGGAGCTACTCAACCTCTAATGCCATCATGCTCCTAAACTGAACTTATTCTAGATGAACTTAGTCTAATGCAACAGACAAATCAAACAAAACACACAATACAGAAAAGAAAAACAGAAGAAAGCTTCAGCTCCTCCAGCAGCTACTCAGTCTTCAGACTTCAGAGATCACTTGCTTTCCAGGTATCAACCCTACAACATGAGTATCAACTCATCTTCTCCCTTGAGCTTCAGCTTCCTTTGATCAGCTCCACCTTCAGGCTTCATTATCTTCAGGGATCTTCAGGCATCTACTTGATCTTCACAAAGTCTTTAGACTTCAACAATCTTCAAGGAATCATCCTCTTCAAAGCTTCAGCTTCTATCTTCAATGGCTCAAATTCTCCAGCAAACAAGATTCAGTCCACAAGATGAGGTGAGGATGTTACAGTGCTTACTGACTTCCAAAGGATGCCATTGAGGACTTAACATCAAAGGGAAAGGCTCTCTCAAAGTTCTACCTCAGAGGGCAAGGTCACTAATCCCTCCAAAGGAGAGAGGTGAATACCCTTAAGGGACTTTATGTCATAGAGAAGGAAGGAGGTGAACAAAACACTCCTTGTTTATTGAATGGAAGTATCCTATCTAAGGCTCTACCTATGTACTTATGATCCTATAGACAAAACAACAAAAGCTAGCTAAACTCCTCTGCAAGGTCTTCAAAGCTTCAATGATGATCCACACGGTCTTCAACTCAATCTTCAAAGCTCACACACTCAAAGGAGAAGAAAAAACAAGCACAACAATACAAACTATACCTTTAAGCAACACACATACTATCCATACATTCAAAAATCAATTAAAAATACCAAAATACCATACAATATTCTAGTAAAATTCTAGGGGATTCTACACATACTTACCCTTAACCCATATATTCCCCATATACTAATATGGCCTATAAACCCCAAAACAAAATGGTTCAAGTCTACTTATACAACCTAAAACCCTAATTTGAGCACCTAAATGTCAAACAAGCAAACTATATCAAATTTTAATCTACAAATTGAGAATTAAATTCTATATGAACTATGATTCAATACCTAACTATGCCAAAAATAATGGCTCAAAAATCCTAAGGGAAAGTCCTAAAAGAAATTGTACAAAATCAAGTATCAACTAAAATCAATTAACAATACTATTTACAAGAAAATATGCTACAAAATATTAAAAGGAAAATAAAATGGGATTTTATTTATTTACATTTTTCTAGACATGATTATGAATATGTGAAAAAAAGAAGAAATGAAAAATATTAATTTTCCAATTTTCTATGAATTTTTGAATATGCAAGAAAATATTAAAATGAGAAAATAAAATGAATTGAATTAAAAGGGGAGGGGGGTATCAAAAGTAATGCGCCTCAGTTGTTTTTCATGATGGGCTAAATCCCTGGGGTGCAAATAGAAAGCGTGGTAGGCCCACCTGCATTCAGAAAAATAACAAGGAAAATCAAAGGAAAAATGATATAGACACGGTGCAAATAGCAGTGAAATTGCGTTGAAAACTGGATTGGGCCCGTGGGTGGGGTGCCAATAGCATTGGTTTCTGAGGCCCATGGTTTCCACTTTAATGAAACGCTGCGTTGCAGCGTAGGGCTTCCCTCCGTTTTCTCATTTTGAATTGTGGCCGTGGGATCAACTGAATTAGTCAAGGATCTGGGACCATCCAACGGTGGGAGTGCATCGTCCCCAAACATACCCTAGGGTTTGCAAAAACCCTAACTCCATGCAAGGATTTCAACTCCTTCGTTCTCCTCCATTACTCAATGAATTCACGAACTTCCAAAAGCAAACTTGCTCTACTAATCACCCAGAACACAATGATACCAATAGTCTTCCCTGAAACTCCATATATCACTCCAACAGAACACGCGAATGTTAGGGTTCCACCATGATTCTCTGCTATCAAACTTGATTGAACTCAAATCCATTGATGTAATCTTGTTCTACACGTTATCCTAACCATTCTACACCATATCATTTCCACTAATGCACACTAAACAGTTAGCTATCAATCTTGCAAAAATTGGTACCCTGCCACGAATCCTCATGGATCTTCCTCTAATTCTCAGAAAATCTTCCTCTAACCTAGCATGTTGATCTTACACCTAGGATACTAACAGAATGCACATAATTATGGACCTATGGATCAAGATACCAACCTGTCAAACTTCAATGGTGAGGGGTGTTAGGGCTTGA
Organism: Lathyrus sativus; assembly: GCA_963859935.3. NCBI lineage: Eukaryota > Viridiplantae > Streptophyta > Magnoliopsida > Fabales > Fabaceae > Lathyrus > Lathyrus sativus. Next base: position 404,268,922 of record OZ012737.1, on the reverse strand, counting down.
TCTAGCACTTGAAATCCTCTCCAAATCTTCCTTCAAAGATGAACACCTTTCTGTTTGCAAGAGTTGAGGTGGATGAAGCTTGTAGAAGAAGGAATTGAAACTTGCTTGATCTTGAAGAAATCCAACAATGGCACTTTCTCTCTCACCCTCTCCAATGAACACAGCAACTTTCACCAACACTGGCCACATTGTGATTCACTCTTTTTATAACAATCCATGGAATCATCTAGAACTTCCTAGAATGAGCTAGAAAAGCTTGGATTTTCTCCTTTGGTGACAAGTTAAACATACCATATCTCATGAGTTAGGCCTTGTAAACTTGTGTCAAAATCTCATTATAAGAGATATTGAGATCATATGTGCAAAAATCAGGCCAAACTTGCCTTGTGTAGAACCTTCCAAGGATGCCTTAAGATACAAGTTACAACTTTTCAAAGCAACCTTCATTTTTGAGCTTCAAATCAAAATTCTGTTTAAACCAAAGTTTTTAGAATGTTATTTACATTCAAAATGGTATATTGGATGACCTATTTTGGACTCATAGATCTCCCAAACCAAATTTCAACTTGACTTGAATTAACTTATAAGCCCTTTTTTAGTTCAAATTTACCAAACTTTGTCATTTCATGCTATGAGCTTTTCCAACAATTCATGACCACTTTTCTAGGCTTAAAATCCCATTTTGAACAACTTTCATGTTTTGAGGTTTTTCATTTGAGGCTTGGAAATAGGAGATATGGCCTTTGCTCAAAATGACCTATAACTGCCAAATGACCAAAATACCCCTGTCTTGTTCAAAACATAAGTTGAGTTCTACAAATACTATGAAGGACTTATAGTACTATATATAAAGCTAAGAAGATTCTCTTCAACATTCATGTTGACCAAGAGATCATAGGAATCACCCTACTAGGGCAAAAGTTGTCTGCAAGTTGGGTGACTTTCAAGGACCCAGATTCACACACCTCAGCTGACATTTAATTTGTCAAGACCATAACTTGAGCTCTGCAACTCCTATCAAGGACTTCTGCCACTCAAATTAAAGCTATGAACAAGCTATACAACATTCATGTTGTGGGGAAGATGAGATATCAACCACATCTTGAGCTAAAACTGCCTGGAAGATAGGGATCAAACTAGGGTTTTTCACTGACAATCCTCATAAACCCTAACTCAAAACTTCTCAAACTCCTCAATCATGATGAGTTGGTCTAGGAATCATCTTTATAACATATCCATACATCATTCCATGATCTCATGGCCCTTGGATTTGGTCTCAACCTCCTCCAAATCTTCAGCTGATCTAGGGTTGACCCAGTCAAAACCCTAATTCTACCATTCATGGTTGAATCTTCTGAATTCTTGCTCAATGACTTCTCTGGGCTTCCTGATGGCTATCAAGACATCTCATAGGCTTTCTCAAAGCTTCAAGTTCATTCTCAAAGTCTCAGAATCATCTGAGGAGCTCTCATAACTCTCAAGTGAGGAGGCACACAACTCTAGTCTCAAACAGTTTCTCAGAGGATCTCTTGAACTTTCTGATGAAGATATCAACTTTCAAACACTTCATGGGTAAATAATTGTTGGTCAAATTTTGGGGTGCAACACTGAGGGCTGAGAATCAGATGGCAGATGCTTTGGCAACTTTATCCTCGATGTACAAGGTGAATTATTGGAATGATGCTCCAAGGATTGTCATCTCGCGTCTTGATAGGCCGACATTCATTTTTGCAATAGAGGAAGCATCTGATGGGAAGCCGTGGTATCATGATATCAGAAAATTTCTCAAAAGTCAGGAATATCCTCCTGGGTCATCGAGCCGGGATAAGAAGACCCTGAGAAGGTTGTCTGGAAACTTCTATCTGAGCAAGGACGATATACTCTACCGAAGAAACATTGACTTAGTGTTGTTAAGATATATGGACGAAAAGGAAGCAGGTTTGCTCATGGAAGAAGTCCACGAGGGTGCTTTTAGTACGCATGCAGGCGGACATGCAATGTCTCAGAAACTGTTGAAGGCAGGCTACTATTGGATGACCATGGAATCTGATTGTTTCAAATATGCCAAGAAATGCCATAAATGCAAGATTTATGCTGATAAGATGCATGTACCACCAAGTCCTCTAAATGTCATGGCGTCTCCCTGGCCCTTTGCTATGTGGGGAATTGATATGATTGGTAAGATTAAACCGACCGCATCCAACGAACGTCGCTTCATCTTAGTGGCAATTGACTATTTCACTAAGTGGGTCGAAGCAACTTCTTTGGCCAATGTGACCAAACAGGTCGTGGCTCGATTTATCAAGAAGGACATCATCTGTCATTATGGAGTGCCTGAATGAATCATCACTGATAATGGTATAAATTTGAATAAAAAGATGATGAAGGAACTGTGCCAAAGTTTCAAGATTGAACATCACAATTCTTCTCCTTATTGTCCGAAGATGAAGGGCGTTGTCGAAGTAGCCAATAAGAACATTAAGAAGATTGTGTAGAAGATGGTCGTGACCTATAAAGATTGGCACGAGATGTTGCCCTTTGCATTACACGGATATCATACTTCGGTACATACTTTAACTGGGGCAACTCCTTTCTCGCTAGTGTATGGTATGGAAGTTGTCCTACCATTGGAAGTCGAGATTCCCTCCTTGAGAGTATTGGTTGACGTCAAACTTGATGAGGCGGAATGGGTGAAAGCCAGATTGAATCAACTCAGTTTGATGGACGAGAAGAGATTGGTATCCATTGCGCATGGTCGATTATATCAAAGCAGGATGAAGAAAGCTTTCGATCAGAAGGTGCGCCCTCGAAGCTTTCAGGCAGGTGACTTAGTGTTGAAGCGGATCATCCCTCCACAGTCAGATCACATGGGCAAATGGACTCCCAACTAAGAAGGTCCATATGTGGTAAGGAAAGTTTTCTACGGAGGAGCCCTACTACTCTCAACTATGGATGGTGAATATTTCATGTTCCCTATGAACGCAGACGCAGTTAAAAAATACTTTACTTAAATAGACCCGCTGGAATAAAAAAAAGAAAATCCAGGAAAAAATGGGGAATCCCGAAAAACCATAAAAATATTGGGTTCGGGCAAAAGTTAGGGATAAAAAGGACAAAATGTAAACCAGCAAAGTTGAACACCTGAAAAGGCTACTTCGGAAAAAATAGGTATCCTGGTGAATTGAAAACATGCAAGGGTAATTCAGGCAAAAGTTAGGGATTTTAAAAGCAAATGACTGCGGTCTACGTCCATTCCCATGAGTATAGTGGATTCTTGGAGGACCCGAAAGACAACCAATCAGGTCAGTCTTTTCAGAGGACGAAGCATTGGAGAAGCAATAAAGTCATGCGAGTCATAGTCGAATCGACATATGATGGTTGTCTGTACCACCTTATCGACATTTTGTATATTTATTGCATTCTGTACTTTTTGCACAAATTTCTCTTGTCTCTTTTTGCACAAATTGCATTTGATGTAAATCTGCCTATTTACAGGCCATTTTCAATCAATGAAGTATATTATTCAGAAGTTTTTGCTCTTGTTTTAGTTCTTATTATTTTTTTTGCAAAAGACGCCTTTTTGTTTTTGATAAAACTTTGCATATAAACTTGGGGCTTTACTAATCGTAATCAAAATGTTGATTTGGTTTAATAATGTCGTGGATGATGACCGAGATAGCCTTTATTGCATACAAGACACATTTGCTTGTTTGTCATTTGCAAAATTCTCGTTGTTGAGACTGTTTCAAAGGTGTATCCCCAGTGCAGTCACCAGATCTCTATCTCCACAAGGTGAAGATGTCAGATCAGAAGTATCTCACCAACAATAATATGCGCTCATCCCCAGCAGGTTGAGATTGCACTTATCCCCTAACAGGCTAAGGCCTGAGTTATCCCCAGAGGGTCGAAACTGAGATCCCCCAACAGTGGTGTGCACCTATCCCTTGACAGGTAGATATGGGATTTTTCCCCCCGGCAGTGGGTTCAAGCTCAGTATTGTTTCCCCACAGGTCTTTGGCTCATTCCCCAATCAGAGGTTGGCGTTGATGAGTCTTGTTTCCTTAATCAGAGGTTGATGTTGTGGATTGTTATTCACATTTTCCCCCAAGCAGAGGTTGATACCGATTCCCTCAACGAGTATCATTCGGTGAAGTTGTCCTCCTTAGTAGAGTCCAGTGGTTATTAGCCTTCTTCGAAGCAGATTTTATTCTTCCAGCACAGATTTTATTCCCAGTAGAAGGATTGTCTCTTTTAAATTCTCCTCAGAGTGGATTGTATTCCCCGCGGAGTGGGGCCGTCCCCAGAAGAATGTTATTCTAGAAAGCCATTCAGGGCGTTTTCCGCACCAGAATCAAGTTGGTTATTAGTTTTTTTCAAAGGGAGTTCTTTGGGATGTTTTCCCAATCAATCTTACTTTTTTCCCCTGCAGATCTGATCTTTATTCCTAATCCCCAATAAAGTCGCCGAAGTAAGTTTTATTCCCCGCAGACTGGTATTCTCAATCCTCAGCAGAGAAAGTTTGGGATAAATTCCTAGTAAATGTTATCCTTCATCATCCCTAGGCAGATAGCGGATTTAATTTCCAGTAGAGTGGAATCCTCGACAAAGGGGAGTCATTCCTAGGAGTTTGCTTTGTTCCCCAGAAGAGTTGAATTCTGGAAGGCCGTCCAGGGCTTGTTTTTCCCCAGCATAAGTCCAATCTTACTCAGCACCCAGTCATCCCAAGCGGAGTTGGCTTCTTCTCTTCAACATTTATTTTTTGGAGTGGTTCCTTTGCATTTGCATTGTGCATAGCATCCTCCCAAAGGCGTAGCATTTCCATTTCATATGGAGCATTACGCCTTTTTCAAACATATGCATTTGAAGCATAAGCCAGGTTGTTATCTCTTATTTTCAAATGTCTCTCCAGCAGATTGTGGTTAATTTTCATCAGCATGTATGGTATCCAGGCCCCAACAATACTTATTGGTGTATTCTCTTGAGCCTGTGTGGTATCCAGACCCCGCGAATATCGGTATATTTCATGAGCCTGTGTGGTATCAGACCCCGACAAGAATCTTTGGTGGAATTCTTATTTTAGATTGTGAATCGACAGATTCTCTTCTCAACTTTGTGTTGAGTCGGCCTTCGGGTTCGATGCCTGATTGGATTAGCAGATGTTCTCAACTTCGTGTTGATCCGGCCTTCGGGTTTGATGCTTGCTTGGATTAGCAGATGTTCTCAACTTTGTGTTGAGCCGACCTTCGGGTTCGATGCCTGCTTGGATTAGAAGATGTTCTCAACTTTGTGTTGAGTCGGCCTTCGGGTTCGATGCCTGCTTAGATTAGCAGATGTTCTCAACTTCGTGTTGAGCCGGCCTTCGGGTTCGATGCCTGCTTGGATTAGCAGATGTTTTCAACTTCGTGTTGAGCCGACCTTCGGGTTCGATGCCTGCTTGGATTAGCAGATGTTCTCAACGTCGTGTTGAGCCGACCTTCAGGTTCAATGCCTGTTTTAATTAACAGATGCCTGCTTGGATTAGCAGATGTTCTCAACTTCGTGTTGAGCCGGCCTTCGGGTTTGCTTCCTGGTTTGTTTAACAAATGCCTGATGGTAAATTCAGATGTTCTAACCGACTTAGTGTCGTCACCTGCGTATTAGTAGATGTTTATTCCGAATGTGCGTTGACGCTTTCTAATTGATGATGAGTCGGCTCATTATCCTTGTAACTATCAGATACAGTTTCTCCAGTGTTTATTCTGTAGGTTACTATTTTATTGTTGGCAAATTTTCAGGTTCTTTTATATTCAACCATCTTTTACCTTAAATGTTTGAAAGCCTTTCTATTTTCATCCCTTCAGGTTCAAGTCGTTTGAATAGGGGCAGTTGTTGTACCCCAAAATTTGACCAACCTTTTCTTTGCTTTTGTTTCATCTCATTTTAGCATTTGCACTTGCATATCATTGGTTCTTAAAAGGGGGTCAAGAGTTATTGTGCCATTCAAGAGGAGAGCTTCATGTTCAAGCTCAATCAAAGGTATCACGGGCAAGCTATCAAGGTCTCATTGCTATCAAGATTAGGTTTTAAAGCTCCTTGAGAGGAGAGGTTTATGTATGAGTGTCACCTCCTATCTTGAGGACCATCAGAGGGTCATCAGAAGTTCATGAAGTCATTTAATTGGCTAGTATATGATTTAAAAGCTCATTGTGTACCTTGAAAGGTCTTTGTGGAGCTTGTATAGTCATTTATTTCACTTGCAAAAGCCTTAGTCAAAGGATGTAGAGCTAGGGTTTCATCTGGTCAATCCATAGTCAACTATGGACTTGAGAGGGTTCAAAAGCTTGGTGCTAGGTCATTAAGATATAGGAAGTAATATTAAAGCATCTAGGATGTCATGATAATATCAAATAAAGGAGATTCAAGAGTTCAAGGAGTTGCTAAATTAGGGTTTCAGATGATTTCAGTGTAAAATCCCTTTCTTTGGTGCCTAACTTCAAGGACAATTTTTACCTATGATGCAAGCTCAATCTCATTTTCATAAAAACATGGGACTTGTTCATAATCTTACAAAATTTATTTTTAGTACAAGAACTCATTCATTGAGTGTGTACATCTCAAGTTATGATGTCAACAAGTTAGGGTCCTCAGATGAAGAGAATTTTGGTCAACTTAAAGTCAACTCACTTCCAAGGCATTTTTGACATAGAATCAAGTCTCTCCTCAAATTTAACCAAACATGAAAGTTGTTTCTCATTGTCTTAGATTTCCAAAAAGTCCTAGAAGTCCTATTTATCATTTTTACATCTCAAGTTATGGACTTCACAAGGCAAGAGTATTTTGGGAAAAGTTCATTATAGGTCATTTTCTTCAATGGTCAATTACACGAACTTATGAACCTCAAATGCAATTTTGTGCCACATGAAAGTTGTGTCACATTGGTTCAAGTTCCTCATAAGCTTGATTTCCATGGACATTGTTGGATTATGTGATCATATGGACCATTTTAAGGGTGAAATTTGACTTTTGGTCATGACTTAAGTATCTTACGTTACAAGTCACCTATTGACTTCATATTTGAACTTTTCCACACCATTACATGACCGAAAGGAGCTTTACTACATTTGTGCCAACATGAAGAGTCATTATGTATCACTTTTTAAATTTTTCTTACTTAAAAAGTCATGAATCAAAACATGGTATCAAGGCATTGTAAATGACCAAAAGGGAGGTGTGTGGCATGAAGTGGAAGGTTTGGAAAACAAAGTTTAAAATTGCACAATGTAGCCAACATGGGCCTGCATGACCATCACTAAGCCCTCACATATAAACCAAAAGTTTGCCCTAGAAGCTCAGATTTGGTGGTTGTTGTTGGAGAGGAGAGAGAGAGAGAGCTCAAATTTTCACAAAAAACTTCACTCATTCGAATTTGCTTGAACATTGAAAATCCATTCAAATTGTTGCTCATTCCTTCTTCACAAGAGTCTGAGGAACAAATTGGAAGCAAGAGATCAATGCTTGCATGCATTAGAAGAGTCAACGAAACTGCTCCATTTGGTAAGCTTCCTCCAACTTTTTCTCTCATTCTAGGCACCAAATAGGATCATGTTGGGTTGCATCTGAAGCCCTACCAAGGAAATGTTTGGATCATTGGTTTGTTTGTATGATGAAGTTTCAGTTTGAGCAGTTCAATTTTCGTGCCTTGTTTCCTCTTTGTTTATGAACCTTTTTAAGATTTGGAGGGTGGATTTGAACTCCTTACAGTCTCAGCTTTCATTTGGTACCAGAATTCACCATTTTTATGAAGGTTTCAGACCTGGTCTTCAGCGAGCTGGCCGAAGAAGACGACGGGAGCCCTAGATCTGATGCCTGGTCTATTTTTTGGTGAAGCTGACTCATCCTTCCTTTGACTTATTGACTTGCTTGTTTGTCCCTTTGCCATTGGTTTGACCAAAGCCACGTGTGCGTTGAAATCCACATGGATTAATGAAATGTTGCGTTTCATTTTGTGATCTGAGTTGTATTGGATTGGGCTCAAGTTGATATCCACACCCCCAGTTTTTTTAGGCCCAACGCGCTTTGCTCATGTTTCAGTTCGTTTGAGTTTTACCATTCACACCCCTTGCTTATTTCTTTATTTTATTTCATTTTGTTTTCCGTTTTCATTTTATTATTTTAAAAATAGCTCCAATTATCCAGAAATTCCATAAAAAATATTTTCTTACACTTTGAGATATTATTTAATTTTCTATTTTTATTTTATTTTGCTATTTTATTTAGAATTTGCAATTAATTAAGTTTCACGGTGTTTACTTTCTATGATCATGATTGTTTGGACCTCAATTCCTTATCTCCTACGACCATGGCCTCTCCCTCATCTAGGTAAGGGATTGTGGAATTCTTGAGGATGATTTTGAGTGGCCATTAATCATTTTTCATTTGACTTTGATTGGAATTTTGTTATCCCTCGAGACTTGCTCGATAAGGTGGAACACCATTGATTCTTGAATTGTTTGGGTGATGCCTTGGGTGGTTCTGTCCATGAGATTTTGCTTGCTGGTTTGTGATTGACCTAATTTTGTTGTGTATTTTCTTTGGGATTTATTGGACATTCTTTCTATTTTTAGTGAAGCTTACAAGTCAAGTCACCTTTGAAGATGTTCATACAAGCTAGTTTGACCTAGTTCCTTTGAGAAATGAACTCTATTGATCCCATATGCATATTGTGAGCTTTGATACATGTTTATAACTTGATTAAGGTGTTGATTCAATATTTTTAGGTCATACACTTGTGTAACTTGTTTTCCAAGTTACTTTAAAGTCATGCATTTCCACTTTGTTATAAGTGTTGATTTGAGGCTTTCATCTTTTGATTCATTTCTGCCCCCATGTGGTTTGACAATTGTTCAAGATGATTTGGTGTTCATAATTGCACTTTGAGTTTGTCTTGAATAATTGGTCACGTGTTGCATTTGTTTCTTCATTTCTTTTGCATGATCAATGTTAGATGTTTGGTTGAGATAATTCATATGTGGTTGCTACCCAAATTTCTTTCTCCCATCATTTCTGACCCTTTGCCTATGCTTGGTGTTTATCATTTGTTTAAGTGATGGATGTTTGATGGTTGTAGGAGTTTTTACTTCTCCCATTTCATCTCACTTTTTCTTGACTTGTTTAAGTCAACTTGTTTGTGTTTGAGTCTTATATTGTTGAGTCCCTGTTGCATCTTTGCATTCCTTGTTTGCATTGCTTTGGCTTGTTTAAGTCAATTTCATCTCATTTATTTTTCATATGTGATTGAATTATTTATTGTTTACTTGGTCTTTTGCCATGATCCCTTAGGATTCCTAGTCCCACTATTTAAGATGGGAGTAGGAGAGGCATTAGGTGTTCAATCCATTGCATGATAACATTAGGATAGTTTTCTCCCTTTCAATCCCAACTTTAGAAGCACATTGCATGATAACATTAGGGTTGATCAGTTCCCCTTAGAGTTTGTGTCTTCTCTTCTCTTCTCGTAATTTTCATAAGACACTTAATAAAGGTTAACACTTGTCGTACGATACGAGCCTTAAGTACTTAAGGAATGATAGTTGGGGGGCCTCCTCTCATATTGTCTAGAGTGTTTAGCGTATGCCCTTTGGGCGATATGCAACGCATTCGCTCTCAAGTCATATTATTTAGTGCAACATGAGTTTCAAATCTAACTCAATTCACTTATTGTCTAAAAAACACAAAAATAAAAAATAAAACATTTTCATCCTTTGGGATTGTTTTCAAACCTCATTTTCAGAAAGAGTATATTAAGCTTTGGTTCTACCGCAGACAGGCATCGTCCCTAACTGCTAGAATGATGGTTTGACCCTACTCAGTTAAAACACTTGAACCAATATGTGATTGTGTTAGCCCGAACTACATATGCTCTAATTTCTCATGCCAGATGAGGATACTTAGGAACAAGACAGTGATGTCCTGGCGAGAAACCTTCCCCCTTTCACCCGTAGTTTTCCGAACTACGTTGACTTTGACTTTCCCATTGCACGAGGGAATACGTAGGCATATGGCGGCGATGTCCTATCGAGTCTGTTCTTTCTCTTCACCCCCGTTTAGCAGTAGCATTAAATAGTTTTCACCCACATATTAGACAACAAGCATGGATCCCGTTGAGTACAACGGACGTGAAGGGTGCTCATACCTTCCCCTTGCGTAACCGACTCCCGAACCCAAGATTTGGTTGCGATGACTTTGTCTTTTCCCCTTTTCGTCAGGTTTTCTTGGATCGTTTCCTTTCCCTCTCTTTGGGATAAATAACGACCGTTGGCGACTCTTCTGTCTTTGTCGGCGCCTTTTTCGCAACGATGCGACACCTACGCGAACTCCGTCGCCATTACATCAACAACTTTCTTCAACTTCCACCACTTCGTGTACCCCAACCATCCAAACCTGCTGCAAATTAAACATAGTTATTAATACATCAACAGTCAAACCAAATCCGTTAGAAATTACATGATGTGTCAAAGACCATTGGAGCACTTGATACCAAATGATTTGAAACATCTGAAGATGAACACCACAGCTGCTACGGTCTTAATATTCCCAACTTCTTTTTTTTGGATCTTATTAATCAAGTATTAGGACTTGTGTTATTATATTGGAGCCTTCTACCTCTTTCAACCACGACCTACAAGGAAAATTGTGACAAAAATTAAACCATTACCAAAGTAGAAGAACATGTCATAGCAGCTGCTACAGATTGAAAAGAGAACTTATCTAAATTTAGTTCACAAGCATAAGAATACACATGCTAAGTTGTTCGCTTGCTATAAGAGAGCTCTTTGGTCCAGCCTTGGGTATTGAGAGTTGCGTTGTTGTATGAAGAGATGTCGGAAACAAAGCTGGTATGTACGTTGACATGAGTACGTCAAATTTGGTGAAGCAAGAACTCTGAGTAGAACACCTCAGGTTGCAGAGAAACTATGAAATCTAGCATTGAACTCATAAGCACTACAAATCACAAAGCAGTAACCGTTAGTTAATTCACACAATCATAAATAATCAAGCATTATCAAGATAGTCCAAATTCTTTCCAAAACCGTGTAAATTAGATCTCAGACAAGATTAATGACAAGAAATTTACTTCCCAAATAAGCCAAACATGTCCATCCCAAGAAGGAAAGATATTCATTAGTGAAAATCAAATTTCATGTCACCGAGCTCTATAAAAGGATGGATTCATACACAGAACAAGGGGGACAAGATTCACATATTCAACAACACAGACAAACACGACATTCACAAAACACAAAACAAGCTTAGAAATTCCCAAACGAAACTCACAAAAAACCCTAAAATCGTGAAGAGAAATAAGAACTTATCTTTGTACTTTCTTTCGCCGCGGCGCACTCCACCGGAGCCTCGCCGGAAGCGTGAGCCACCTCCAAACCCTTCAATCCTGTCATCGTCTTTTTTCATCTTTTGGGTAAATTACTAACTTATTATCGTTTTATTTTGTTGGTATTTGTTTGTTTTCAAGTTCGAATAGGAGGGAAGCGGAAGAGGAGAAGAAATTAAAGTGAAGAAGGATTAGAAAAGGGAGAAGAAGGCAGAGAAAAGAATCAGATCACAGAGAAGAAGAAGCAGAGGCAATGAATCAAAGACAAAAGAAAGAGTGAGGGAGAAAAGAAGAAGGAATCGCGATGAGAGAAGAAAGAGAAGGAAGAAGAGAAGAGAGTGGAGAGTGCAACACCCCCTTTCTATACCCCCAAATAATACAAATAATATTTAGGCATAAATTCAAAATTCCATCAGAGTACATTTATATCACGGCATAAAAGGGGCATATCACATTATACCAAAAATTTAACATATACAACACCTGCTCAACAGATATGCAACAACGGGGCAACACCCACAAGGAAAATATTTAGAACATAGGCGGAAACATCTAAATATTCCATAACCTCCAAAACATGTAATCACATACATATGCATCTTTCAAGTTGATTTACAACATCGTCAATATATACAATATTCAACCAGCATGTTTACATAAACATTCATCAGCAGATACATACGCGGATGTATCACAAAAGAATCAAAATAATCCCTAGCTACCCGGTGCTACATATCAGAGCCGACCGACCAAAAAGGAATGAAGTCACGCTTCACAAAAATACCTTCAGCCAACTAATCTCCAATGCCTCATAGAGCATTATAAAACAGCAGAAGGGCGAGAAACAATATCATAATACATATTGCACCTAAACACACACACACACACACACACACACACACACACACACATATATATATATATATATATATATATATATATATATATATATATATATATATATATATATATATATATATATATATATATATATATATATATATATATATATATATATATATATATATATATATATATATATATATATATATATATATATATATATATATATATATATATATATATATATATATATATATATATATATATATATATATATATATATATATATATATATATATATATATATATATATATATATATATATATATATATATATATATATATATATATATATATACACACACACACACATAACGTCTTTCACGTTCTCACCGCAACTCATCTCACTACACCGTACATCGCAATGTATCCACACATATATCTATATAAATAGAACACCAAGCATACACAATATGCTTCATCAATGTTTATATCAATTCATAAACATACACACATATACATATATATTCACACATACATGTATCTTCAAGCCTTCCATTCATGCCAATTATCAACAATTTACACAAACATCTACATTCATGTTCATTCACCATACATCATGCACAGATGTCAACATGCAACTCATAGAGACTGAAACACGACTTTATGCATATGCAAATGCGGTACCGACTCATTTCAGCATGTTCAATTGAAGAACCAAAAAATAACCATCGCTCACACCCCACATGGGCACACGAGGTTCTGTAGATTCTACGCAGAATCAATATAACCATCGCAACATACGAGGTTCTGCAAATCCACCGAGGGATCAATAAATAACCGCCGCTCACACCCCACAAGGGCACACGAGGTTCTGCAGATTCACCGAGGAATCAATTGACACAATAATGCATACCATGATGCTTCACATGCAACATGACTCATGACACTCTTGAAATGCATACATGTTTACAAACATACTCATGCATTCATCACATTCGTCGCATATATTCATTATGTATTCAAAATATATGTATCACAAAGCATATATATATTCATCACCCATTCAAACCAATTTCATACATGGTTCACATTCACAATCAATCTCGCCATGCATTTCTATTCAATTCAACACCAAATTGCCAAACGGCCACATTTCACACTTCACAAATCACAAACTAGGATTCACGCCATACGGCTACCCACAACACACATAACAACATATAATTAGTCATCTCAGATAAGGAGTGATCGCAATCAAACCACACAACCAACCCACGGATAGGAAACACAAGAAAAGGAAACATGCTGTCAAGTTCGCTAACATTCGCTTGGTGAAGCCCTCCAGCGAAGGCTCGCTGCCATTCGCCTGGCGAAGCCAAATAGAAGCTACTGCCATAGGTTCGATGCCACGTTCGCTGGGATTCGCCTGGTGAACCCCTTCGCTACCACCTTCGCCTGGTGAACATGCCAGGGAAGGCTGATCTTGGCCACTGCCATAGGTTCGCTGCCCACTCGCTGGGCTTCGCCTGGAGAAGCTTCGCTGCCACTCGCCTGGCGAATGCTGGCGAACCTGCGAAACCAGAAAATCCCAACTGTTCCAAAATCACCAAAACCTCAAAAATCGACCGATTAAATCCAAACCAGTTCCTGTAGCATAGCCCACTCATCACCCGACTAAACTACACCATCTATTCCAGATTCTAACCGATAAAACTCAGTTTCTACCGATTAAACCAACTTCCGACCTAGAAATGGAAACATCGAAAACAATCCAACAAATCCATTCTAGCACATACATGATTACATACATTATCAAGAGGATAAAACTTCTCACCCTTACCTGATTAATCGCAAGCTAAGGTTGATTCTTGATGATTCTAGGTTTTGTTCCACTTTCTCTTCTTTTCTCTCCTCCTCTTTTCTTTCTCTTGTTTTCTTCTTAATGTTTCTATCTTTCTCTTTTCTCTCTATATCACATATTCTATTTTCTTTCCTCCCAAATTCTTTCCACACACTTATCAATTAATTCTCACAAAATATCCACTTAATATCATCACTAATGCCCAAAATACGCTCCAACCTATTTTTACCTGAAACTCTCAAAGTCGGCAAAAAAAAAATAGCTCCATATGTAAACATAACATATTATCACACAAATTCCACATAAATAAAATAATTACTTAAATAAATCAAATAAGGACTCAATAAAAATGGGAATTCAGAATCGGGGCGTTACAATTCTCCCCCACTTTAGAAATTTTCGTCCTCGAAAATATTACCTGATTCAAACAGCTCTGGATGCGATACAGAGAGGAAGAAGATGCACTGTTGGAATTGAAGAGATTAGGGTTTGGAAAGAACCCTCCTCCCTTTCAGTCAATCTTTCGGGTCGGGTAGGGTTCGGTGAACCTAACCACCACCGGCCAAACCCATTTTATTTTAGTTTTCCAGTTTTTTTTTAATTATTTCCTTTTTGTTGTAAGTATAATATGAATAAAATATTTTAAAAAATAATATAATAAAAAATAAATAAAAATGAAAAATGATGAAAAATGAATGAAAAAGTGATAAATAATTAGAAATAGGTTTTTATAAATAATTTAATTTAATCTAAAATAAAATAATAAAAACCCAAAAAAAATATATCTTACAAATAAACAAAAACATTTTTTTTGGAGTTTAAATTAATTTAATTTTCATTATAATGTAAATAATTTAAAAATCGAGAATCTAGAATAATTTAATTTAATTTTAGATAATTTAGAATTTTGGGTTCTTTTTCTAGAAATTAATTTATTTAGAAACCTTTTTATTTAATTAACCTCCTAATGTCCATTAAGTTAATTTTAAAACAAACAATAAAAACAAAATTAGAATTTCTTTTTGATTTGGACTTTTCACCATTTAATATCTAATTAAATCCATTCCACATAATCTGAATCTAACTGTTTCTTGATATTCATTCGAACTCAACCTGTGTCACTTCGCTCTATTTTCTTAATATTATTATTTTATGCATGTCTAAAGGAAGAACCTGTGCATGACTTCATAAGTCGTGAGCACTACATCTCATTTGCATCATATTCCCCCCGCTTGATCCTTGAGTTTTCAAGTGGATCAGCTTAGGATTCAAATTCTACACCTTAAGGAGGACCGTTTTCTCTTTTATCTTTTCAACTTAGATAAACCAACTATATACAATTCATCATCTATTCTCCCCACAAGAGAATTAGACGTGATTCATCTTGACAGTCGAGATATAATTCTCCTGCCCCATAACAATCCTGAGAGATGTAGAATCTTTTCCGCTTGAGAGAGGTATGTGGCATACTCGTCGATGAAATCCGAGTTTTGAGCCCTTCTCTCAATGTGACATAAAGATCATCTCCTACAAGTTGTGGTGGTTAAGTCGAGTATTCTCCCTTAAGATGACGACTCATCTTTTCTCCAAGAGTCAATCAACAAACCTTATCCCCCTGGAACTTTGACCAACAGTTAATGGTTCCTCAATCCCTTTTAGGGGAACTACGAATACTCTGATTCCACTCCCGTCAGGATACGTAGGCACAAGATGCAATTTATTGGCGAGAATTCTTAGAAATAAACCCCTAGGTCTTTCACCCTTAGCAAACAACAATAACACATAAAACAAGAGGTTCCTAAGGAGTACTACATATTCAGGATGCTAGTACCTTACCTAAGTTTAACTAACCCCCGAACCTTAGATTCTCTAGATTTGCATTTGCATTGCATCTTGTGGGTAATTCGATCTTTTTCCCTTCCCTTGGACAAATTAAAGACCGGTGGTGAACAATGAATTAAGACTCAAGTTAATCCAATAGCTTAGTATCCAATTCTCACTGCGATAGAAATGGTGACTTCACTGGGGAATACTGCTTGAGGGTTCCCCTAACTTGTTTTATTGTGCTTGTTTATTGTTATATATATATATATATATATATATATATATATATATATATATATATATATATATATATATATATATATATATATATATATATATATATATATATATATATATATATATATATATATATATATATATATATATATATATATATATATATATATATATATATATATATATATATATATATATATATATATATATATATATATATATATATATATATATATATATATATATATATATATATATATATATATATATATATATATATATACACTTGCTTATTTATTTATGCTTTGGGTTGACATCCTTGTGTGGTGAAGAATGTCTTACATTCGGACTTGAGTGAACTTATGATAGGAAGGTGATATATTTGAGAAGGCTTATAAGGGGTGATTCCCGACCAAGCTAACTTGAGAATCACCACTCAATTGAGGCCCTCTTGAAAACAGTAATGTTGAACGAGTATTCGTGAAAATATTCACTATTTTCGACCTAGGAGCCTGTGATACTGGGGACCTTTAGTTACCTTTTAACCCCACTTGACCTTTCTTAGGAGGTAGTTGTCATACCCTAAATTTGCCCAAACTTTTTTTGATAATCAAAGGCATTGATACAAACAATCTGAAGGTTATCAAGAAGTTTGGAGGTTTCATCATTGGTAGAGGCATGAGGTAGAGGTTTTTTGTGCACCTTAGAGGTCATGGTGGAGCTGGAATGATCACCCAGTTCATCTGCACAATGCCCAAGCAAGAAAATTGAAATTAGGGTTTCAATTTTAATCAGGATAAATTTGTTTTCAAGGGCAAGAATTATTTCCAAGGTCATCCATATATCCTAAGGTATGCGGGGATGAGAGATTGACCACTAATTTTAATCAGAAGGGTTTCAATCGATCATTCAATTGAAAATCAGGAAATTGGGGAAATGTCAACTGTGCAGTGAAAAAAGTCAACTCCCGACTTTTTGAGGTCAATATCATGATCCTTGAATTCAATATAACCAATGGATGGAATTTGATCAAGAAAAGTCGAAAGAATCATAAAAAATCAAGAATTGGTGAAAGTTGCCATTTTAAGAAAATTAGGTTTTTAGAACTTTCTATTTATGGAAAGTTTTATGTTTGAAACAACCATATTCAAAGCCATTTTTCTTCATGATTTAGGTTTCAAATGAACTTGGATCAAACATCAAAGTTGTTCCTTGTATTTCAAGCTTTCTTTTGAGTACCAATTCATAATCATAGAGTATTTGGAGCTCAAGTTATGATCAATCAAAGTTGAGGAAAAACAAGCCAATTTTATAACTTAGAATTTTTTCTAAGTTATTTTTGGACAGCTTTCATGACATGGTTTTCAACAGCATTTTTCATGGCCTTCCAATCCTCAAATCAAGTTGACCCCAACATGAAATTTGTTCTACTCCATGTCCTCTTTCATTTGAGCACAAGACATAAATATTTGGAGTTGTATGCACAAAGATATCATGGTCCAAAGTGGCTGATTTGAACATTTTCACAAAGCATAAAACATTAGCAACTAGCATGTTTATGTATCTCAGCTTGCAATACTGATGCCATTCTCCAAAACCATGTGCAAATGTACAGCATTGGAAGCTACCTAACTTTTCCCAAATTGGACTAACACAAGTTGTACCATTTTGCCCCATTTTTGAGTTTTAGCCAAAAGGGGTGAAAGAAAAAGTGGCTGCCCAATGTTTTGATCCTTTGCAGCTACCCTATGCTGCTCATTTCATGGAGACAAATACATGACCATGGGCAAGCTTGCTGAGATCAAAGTCCATCATACACCATCAATTAAAAAATAACCATGGAGATGAAAATCTAGCCATTCAAACCCTACCATGAGGAAACTCTTTCAAAACTAATTGGATTCCATATTTAAGACCCAACATCAGCCAACAGAAACCCTAGCCACCAGTTTGCATTGAGAAACCAGAAAACTCTCATGTTGTGAACCATTTCAAAACCCTCAAAAACCTAAAAATATGTCTGGGATAGTTAGTTGGCTAAGACCATTTCCATACATAAAAACTCACCACAAACCATCTTCACAACCCACACATGGTCTTTGGAAGGTGTTCAAAGCATTAAACCAGTCAAAAACACTACCACTCAAAAAGTCAACCTTCTACCTAATAAAGTTTGACCTTTTACTCAAAACAAACCTAGCTGCAAACTGTTTGATCTGTGAATCATTGGAGCTATTATCTTGCATCCTAGGAGCATTTGCAGGCTGTGGAAGAGGAAGGGTCCTTGGTTTTCTTGGTTGCTAAGTGAGGCCTACAAGAGGTTTGATTTCAAACCCTACCCTTGATATGCATCATGTTCATGTTGTGTTTTGTTGTGTTTAGTGGTAACTTTTCTGTCAAAATAAATGAAATCAATAACATGTGCATTAATTGTTTGGAATGTCATTAAGGTGGCTTATGTTTGTTTTTACCTTTGTAAATTTGTGCTGTTTGGATAAAAGTTGGTTTCACCTAACTATTTTGAAAGTTGTTAACAAGAGAAGGTTAGGTCAGATGCTTTAATAGTGAATCTTGTTATGCTTAACTTGTATCATTGTTAAGTTTTAAAATTGGTTTTGCCTAGCTTATATGTTTGGCTTTATGACTGTCATTAAGGTTTCATGTTTGCATAAATGACTGTTGTTGGAGTGTGCATAGAACTGTCAAGGATTTTAAGACCTTTGAATTTCCTTTGGTTTGGGCTCATGGCATACAGGTTAATTTTTTGTCCTGAGAACAGTCTGCATAGGTTCATGCTAACTGTCAAATTTTGGTGAATTTGTTAGTGTTTTATTTCTGTCAGCATACTGTTTGGAGGTTTGTTGACCTTTTGTGCTATCAAAACCTCATATGTTTTTTTTAAAAAAGGCCTTGACTATTTGAGTGTGTGCTTGGTTGGAATTCAAATTTAAAGAACATTGGTGTTGTCATGAACTTGCATATTAATCATATGATTGAAACTTTGGGATAGTTGTTATTGGTTTGAGCTTTGGCCTGCTTGAGTTCATAATCTTGTTGTCAATAGGATTGTGAGGTTTGAGTTTGTTAACTCATGCACAAAGGAATGTGTGATTGTTATTAGGGAAATGAGTGTGTGTCTTTACTTTTGTGATAGCATTGTTATAAACTGTTGAAATATGCGATGCCTTGAAAATTGATGTTGGCATATTAAACTCATACACTTTGCTGTCAATTTATTTTGGATTGAGGTTTGTCAACTCTTTGGTTCTTTGCTTTTCCAAAGCCATCTATCATACTAAAACCTGTTGGCATTTTGATGAATCACAACTGTTGTGGCTGCTAGATTTCCATGTGTAGTGTGTGCTTGCTTGTTACCCGCTGATCATGTTAAGATATGCAAGTTTTGTTTGCCTGTTGTTAGGCCAACTTGGATGTATGTTAGAAATTATGTATGTATGCATATTGTTTTTGCTGCAGGATTATGCATTGCTGTTTGAAACTGTCTCAGGGTTATGTTTGGTACCAGCTGTTTTGGACACATATTTGCCTTGGACTTGCTTTTGTTTTGATGTGTTTATATCTTGTGGATGTTAAGTGCATACTGTCATGAGTTTTATGGGCTGGCTGTTGTCATCAATTTTGTATACATAACTAGGCATTGAGTTCATGTTCAGTTTATGACAAACCTGTTAAAACATTATCATGTACATGTTTAGAATTCTGTTTTCTGTCAAAAGTTGTTGATGTGGGTTTAATAACTCGTGGGGATGATAGTTCTTCTCTTCATGCTTTCTTTTTACCTGTGCAAATTGAGGACTATCTTTGGTTTTGATTTAGACTAGTAAATCATTGTTATGCCTTTGAACCAGCAAGCATGCCTTTTTGCATTCAAGCTTTGAAATCACCAAATTGTCATGAGCTATGATTGGATTGAACATTTTCATATTGAGATTGTACTATTTGTCTTCTTTTGAATATGAGTTTATTGATCTCATGCCTGCTGCTGTGGAAACTCATCCCTCATGATGGAAACTTAGGTTTGTTGCTTTTTAGTATTATTATGTTCCCTTAGGCTTGGCATTTTCATATCCAAAGACATGTTACTGCTACTATTTTATTTCTGTGTTGGTGTGTTTGCACTTTTGACTGCTATGAAGGGTGTTGCTTGCATTATAATTTGACTGTTGTTTATGTTTTCTCCAAACCAAGCGCCTTTAGACTGATGCTTTTTTGTGTTGAGGTTGAATATGCCAATTCATGATGACATGCTTAGAGCTAGTGACCCTTTGTTTGAGTATGCTTTTTCTTAATCTGGTACTGTTAGTTCTAGATTAGTTCCTTTGCTTGAGCTGTTACTTCATGATGTGAGTTGGAATTTGTTAGTTTCAGTTGGGATTTCACAATGTTAGGTTGTAACCATTTAGTCAATGACTGTTTTGAGTGGTGAGTTTGTCAACTCATACTTGTTTGTGGCCAGAATTATTTTCTCATTGTAATTTGGTTTGGCTTTGATTTTCATCTGAGGGGTGATGACCAGGTTCTGCTGTCGTGAGAGTTTTTTGACTGGCTGTGCAGTCAGCCCTCTGCATATGTTCAGACTTATCATGTTTGGCATTAAGAACTTGCTGCTATGTTGGATTTAATTTTGTCTAACCTTCACAAACTCTCTACTAGCACCATTATGCATGTTTTGATCTATTGAATTCCACTTGCACTTTCAAGTCTCCATTATGCATGTTCACTCGAATTTCTATATATGTGCATTATTTGGAAAATTGCTTTCAATCATGAAGAATGTGTAGCTGTGTAAATCATTTTAGCTTGTATGAAAGTATTTGACTCTTGTGAAGGCACTGATGTTACTCCTCATAGATGCTGCTGAAGCATACTCCTTTAAGTTGCCTGTTTAGTTTCTGTTACAGATTATCCACTCTTCTGTGCTTAAATTTAATTTGAAATTTCTTGCAGCCAGTGTATGTGTGAAGTTCATAAGCATATGCTGTCATTTGTTTTAGCAGTGGTTTTTACACAAAGTTGTTTTCTTTAAGTCATTTCAATAACTTGCAACATGATGATCATATTTTGATTCAATGGGAAACTGAGATTTATCTCAGGACATAATGCATAAGCACTATGTTTGGAACTTGCTCAAACCTTTTATTGCCTTCAATTGCATATGTTTCAACTTTGAGGTTTCAAGTTGCATTTCAAAAGCATCCATTTGCGTGTTCATTCGTGTTTTAATTTGCAAGCATCATCTGGAATTTTGGTTGGTACCTTTGTAATCCTTGTGGAATTTCAAGCAGGATAGGCTTTTATTTCATTAAAATTGATTAAGGTTTGAGAGAGTTTGGATCGAAATCTTATTTCACAAATTTGCCTTGCCCTTTGCCTTGCCCAGAAATTCACTTGATTTTGGTTTATTTATTTAAGGGGTGGCGTTATACAATGGATGTATCACCACCCCAGTGGTTAAAGCCTTGCCATGCCATATTCAGAACCTGAGTTCGACCCCTGCTAGGGGCATTTTTGCTCTTTGCCTTTTATTTTTCATGTTTTGATTCTTTTACTTTCTTTCTCCACATTTTTCACGCGCACATAAGTGGTTGGTTTGGAAAATATTTGACTCTTGAGCCTTGAGGTCATGGGTTCTACCCTTGGTAGAGCCCCCTTTCTTATTTTTAATGCCTTGTTTTATTTTATTTTTATCTCTTTGTATTTTATTTTATTTTTATTTGTTTTGTTCTTTTCTTTTTTAAAAAAATAACCTTAAGACTCATAAGATTCCCTTGAATCTTATCTTTTTGTTTAATGAGCCATTTTATTCTCTTTTATTTTAATCCTCGTTTTATTTATTTGGGTTTTTCTTAGCCCATTTTAAAAATAATTCAATAAAGCAACAAATTATCTTTGTATTGAATTAAAAAGAGAGGATTGGGTGTAGAACTCTTCCTCTCTGAGTGTCGAGATGCTCACTATAGTGTGGGTGGTTTAGACACTCGTCTTTCAATACGAAGACGCTTTCCATTTTAAACCTTTCCTCCTAAAAAACCTCGGCCCCGGGCCAAGTACATTTTTAAAATCTCTTTTAATAAGAATCAACTTCTCTTTGTATTAGACTAAAGAGAAAGGATTAGGTGTAGACTTCTTCCTTTCCGAGTGTCGAGATGCTCACTGTAGTGTGGGTGGTTTAGACACTCGTCTTTCAATATTAAGACGCAACTTCTTCCACCACCTCCACCTTCACAACTTCCATCCGCAACCTTTCTCACCTAAAACATCGGTCCCGTACCGAGTGCGTTTACAAACTCTTTTTTCATAACAAAACTTGAATGGTCGTGGAATGGTTAGGCATAGGCCTTCTCCTATCCCAAGTACTGACATTTACCATAGGTTTTACAGTCGCAAAAGCACTTACCATTCAAAACCAAAAACATCTTTAATAAGAGAACGAAGTTCTCTTCACATTGAATTAAAGAGAGAGGATTAAGTGTAGTCTTCTTCCTCTCTGAGTGTTGGGATGCTCACTGTAGTGAGGGTGCTCTTGATACTCGTCTTTCAATACGAAGACGCTACGTTCGCCACACCATTTCATAACAAAAAACTTTGAGATAAAGAATTGGGTACTACCCACAAGGGGTTACTATCCGAGGACTTATCTCGCCCCTAAAAAACGACCTCACAAATCAAATGTGACATCTCGCCTCCCATGGCAAAAACCTAATCATTTCAAAAAGGATATGTTACGTCCGTTCTACTGCAAGCAGGTAACGCATAAGTCTCCTCACATGTGAGCGGCAAAACACCTAAACTGCTAGAATGCGCATGATAGCATCATCCATAAAAACATTAACAAACCGTAGGCCGAACTACGGCTGCTCTGATTCTTTACTTCATTCAAGTAAAGATACGTAGGCACGAGGGCCACAATCCTTGCCGAGCACAATCCCCCATATATCCGTAGCCCCGAACTACGTCGACTCTGACTTTCTCACATTCGTTGAGAATACGTTGGCCTAGGACCGCGAAGTCCTATCGAGTCTATTCTTCCTTTTCTCCCCCGTTATCCCTTCTTTCTCTGTTTCTAACCCTTTTCTCCCTATCTTTTGGAACACTTTTTATAGCATAATATTTAAGCAAATAATCACACGTCGACAAACAAATGGTTCCTATCGAGTACAATGGATGCGAGGGGTGCTAATACCTTCCCCTCGCATAACCGGATTCCGAACCCGTTCTTGGTTGCGCGACCATCTTATCCATTTCTTTCTTAAGGTTTTCTTGATATTTTCCTTTCCCCTCATGGGATAAATGATTTCGGTGGCGACTCTTCTGTCCTATCTTTTTCACCTCCCCATCGTTGCACGATGCATTTTTCGAGTAGCGATAGTAGTGTGATGATTATGAGGGAGTAGTCCCAAAGTAGTTGATACACGACGCTACACTCAAAAGAGGTTCTCTTGAGAATATTGTTAAACACTGAGTATTCGGGAAATTGATAATATCTGAAAGATGGACTAATGATTTTGGGCACCTCTTAGAACCCTTGTTCTGCAGGTACAATCAACCTTTAGTCCACACCCTTTGGGGATGGGTATACCCTTTGCCTCCATGCATAGAAACCTAAATTTCCTGTTTGTTTATCTTTGTGTATCTTTGTGTGCTTGCTTGTGTTTGTGCATTTTCGCATCCATAAAGCATCATATTGCATTGGTTTCATGGAATTCCGAGCTTTTATTTGTAAACATTACAGAGACCAATGTTGGATTACAAAAGAAAATGCTTTGAAATATTCTTTTAAGAGTCCTAACTTGGATGCCCTAAGGAAGTTAGAAGCTCATTAAAGATCAACAGAAGTTTAAAAGATGAGACTTTCATCATCACTGAAGGTCCAGATGGGCAATGGATTTATTCCTTATTTTCCGACAAGAAAAGAGCGGGAGGATTTATTTTCCTCCAACTCTCAGACTACTCCTTGGAAATTGATCATGGATAAACTTATCTTTAAGAAGTTCCAGCTAGAAGAGCAGATCAAGAAGCACAACGCAAGACTTCCTTAGGACTTTATTAGCTTTTATTTAGCTGTTATGTCAGGACTCTTTTAAGAATATCTACTTATAATCCGTTATCAAAAATAATAAATAAGTCTTCTTTGGTATTCTGTGACATTTAGAAATACTTGAATTCCATGAAACCTTTTCATCTGCATTCTACATTCTGCATTTTGCATAGCATCCCTCATTTAGCATTTGCATATGCATGTGTCTGTCTCTGTTGTAGCTCATCCGACCTTCTGTCTTTGTCTGTCAGCTGAGATCTTGACTGTGTGACCAAGATTAAAATAATTACTAAAGGATAATAGAGAACAAAGGATATGGATCCCGTGACCGGTTACAGAGTGAGGACTAATCTGATATTTGATCTTCCTTCTGATGACAACGCTCAACAAGTGGATGTTCCTACACAACCTCAGCCTGTGCAAGATAACCTCGTTGTTCAAGTTGATGAAAGAGATTCCCAGTTTCCATGGTGTTTACCAAATCCTCAGAATGTTCATACTGAGATAAAGGTGGATGATCCCAGAATTATAGCAATTGAGAAAGGATTTCGTGATCTCGAGGAACAATTGAAGATGATGAAAGGAGTTGATGCATCTGGTCTTAAGGCTCGTGACTTATGTCTAGTTCCAGGTGTAATCCTTCCCTCTAAGTTCAAAATGCCTGTCTTCGAAGTGTACAGGGGTGTTAGTTGTCCAAGATACCATTTGACAATATTTTGTCGAAAGATGACTGCTTATATTGACAACGACAAACTAATGATTTACTACTTTCAAGAAAGTTTATATGGGGCAGCCTTGGTATGGTATATGAAGCTATAAAGGAACCGTATCAGCCTTGGGAAAATTTAGCTGATGCTTTTATGAAGCAATAAAATCACAATTTGGATATGGCTCCAAACAACGATCAACTGGTGAGCATGAGTAAGAATGACAATGAATCTTTCAGGGAGTATGCTCAACGATGGAAAGAGTTAGTGGCCCAAGTTTATCCGCCACTTCAAGAGAAAGAATTAATCAAGATGTTTCCAAGAAAACTTCCATACTAATATTATGATAGGATGGTAGGCGTTGTGCCATTAGAGTTCTCCAAAATTGTGGAAATCGGAGTAAACATTGAGAACGCACTCAAAAGTGGAAGGATCAAAGATGACTCGAATAGTCCAGCTAATTAAGAAAGGTCAGTTAGTGATTCCCAAGAGGAAGGAAGTGTTGATATTAATGTGATTTGGGATTCCTCTCAAATCCTACCAGATCTAGATCCAGTACCTTATCCTCAACACCGATATCCAGCGCTTGTTCAGCACAAGCAGCAACTACATCATAGACTTCCATACCAATGATGAAGGTTGACTTCTCCAAATCAACGTCAGAATCGACGGGTCTGAAGACGATTTCAGAATCAGAAGATACCTCTGAGTATTCCAAAAGAAGAAACTCACCAGTGTGATCCAATCCCATTGACTTACCGTCAACTATGGTCTTTTTTTTCCAGAAACTCGGTAATGACACCCAGAAGGACTAGAACCATGAAATCTCGCCCACCTTGGTTCAACTCAAACACCAGCTGTAAATTTCATGATGGAGTAGTGGGGCATTCGATTGAAGAGTATAAGGTTTTCCAAGGAAAAGTTCAAGAGATGATCGACAACAAAGTGTTAACCTTCAAAAGAGGAAGCCCAATCTTGAATGGAACACTATTATACTGATGAATATGAAGACTCGTGAAGATCCTTTTCAAGTCGTTAAAATCAAGAGAAGGGTTTATCAGAGTGTTTACTCTATTTGCTTATATGTATTTTATTTCTTTGATTAATAAAGCATAATTGGAATGTAAGAACTTGTTTATTTTGAATGTTAATACAATAAAATATTGGTCTTGGAGAAATCCATTCATATTCACTCGTAAAATGTTTTTTCATGATTTATAATGCCAATTTTACCCAATCTTTTCTCACTTTGGTGAAGAATCGAAAGGAGGATGACAAAGTAAAACGTAAGATCTCTTATTGTACGCTTTCGAATAAAACCCTACTGATGATGTAAGGTGTTATTTCAAACCTCCCAAATACCGGAGATATAAGGAAGTTAATCCCTTTTTAACCCCTTTCATCCTTGATGAAGGATCTGTTTTTCTCCTAAATCAAACCCTCATTTTTAACCTGGGGCAGGGTAATTTACATATAGAATTTTCAAAAAAAAAAGAAGACTGAACATCTTTCAAAAATAGGTGGGTACAAATAAGCTTTGACCCTTATTCCTTTATTTTACAAATCGTAAACTAAGCCATAATACACCCCTCAAAAAATCCTAATGGAAGCAGGGTTTTTGTTTCGAAAGCATACTCAATGAGATAACGTTTCCTGACTCCTATGAGCTATGCTCAACTTGGTATGGGCCTTATAAAAATAAATTTATATCCTAACTAGTGATTTTGTCATGAGTTATCATGATATCTCTTTTCAAAAACTTCAAGACAAACATGTATGTTGCATTAACAGTTTCGAAATTAACATTTCTGACTTGTTGACTTTGCTTGATATCATAGAAGTTTGCATATAAGCATCAGCGACGAATTCAGTCTATGAAACTTGAAGACTCTGCTGACTTGGGGCAAGTTATTTTCCAAGTGGTTTGTTCTTTACATGTGTGACCACACCTAAAAGCTATTTCCGAAGACTCAGTTATAATACCGTTAATCAGGGCCAGTTACGTCGAGATTCGACGAATCTCTCCAAGAGTTTGAAAATAATGAGACATTTCGGATGCTGTGTTTTTTTGTAAAATCCTCTTGGAATCACTTCTTCTCATAAAGCACCTACCCTGGGGAATTTGAGATTTTAAAGTTATTTTGTTCAAAATGGCGACTACCATCCAGTTCATCGATGCAAAACTACTTTGTTTTCACAACATTCTTTAGTCATGTCCCCAGTAAATTTTACTTCAGGTGGCCATGACAATTCTACGATGAATCTTTTCAATGCAAGAAATCTCCAGTTGGTGACCTGAGAATTCTCAGTGATTTGCTTAACTTCACCTCCCCAATGAAGCGGATGATATTTTAATCCTCATTGGATCTTCTTAACTTCACCTTCCCAGTGAAGTGGGCGGATTTTACTCCCCAATGGAACTTTTGTAACGCCAATTTTTCCCTAGCAGAGCGGATGTTTATTTCATCCCCATTTGTAGTTTCGACTTTGACATGTTCAACAGTTATGTTAACCCAGGTTTCCCCATTGAAATGGATATTTATCTTACCCCTTGTGAGACCTCAGTTCGGGTATCTCCATCTACAACTCCAGTAGGAATCTCTCAAGTGAAGCGGATATTTATTTTATCCATGGATATCTCCAATTATGAGTTTGATCCGCTACTGTTAGATCTGTATTCTCATCTTCAACGGAATAACCAAGATTTATCAATATGTTATATCCCCAAGTAGAGTATTTTCTATCCCCTAGAAGGAGCTTTGAAACCTTGAAGAAGGACTGCGATCCCATATTTGGTTCTCCATCTATCCCCCAGTGATGCTTCCATCTTTGAAGATTGATCGGATGTTTGTTTTGAGATGTTTGTTTTCATCTCCGGTTGCCTCTTGTCGGTTGTTTTGTCAGCATAGGCATACACATAACATATTGATAGATGGCATGGCATATGCATTTTGCATCTTTGTGTTTGTTGTTCTATCACTTTGGTTGCGTTTATCCCCAAGTGAATGGGTTTGTCTTCTCACTCCAGTAGAGTCGTCAGCCCTAAGCAGAAAAAACATGATATTTCTAATTCCCCACTGAGTTCGATCCTCGTGGAAGACGGTGGCTTTAGTTAAAGCCCATTTGAGTTTATCCCTCAATGGTTGGGTCTTGCTTGTCAGTTTCTCTTCAGTTACTTTCTGAATTGAACTTTGGTCCTTGACAATCACATTTTGGGTATCTCTAGGCTTTTCAATATGGATTGGGCGTGCATTTATTTTGCACTTATACTCTTCAGGAAGAATCTTTATGAAGGTCACCATTGAAGATAAGATACTTCTCCAACAATGTTACAAAATCTTCTCGGTAATTTAGACCTAGACCACAAGCATCCTCTTTATTTGAGAAACTTGTTTTGATCAGGTTTTATATTTTTGGATGACAAATGGCAGTCTCCTCAAGACAGTTTGTCCATCCCCAGTGATTTATCAAGGTTATCAACTCGCCAAATGGCATATCTCCGGAAACCCGTCAGAGAAGTTTATTGACGAATTTACAGATATTTCTCTTTATTTGAGAATTTTCACTACTAGAGTTTCACACTTTTTTACAGCTACAATAAAGATACCCCCTCAGGAAGGTATTCCCCAGTGAGTCCATCACATAATTCTAATCCCATCAAATGGCATCTCTCCCGAGATGTTTGGTGAAGTTTATTACGATTGATCTCTCTTTATCTAAGAAGACATATTTTCAAATTAACCGGCCTGCATCTCTTATGAAGATCCCCGTTGAAGTTTTATAACCTCCAGTAATTATGGATTACCGCTGAAGCCTTTAATCTCCAGTGAGATTCCAATCCCCTGTGAAGATGCTCTCTTGAGTATTCATCGTTCCAGGAAGAAACTAAGACTCGTTCTTGGCATACAACCTTGAAGCGTGGGGAGGTTTATTATCCTTTTGAATAATTTATTTAAAGCTATCTCTTTTCCTGGCAAGTCTCAACAGTAGATTTCCAGAAGACCTCGGCAGTAGGTATTTCTTTTCATTTCCTGGAAAGTCTCGACAGTAGATTTCCATAAGACCTCGGCAGTAGGTATTTCTTTTCATTTCCTAGCAAGTCTCGGTAGAAGATTTCCAGAAGACTTCGACAGAAGTAGATTTCCAACAACTTCAACATAAAATCTCTGCAGCAGATTCCCTAGAAGTTTTAACAGTAGGCACTTTGACCAAAGTATTCTCAAAATAAAGTTATAAAAAACCAAATTTTGTCTTGATCAGGAAAGTTCATTTTGGTTATTACCTTTGCTTAGGCTATCATATATTTGATAGTATGTGATATACTGTATCATTTTGGTTATTACCTTTGCTTAGGCTATCATACGTTTGATAGTAGGTAATATACCGTATCATTTTGGACAGATACCTTTTATTAGGCTACCAGCATTGGTAGTTGTCGCTTCCGCGAAAATAAGGTGCCGGCAAAACAGAAGAGTCTCCACCTTTCGTTATTTATCCCTCGGAGCGGGAAAGGAAACGATTGGAAAAACCTGACGAAAAAGGTAAGACAAGGTCGTCGCAACCGTTGTCTGGGTTCGGGAGTCGGTTACGCAAGGGGAAGGTATTAGCACCCCTCACGTCCGTCGTACTCGACGGGATCCACGCTTGTTGTGTTTACTGGACGGGTTGGTTTTATCTATCTACCTATCAAGGATGGCTTAAACAGAAAAGAAAAATGACTCGGTAAAGCGTCGCGCTTTATGCCTACGTATTCTCATCAGAGAATGAGAAATCAGAGTCAACGTAGTTTGACCTACGACAGGTTATGGGGAAGGTAGCTCTCCAATACATCAGTACTGTGCCTACATACTCTCAACGGGTATGAGAGATCAGAGCTTACGTAGTTCAGGCTAATACAGTTTTGAAGTTTGTTTTCTGTCTTTTACGGAAGAAGTGTTTTTTATTGTGTTTGCAATTTCAATCGCACTAAAGACTATGACCTGAGAGTGAATGTGTCGCATGTCACCCAAAGGGTGCCATACTAAACATCCATACTGTTGAAAAGAAGCTCTCCAACAAAGGAAATGAGAGTCCTAGGGGATCATGTCAATGATACACAGAAACAGATAAGGCATCAACTTAAACAGTAAACAGATAATACAGTAAAATGCATGCAATGCAAGTGAGGGAGGAAATGTGTGTGGGGCAGCATCCTCCACAAGCTCATCTCAACCTCAAGCCAGATATGAATAACAGTAATCATACAGAAGAACTAACAACATGCTATCAAGCAAAAACAGTAAACTGCAATCATACAGAAGAAATAAAATCATGCTATCAAGCAAAATAAACCACATGGGCAAAGGAGCTGGGCTCTACCGAATACCCGCAAGCAAAGCCATACAGTAACAATACAAGCAGAGGGAGCTACTCAACCTCTAGTGTAATCATGCTCCTAGCTTAAATCTAATCTAGATATGGACTTATTCTAATGCATCAAGCAAGTCAAACAAGGCACATCAATACAGACAAGAAATCAGATCAACTCCTCTCTCTCAACTCCAAGCTTCAGCTCTTCTGACAGCAATTCAGTCTTCAGACTTCCATCACCCTTCAAGGCTATCATCATTCATGACAAATATCAATTTGCTTCTTCAGGTTTCAACCCTTCCACATAAGTTTCAACTTATTCTCTCTTCTCTAAGCTTCAGCTCCTTAATCAGTTCCACCTTCAGGCTTCACTTCTAACCACAAGTATCAACTTGATTCCTTCAGGATCTCCAAGCTTCAAAGTAAGTATCAACTTATCCTTCAATTTTTAAGCCTCAGCTCTTCATTCAGTCTTTACTGGATCTTCATTGGGTCTTCAAGTATCAACTTGCTTTTCTTGCTCTTCAAGCTTCAGCTGAAATGGCAATGCTCAGGGAATCATCCTCTTCCATACTCTTCAATGAAGTCTTCATCTTCACACTCAAGCCCAACATCTCTCAAGATACTCAAACCAGAAGAAATCACTTAACTGGATAAGCTAGGATATTAAACTGCTTATTGACCACCCAAGGTGACCTATAAGGATTTAACATCAAAAGAATGGTTCCCTCAAAGGTTCTACTTCCTAGGTACAATCACTTATCCCTCCTAAGGAGGGAGGTGAATACCATGGAAGGACCTTGAATCATGGGGAGGAATGGAGGTGAAAGATACCATCCATGTTTAAGAAAGAAATTAGCTAGGTCTAAGCTCTACTTAATTCCTAACCCTAAAACAACAACAAAACAAACAAGTCTTCAAGCTCTCAAGCTCCTTCTTCAATCTTCAGTCTTCCATTATTCTCCTCCATGCTTCACAAAGCAAGACCAAGCCCACCAAGCCAAGCAAAAACCCACAAAGCAAAGCAAAACAAAATACAAGCCCACAAGGGCAACACAAGCAACCATCAATTACAAAAATCAATTAAAAATAGTATACTATTATATTAAAATCTAATATAATTTCTAGGGGATCCTATATAACTACCCTTAATGCCCTATATGTCCCGATATCTAACTTGACCTAAAAACCCAAAATTCTAGTGTTATTGTGGACCTATGTTAAGGATTGACCTAAATCTACACAACCTAAAGTCATCTAATCAAAACTAATCAAAAACTAATCACAAAATTATGTAATAAATCCATAGGGGAGCTAAAGTCCTAATCTAACTATCCTAAAAAGAATGGCATAAAAATATGAAGGGAACTAGCTAAACAAAATTCTACAAAACTATGCATCAACATAAAAATGGACTAAAAAGCTATTAAAATAGAAAATACACAAAAAATATTAAAAATGCATTAAATGCAAATGTTTTGATTTTATAATTTTCTAGACATCAATGGGAAATAGGAGAAAAAACTCCCATGCAAAAATCATTAATTTTCTGTTTTATATGATTTTCCAAAGTTTAAAGAAAAATGGAGAAAAAGAAAGTAAAATATGAAATGTTTGGTGCAGATAGCAATGGTGTGCAGTTCAATATGAGAATGGGCTTAAAATGGGGGTGTGATCAGCAATGCGCACTAGGCCCAATTTTAATCAGAAAACAAATAACAAAATATAAAGAAAAAGAAAAATACGCGGTGCATTTAGTAAAGAAAATCAGTTCAAATTGTGACTGGGCCATGGATGGGGGTGCGTATAGCTATAAAGCCCAATACTCCAATTAATGAAACACCTCGTTTCATTGTCTTCAGACTTCCCTCTTCAAATGTGAAATTAAATCCCAGCCTCACGATCTAGGTCCAGTCAATGAGTCCACTCTCCATCCAACGGCCATGGAGTTGTCTTCTTCCTTCAGCCAGGGTTTGAAATGAAGAAGCCATGGAAACAGAGCTTCATAGCATCTCATCTTCTCCTAACTCGTGCTCCATCCAAACTCAACCAAAATCCATGGTTCAAAACCCTAATCTGTTTTAAATTCATCCCTGGTCACAACCATAGCCTTAGAATTCAAAGAATCATCCTCAATCTCTAAACCCGATCCAAGATCAAAACTATGCTCAAACTTCAATTCTGACTATTCTTGAAATTGATTACCTCAGAATGATCCCCACCTCACACTGGTTAAATCTTGCTATTAAACTCATGTTATATCTCACTATACATCGTGTTCTTGATCAAAACAAAATTGGTGTCACTAACTCAAACCTCACCAAATGCCTTCAAACTTTCCAGAATCCATCTCCTACTTGTCTCTAACCATTCTAACCTAACAAATCTAACTAATTATGCTTAAATTAGGGTGTAGAGGAAAAGTTGCAAACCTGTCAAATCTTGAATACCAGATAGGTCAAATCTTCAGTTCAACCTCTCAATCTCTTCAGAATCACTCCTTGATTGATGTTAATGCTTCTGTTTACAAAAGATTTGATCCAAGAAGCTTGAATCTCCAAATCCGATGGTGACTTGCAGCTCCCAAAATCCAAATGCTATCTCTTCAATCCCACACGATCTTGCTCTCAATTTGGTATGCACACATTCAGTATGATCAATGGAAGATGTTAGGATTGAAAGAATTAATGGAAATGGTGTGGAATACAGAAATTGATTTCAACTTGCAATGGAAGACATTGAAATGGCAATCTCACTCTCCTCTCTAATCTCTCACCAACCTTGCATCTGAGCAAGTTCTAATCCATATATAGGATGGTTCAGAACCATCCAGAACTTTCTGGAATCATCCAATGAGAATTTGAGATTCTCATGTCATGAGTTTTTGATTTCAATCCATCTCACATGCCATCTTGTGCTATACCTCTTGCAGCACTTGTATCTCCTTTGAAAATCTCCTTAGATGAGATGCATGATGTGTTAGGATGCTTTACTAGCTTGTGCATTGCTCTCCCTTGTGTTTTGCATATGTACCTTAATATGCAAGCAATCATTTTCCAAAGCAAGTCCATGATCTAAACCTCAAATAAAAAATGTGGCTGAACCATTGTTTCTAAAATGTTTTCTAGAGTCAAAATTACCTATTACATGCCATGGTTTGGATGTGTAGCTTGGAAATTTCAATTTCCAACTTTGACTTATTTAACTTATGCCTTCATTTTAGGTCATTTTTACCATTTTGAGCTACAAGCCTTTTCAACATCTCATGACCTCCTTACTAGCCTTAAAACATCATTTTAAGCAAGTTTGATGTTGAATATTTTTCCATTTGAAGCTTGGAAATAGGAGTTATGGCCTTATGCTTGAAATGACCTGTAATCTCCAAATGACCAAAATGCCCTTGACTTGTCAAAGCCATAACTTGAGTTCTACAAATCCTATCAAGGACTTCTAGTACTCTCTAGAAAGCTAAGAAGATAAGGAACAACATTCATGTTGACCAAAAGTTCATGGGAATTATCCTTCTTGGTCAAAAGTTGGATGCAAGTCGGGTGACTTTCAAGGCCCCAGATTCACATACCTCAGATGACCTGTAACTTGTCAAAGTCATAACTTGAGCTCCAAAAATCCTATCAAGGACTTCTAGTACTCAAATTAAATCTAAGAACAATCTCTACAACATTCATGTTGGGGGTGAGATGAGATGACAATCACATATTGAGCTAAACTGTCTTGAAGATAGGGGTCAAACTAGGGGATTTTACACTGTCAAGCCCTAGAAACCCTAGCTTGAAACCTCTCAAACTCTTCAATCATGATGAGTTGACCCTGGAATCATCCTTATAGCATCTCAATGCATCAATCCATGATCACATGGCTCTTGGATTAGGTCTCAACCCTCTCCCAATCATCAGTTGACCTAGGGTTGACCCAGTCAAACCCTAATTATACCACTCATGGCTGAGGCTTCTTAATCTTGCACAATGACCTCTCTAGGCTTCATTATGGCTTTCAAGACATCTCATAAGCTCTCTCAAGGCTCCAAGTCCACATTCATGGCTTCAGAATCATCTGAGGACTCCCCACAACTCTCAAGTTGGGAGGCACACAACCTTGGTTTCAACCAATCTTTCTGAGGATCTTCTGACTCCTCTGACAAAGATATCAACCTTTGAACACTTGAATAACCTTCTTGGCTAGCTTCAAAGTCTTGTGGTGCTCTTGATTGGTAATCATACCTCTTGATCTCCTGCACACATGTCAATGAAATGCAAATGAGTGCTAATGTGAATGAGATGAACCACAAGCTAGGTAAAGAAATGTTGGTCAAATTTTGGGGTGCAACAGCTGCCCGTATTCAAACGGCTTGGACCTGACTGGGTGAGGAGCGAACGGCTCTCAGCCAATCAAGGTAAAAGACGGTTGAATACCAACAAACCCGAAAATTTTCCAACTGCACAAGTACACGGTACTCTGATGGGAACAAATCTTCGAAAACTGAAATATTAGCTGCACGGCAACTAGCTGGAGAATTGGTCACACGGTAACCGGTGATACATGGTCGATCATGCCGTCAGGCATCAAGATTCCTCGGGACTCATCAGGTCAATAATCAGGTTAGATCATGCCGTCGGGCATTCAAAGAAAACTTTTGGGCATCAGGCGGACTCCATCAGTAAGTCGGGAATAGAGTTCTCGGTCAATCATGAACCAATTGGGGATATCCAAACTTCTGCCATCAGGCACTCCGCATCAGCTGAGAGAACTGCTTCGTTAACACGGTCGGACTTCAATCATCAAGTCTTCGAGGAAAGTTTCAACTTCGCTGTTCAGGAACCTGCTGGGGATGACACAGCTCCGCTGGGGATTCTGGAGAACTATCAAGTAACTCTGCTTCGGGGATCCAGGAATCATTCTAGATGAATCAACTCTGCTGAGGACTTCAAGAATCATCTTGGAAAAATAACTCCGTCGGGGACTTCAAGAATCATCCTGAACCGATAACTATGCTGGAGATTCCAGGAATCATCCTGAGCAAACACTCTGCCGGGGACTCTAAGCATCAACTTGAGCAACCAACTCTGGCGACTGCACTGGGGATTTTAAGAATCATCTTAAGCAAACGACCTTGCTGGGGGATTCAAGAATCATCTTGAGCCGAAGACTTCACTGGGGACTTCAAGAATCCTCTTGAGCAAACGACTCTGTTGGGGGGAATTCAAGAATCATCTTGAGTAATCAATTCTGCGGCGGAACACCTGCAAAACAAGAACGGTAACAACCTAGATCATGCTTATTATGCATATGCTTCGGCAATGGCGCAATGCTCCACACGGTGGAAATGCTACGCGTTTATGATAAATGATATGCAGTCATGCAAAATGATGCGATCCCGTCAGCAAAATAAATGCTGAAGGGAGAATCTTCCTGTCAAGGAGAAAGAACCACTCAGATAGGGGGAGGAATCATCCTGCTGAGGAGAACAAGGTCACGCCAATCCCAATCGGGCGCTGTGGGGAAGTGAACTTCAGTTGACTGCTGCAGGGGGACGAAGCTCTACGAGAAACTGGACCTGCTGAGGGAAAGCGATGTCAATCGCGGGAATAAACTGCACGGCCTTCACGGCTACTTCCCTGGAGATAACGGCTCCGGCGGGGAATACAGCATCAGCTATTCAGCACTCCACTGGGGAAAACCAATCATGGCCTGAGCGGCTTCCAAGGACTCGGCTCTCTTGGGGATCTGCAAACTCGGCTGAGGAAGAAGAAATCATTCTGCTTGCAGGGGAGCGTACGACTCTGTGGGGAATCTCGATTCCGCTGGAGACTTCAGTCTTGAACCATCAGTTGTTGCACACTTTGGTGAATGACTCAACTGAGGAGATGGCGTCCCTTCAGGATGCATCTGATTGGGGAGAGAATCTTCTCTTCCTGGGGAGACATATCAATGCTCACGATCTCGTGTTCAGACTCTGCGGGGAGAGGCTGCTGACCTTTGCTGGAGAAGGAGGAATCATCCTGCTTGGGGATGTGCACGGCACACTGTCTGGAATATGCTACACCTGTAACAACACAAACAAACAGACAAGATACCCTTCTCAAAGGGACCTATCAAGGTTATCATCTTGTGACAATGTTCAAGTAATTCATTGTTTTAACAATCAGTGGCCTAGGCCAGTAAGTTTATGTATGCGCATTTTATCAAAAACATCGGCGTTCTTTTTCGCAAACAAAACAGATAAATGCTAAACAGGCAAACAGAATTGCTGAATAGTATACATTTTATTGATAACGAACCCCTGAATGGGTAAAAATGTTTTACAATGGATGCAAGCTCCTGGAATGAGGAAGCCGCGCAAAAAATAAAACATAAATATACATCAGTATATACAAATGTCGGCAACGAGGCGTAGACGAACACCATGAGTTGATCCCTCTATGACCCACTCGACTTCGATACTTCTCCGACGCTTCAGCTTCAGAAGAGATTGATTCAGATAAACGGCCCTCAGGTCTTCCAAACCACTAAACAAAGAAAGTCCACACGCGGAACGCAGTCATTTGCTTTTTCAAATCCCTAACATTTGCGTGAACCGCCCTTTGCGGGTTTTCAGTTCACCGGGATACCCTTTTTTGCCAAAGTCGCCCATCCGGGTTTTCGACTTTGCGAGTGTACATTCTTTTCAATTCATATCCCTAATTTTTTCCCGAACCTTTTTCCTTTTTTATGGTTCGCCGGGATGCCCCATTTTTGCCTGGAGTCTCTTTTTACTGTCCAGCGGGTCGCTTTCAAGCAAAGTATTTTTTAACTGCGTCCGCGTTCACCGGGGATGCAAAATCTTCACCATCCATCGTGGACAACAACAAAGCTCCTCCCGAGAAGACCTTGCTGACGACGTACGGACCTTCGTAATTCGGAGTCCACTTGCCCCGGTGATCGGAGTGTGGAGGAAGAATCTTCTTCAGGACGAGATCACCCGTCTGAAAGCTTCTAGGACGCACCTTCTTATCATAAGCTTTCTTCATTCGGCTTTGGTATAAACGACCATGCGCAATCGATGCCAACCTCTTCTCGTCCATCAGGCTGAGTTGGTTCAGTCGGTTCGTAATCCATTCTGCCTCGTCGAGTTTCACATCAACCAAAACTCGCAAAGAAGGGATCTCCACTTCTAACGGTAGGACAGCTTCCATACCGTACACTAAGGAGAAAGGAGTTGCCTCGGTTGATGTACGTACCGTTGTACGATAACCGTGCAGTGCAAATGGCAGCATCTCGTGCCAATCTTTGTAGGTCACAACCATCTTCTGAACAATCTTCTTTATGTTCTTATTGGCCGCTTCAACAGCGCCATTCATCTTCGGCCGGTAAGGAGATGAGTTGTGGTGTTCAATCTTGAAACTCTGGCACAGCTCCTTCATCATCTTGTTATTCAGATTCGAAGCATTATCAGTAATCATCCGCTCGGGAATTCTGTAACGACAGATGATGTCCTTCTTTATGAATTTAGCCACCACCTGCTTGGTCACATTAGCGTATGAGGCTGCCTCCACCCACTTGGTGAAGTAGTCGATAGCTACCAGAATGAAGCGATGACCATTAGATGCAGTGGGCTCGATCTTGCCTATCATGTCGATGCCCCACATGGAGAACGGCCACGGGGAGGACATGACATTTAACGGGCACGGCGGCACATGAACTTTATCAGCATAAATTTGGCATTTATGACATCTCTTCGTGAATTTAAAGCAATCTGATTCCATCGTCAGCCAGTAGTATCCTGCTCTCAGGATCTTTCTCGTCATAGCGTACCCGCCGGCATGCGTACCAAATGTGCCTTCATGGACTTCTTCCATGAGCATACTCGCCTCTTTCTCATCTACACATCTGAGTAGCACGAGATCATGGTTTTTTTGTACAAAACTCCATCAAGATTGAGATAAAAATTTCTAGCCAGCCTCCTCAGAGTCTTCTTATCCTGGGTTGACGCTCCCGCAGGATACTCCTTAGTCATAAGGAAGGTCTGGATATCGTGGAACCATGGCTTGCCGTCGGCGGCTTCCTCGATTGCAAAGACAAATGTCGGTCTATCAAGACGAGATAGTACAATTCTTGGAGCTTCATTCCAAAAATTGACTTTATACATCGAAGCCAACGTGGCTAAGGCATCAGCCATCTGGTTCTCGGCCCTGGGCACATGATGGAGTTCCACTCGATCAAAGAACGGAAGTAGCCTTCTGGCATAGTTCATGTACGGCACCAAATTCGATTGACGAGTCTCCCACTCCCCTTTAATCTGGTTGATCACAAGCGCCGAGTCACCATATACGTCTAGGTTCTTGATTCTCAAATCAATTGCCTCTTCTAGACCCATGATGCATGCTTCGTACTCCGCTTCATTATTGGTGACTGGAAACGTCAGTCTCGCAGTGAACGGGATATGGGATCCGTGGGGAGTCGTGATGATCGCCCCAATGCCACTTCCGTAAGAATTAACCGCCCCGTCAAATATCAACTTCCACTGGGATTTCCTATCTGGCCCCTCGTCGGGCAACGGCTCATCGCAATCTTTTGCTTTGAGAAACATGATATCCTCATCAGGGAATTCAAATTTCATCGGCTGGTAATCCTCGATCGGCTGTTCGGCAAGGTAATCAGACAGTACGCTGCCCTTAATGGCCTTCTGGGAAACATACTGAATATCATATTCTGTCAACGCCATTTGCCATCTGGCAATCCTGCCCGAAAGCGCTTGCTTCTCGAAGACGTACTTGATTGGATCCATCTTCGAAATTAGCATAGTGGTGTGATTGAGCATGTACTGTCGTAAACGTTTGGCAGCCCAGGCTAGTGCACAACACGTTTTCTCCAGCATCGAGTAACGAGATTCACAGTCTGTGAACTTTTTACTCAAGTAGTAAATGGCATGCTCCTTTCTGCCCGTCTCGCCGTGCTAACCGAGAACACACCCCATACTATTCTCAAGAACTGTCAAGTACATGATTAGAGGCTATCCAGCCACTGGGGGTATCAAGATTGGAGGTTCCTGCAGATACTGCTTTATCTTGTCGAGTGCCTTCTGGCAATCCTCGTTCCAGATAATCGCTTGATCTTTCTTTAACAGTTTGAACATCGGTTCACACTTGGCCGTGAGCTGAGAAATAAACCTTGCAATGTAGTTTATTCTGCCCAGGAAACCACGAACTTCTTTTTCTGTTTTTGGCACTGGCATTTCTTGTATCGCTTTAATCTTCGCAGGATCAACCTCGATGCCTCTTTCGCTCACGATAAATGTAACACCCCACTTCCCAAAATCAATTAAATTAATAAACATTATAAATAAACAAAATCAGAGTTCCAATTCTCCCAAGTGGGATATCACATAAAAACAACGTTTCCTTATAAAAAGTTTTTTCTCCAAATACAGCGGAATGTTAATTAATAGAATTCAATAGAAGTTTGATACGTTCACAGGGAAATAAAATATGAGTTCAACATAAAACAAATAAAAACGCCCAAGTCCCGTGCTACGTATCAGAGCATCCTAGACTCGACAATCACACCAATATCTGAGCTAGCTAAGCACCTGGATTATCTGTACTTCCGAAGAAGCACAGACCACAACAACAACAAAGGGGTGAGAAATCATGATCAAAAATACAATGGTAATGTAATACATGTAAATAAGGTAGTACAACACACCAACACACCAAGATTCACCCCTAACAACACCATATGACGAACCTACTGTTCAAATTACAATATAACGTATTATAATGCAAAATGCAACTCAACACCATGCATGCGGTACTGACTCGTTGGTTCATTCAATCGAACCTGGATAGATCACTTACGCTCCTCCTGAGACATGATCTATCCCCCACCATTCTCCACAAAGGAGTACGGATGAATCACTTACGCTCCTCCTGAGACATGATTCATCCCACCAAAACACCATGATATGCACACACCAATGCATAACTAATATATTTAGGCACTCAACGTGCACACGATCCTCCTGATCATGTCATCATACATCAATGCATATATGTACAGATATAACATACACCAACACCATATAAATCAACCAGATAGTAAACAAGTTCATATTTTAACACCAAGATATAAACATATCCCACCACTCGGGGGTACGCGATCCTACTGATCACTACATACATATACATCAACTAATTGTCCACCCGTCATTATTACGGGAAACATGCACTATCATCAAGTACACAAGTTTGTTCCCACACTCATCAATCTTACAGTGCATCAAGGCCAAAGGGATCACACAAGCCCAAGCTCAAGGACAAAACATCACAAAAATCACATTCTGGTTCTGCTACGTTCGCTGGCATTCGCCAGGCGAAGCCCCGTAGCGAACCTTCACTAGCATTCGCCAGGCGAACCTGCTGGCGAAGCCCCCTTTCAACTATCGTGCATTCGCCAGGCGAAGAAATCATTCGCCAGGCGAACCTTCGCTGGCCACACTCGCCAGGCAAAGTTCCTACCCTTTAGGTCTGGGACTTAATTCTGAATTATTCGCTGTCACTCGCCTCAGCTTTCCAGGCGAACTCTCGCCTCCCTTCGCCAGGCGAAGCTTCGCCAACACTCGCCAGGCGAAGCCCAGCGAATGCTGCAATTCATCAGTTTCCTCACAATTCTGCAGTGCTATTCTAGGCCAAATTGTACCTATCATCTCAACTCAGATCCTCAGTCTATTCTAGTACCAATCTTGCACATTACCGTAACCAATAGGCTTCTAATTCCTATTCCCAAAATCATCACCTACACACTTTATCGATACCTCAAAAGCCATACAGAATTTTCCCTAAAAACTGTAAAACACCCTATATGCCCTATATGCCAAATCAACCCAAAACACCAATTCATTAACGATTACTATATAATTAACAACAATCATCATCAATCATAACATAACAATATATATTATCATATATCGATCAATTTCCTACGGGGTTAAGGAATCCCCAACTACCCTATACATGTATAAACCATTCCCAATCAAGTTTCTCCCCCCTTACCTTGTTAATTGATTTGATCGGTGAAGGAATCCTTCAAGGTTGGCCAATTCTGATTTTCCCCCGTTCCTTCGTTCTTCGCTCCCTTTTCCTTTCCCTTTTCCGTTCTTCTCACTTCTCTCCTT
The DNA here is from genome assembly GCA_963859935.3 of Lathyrus sativus. Classification (NCBI taxonomy): domain Eukaryota; kingdom Viridiplantae; phylum Streptophyta; class Magnoliopsida; order Fabales; family Fabaceae; genus Lathyrus; species Lathyrus sativus. Next base: position 404,227,504 of record OZ012737.1, on the reverse strand, counting down.
TCTATCGTTCTTTTTCCACTTTCTCTAACTTCTCACAATGTATCGTGAAAACTACTAACCCCTCACCTTCTCTATTTTAATTCTCTAATCCCAATAATAATAACTTAATAATAATAATAATAACTTAATAAAATAATAATAATAAAAATAATAATAATAATAATAATAATAATAATAATACTATTATTATCTCACCAAAATAATAATAATATTAATAACAATAGTACCTATAATAAATATAATAATAATAATAATATTCCCACCAATATTAATATTATACACTATATTATTATATTCACCAAAACACCACCAATAATCCTCCCACATTAGGGACACCCACCAAACATCACTAAATACACCCCAACCAAAGGGCACACCAACACATAATATTTAAAATAATAATAAAATGACTAAATAATTAAAATGGGTGTTACAACTCTCCCCCACTTTAATTATTTTCGTCCTCGAAAATTACCTGATGGAAATAGCTCCGGATACGCTTCTCGCATCCTGCTTTCCAACTCCCAGGTCACACTGCCTCCTGCAGCACCTCCCCAAACTACCTTCACCAAAGGTATCTCTTTCCCTCGGAGATGTTTCATCTTACGGTCCTCGATCCTCAACGACATCGTCTCAACAGTAAGATTCTCCCGAATCTGAACATCATCTCTCTGAATCACATGAGATGGATCAGAAACATACTTTCGCAATTGCGACACATGAAACACATCATGGAGATTCGACAACTCAGGCGGTAACGCCACCCTATAAGCCACATCACCAACTCTTTGCAAAATCTCATAAGGTCCAATGAACTTAGGATCCAGCTTCTTGGACTTCAATGCATGACCCACACCAGTCATCGGATTAACTCTTAGGAATACGTGATCACCTACACAGAATTCCAACTCTTTTCTTCGATTATCATGATAGCTTTTCTGCCTACTCTGAGACACTTTCAATTTCTCACGAATCATTTGAATTGTCTCAGTAGTCTGCTGTACAATTTCTGGCCCAAGCACCATATTCTCACCAGTTTCATACCAACACAGAGGAGTCCTACACCTCCTCCCATACAAAGCTTCAAACGGTGCCATTCCAATACTCGAATGGTAACTGTTATTGTACGTGAATTCAATCAATGGTAAATGAGTATCCCACGCACCACCCTTTTCTAACACACAAGCTCTCAACAAATCTTCAAGCGACTGAATAGTCCTCTCCGACTGACCATCAGTTTGCGGATGATAAGCTGAACTCAATTTCAACTTAGTTCCCAAAGCTTCCTGCAAGCTCTTCCAAAATTCCGAAGTAAACCGTGGATCTCTATCCGACACAATACTGGACGGAACACCATGTAACTTTACAATTACCCGAATATAAATCTCCGCCAGCTTCATCAATGGAAAACTAATATTGATCGGCACAAAGTGTGCAGACTTCGTCAATCGATCCACAATCACCCATATAGCATCAAAACCTCTCGCCGTATTCGGCAAACCTGTCACAAAATCCATAGTAATGCAATCCCATTTCCAAACCGGAATCTCTAATGGTTGCATAAATCCAGAAGGTCTTTGGTGTTCTACCTTCGACTTCTGACACGTCAAACAGGCATACACAAATTGAGCTATGTCTCTTTTCATACCAGACCACCAAAATAATTTCTTCAAATCATGATACATTTTCGTAGCTCCCGGATGAATACTCAGGCTACTACGATGTCCTTCGCTCAAAATTGACTTTTTCAATTCTTCATCATCTGGTACACAAATCCTGCCTCTAAATCTCAACACACCTGTACTATCCAATTTAAAGTCACTATCGGAGTCGCTCCCTACTCCAGGCATCAAATCTACCAATTTCACATCCAACTTCTGATTTTCTCTAATCATATCCAAGAAGTCATTATTTACCTGCAACATACCCAACATTACACTATCTGCAGTAGTCTCACAAACCATGCTCAAATCTCTAAACTGTTCAATTAACTCAATTTCTTTCACCATCAGAGTTGCCATATGAATTGCTTTCCTGCTCAAAGCATCTGCCACTACATTGGCCTTTCCTGGATGATAACTCAAACTGAAGTCATAATCCTTCAAAAATTCCAACCATCTTCTCTGCCTCATATTCAGCTCTTTCTGATCAAACAGGTATCTCAGACTCTTATGATCACTAAACACTTCAAACCTTGAACCATATAAATAGTGTCTCCAAATTTTCAACACAAAAACAACCGCAGCTAATTCGAGATCATGAGTCGGATAATTTCGCTCATGCACTCTCAATTGTCGCGATGCATATGCTACTACTTTACCATTCTGCATCAGAACCCCGCCTAATCCCATCTTAGACGCATCACGGTACACCACAAACGGTTCACTCAGAGTCGGTAACACTAACACCGGTGCCGTAGTCAATCTCTTTTTCAATTCTTCAAAACTTTCTTCACAAGCAGCATCCCATACAAAAACTTGGTTCTTTCTCGTCAACTGAGTTAATGGCAACGCCAAATTAGAGAACCCTTCAATAAACCTGCGGTAATAACCGGCTAACCCCAAAAAGCTTCTAATCTCTGTCGCTGTCTTCGGCGGTTCCCACTGTAATACTGCACTTACTTTTGACGGATCCACCGCTATTCCATCTTCAGATATTACATGCCCCAAGAAACTTACTTTCTTCAACCAAAAGTCACACTTTGACAGTTTAGCGAATAATTTATTTTCCTTCAACACTTGCAAGGCAATTCTCAGATGTCCTGCATGCTCTTCATCAGATTTAGAATAAATTAATATATCATCAATAAACACTACAATGAACTGATCCAAGTAAGAATGGAAAATTATGTTCATATACTCCATAAATACTCCCGGTGCATTAGTCACTCCAAACGGCATTACAGCATATTCGTAATGTCCATATCGAGTCCTAAAGGCAGTCTTCTGAATATCACCTTCTTTTACTCTCATCTGATGATAACCCGATCTTAAGTCGATCTTACTAAATACACGAGCTCCCACCAGCTGGTCCATCAAATCATCAATCCTAGGTAAAGGATACTTATTCTTAATAGTCACTTTATTCAATTGACGGTAATCGGTGCACAGACGCATACTACCATCCTTCTTCTTCACCAACAACACTGGAGCTCCCCACGGCGATACACTTGGTCTAATAAACTTTCTATCCAACAATTCTCCAATCTGAGACTTCAACTCGACCAATTCCACTGCAGACATCATGTACGGCGCCATAGAAATAGGTCTCGTACCAGGAACAAGATCAATACCAAATTCTACTTCTCGCGTCGGAGGCAATTCCGTAATGTCGTCAGGAAACACTTCCGGAAATTCATTCACTACTGCTAATTCCTCCATTGGCACTTTGTTATCCATCGATAAAGTTGCAAATAAAGCAAACACTCTAGTTTCATCTTCCAACAAGGCCCTCAATTCTCTATTAGACAAAGAACTTGCCACAACTTCCTCTTCAGGGGTCAGGAACAACAATTCCTTCCGAAAACAGTCGATGTAGACTCGGTTGAACTCTAACCAGTTCATACCCAGTATAACATCCAACTTACCAAGTGATAGACAAATCAGATCTACTCCAAATTCTCTACCGAAAATAGTCAGCGGACACTTCAAGCATACCAAAGAAGTAGTCACTGAACCTATAGAGGGTGTCTCAATAGTCATCTGTACCTCCATAGTGGACGGCACCAAACCTATCCTCTCCACACAATCTACAGAAATAAACGAGTGCGTTGCACCCGTATCAATAATAGCAATCAAAGGAATATTATTGATAATACAAGTACCTCTGATCACACGCTCATCACTGGCAGCTTGAGTTCCTGCCAAGGCAAACACTTTTCCACCATCCGGAGACGTCTGAGGCTTCTTCGGCTTCTCACAATGTGTACTGATATGACCCTTCTCACCACAGTTATAACAGGTCAGCATAGTTGCTCTGCAATCAGCTATCACATGACCTGGTTTCCCACACTTAAAACATTTCTTGGCCTCATTAGGACAATCATTAGCACGGTGTCCCATACCACCGCACCGAAAACATTTCCCTTCAGCAGATGCTCTCCCATGTCTAGGCTTCTTATCAACAACAGCTTTACGTTTTCCCTTATCAGCAGCAACACTATAAGGAGTACCACTAAACCTCTGCTTACCCTTACGGTCATTAACAGCTTTGTAGTGCGCAATCCTTGCTCGGTTATCGTTATCATAAATCCTACTTCTGCTTACCAGCTCAGGATAGCTCCTGATCTTCTGACAAGTAATCCCCAACTTAATCTCTGGACGCAGTCCATTCTCAAACTTTAAGCACTTAGAGGTCATTGTCCCTTCCACATTATAGTGGGGACAATACTGCACCAGCTCCTCAAACTTGGCAGCATATTTTGCTACAGTCATGCTACCCTGTTTCAGCTCTAAGAATTCAATTTCCTTAGCGCTTCGGATATCTTCCGGGAAATACTTCTCCAGAAAACCTTTCCGAACCACCTCCCAAGTAATGGTAGTTCCAGCAGCTTCCAACCTTTTGCGACTATTGTCCCACCAGGCTTCAGCCTCACCCTCCAGCATGTGAGTACCAAACCTCACCTTCTGCTCATCAGTACATTCCATCGTTCTGAAGATCTTTTCAATTGCCTTCAGCCACTTCTGAGCAGCTTCAGGATCCAAAACTCCTCCTTCGAACGTCGGCGGCTTGTTGCTCCGAAACTGCGCCAAACTCCTGAATTGGGCATCTGCAGTTTGATTCTGATTAGCAACCGCCTGCGCCATTGCTTGCATAGCAGCAACCAATGCAGCATCGTTCCTTCCTGCCATACTGCTCAAAACAACAACACCAGGTTTAAAAGATATTCAACTCCATCCATAAGGACAGACCCAACTCGACTCAACAACACTGGCCGGACCGACCGACCTGCTCTGATACCAATTGTAACACCCCACTTCCCAAAATTAATTAAATTAATAAACATTATAAATAAACAAAATCAGAGTTCCAATTCTCCCAAGTGGGATATCACATAAAAACAACGTTTCCTTATAAAAAGGTTTTTCTCCAAATACAGCGGAATGTTAATTAATAAAATTCAATAGAAGTTTGATACGTTCACAGGGAAATAAAATATGAGTTCAACATAAAACAAATAAAAACGCCCAAGTCCCGTGCTACGTATCAGAGCATCCTAGACTCGACAATCACACCAATATCTGAGCTAGCTAAGCACCTGGATTATCTGTACTTCCGAAGAAGCACAGACCACAACAACAACAAAGGGGTGAGAAATCATGATCAAAAATACAATGGTAATGTAATACATGTAAATAAGGTAGTACAACACACCAACACACCAAGATTCACCCCTAACAACACCATATGACGAACCTACTGTTCAAATTACAATATAACGTATTATAATGCAAAATGCAACTCAACACCATGCATGCGGTACCGACTCGTTGGTTCATTCAATCGAACCTGGATAGATCACTTACGCTCCTCCTGAGACATGATCTATCCCCCACCATTCTCCACAAAGGAGTACGGATGAATCACTTACGCTCCTCCTGAGACATGATTCATCCCACCAAAACACCATGATATGCACACACCAATGCATAACTAATATATTTAGGCACTCAACATGTACACGATCCTCCTGATCATGTCATCATACATCAATGCATATATGTACAGATATAACATACACCAACACCATATAAATCAACCAGATAGTAAACAAGTTCATATTTTAACACCAAGATATAAACATATCCCACCACTCGGGGGTACGCGATCCTACTGATCACTACATACATATATATCAACTAATTGTCCACCCGTCATTATTACGGGAAACATGCACTATCACCAAGTACACAAGTTTGTTCCCACACTCATCAATCTTACAGTGCATCAAGGCCAAAGGGATCACACAAGCCCTAGCTCAAGGCCAAAACATCACAAAAATCACATTCTGGTTCTGCTACGTTCGCTGGCATTCTCCAGGCGAAGCCCCGTAGCGAACCTTCGCTAGCATTCGCCAGGCGAACCTGCTGGCGAAGCCCCCTTTCCACTATCGTGCATTCGCCAGGCGAAGAAATCATTCGCCAGGCGAACCTTCGCTGGCCACACTCGCCAGGCGAAGTTCCTACCCTTTAGGTGTGGGACTTAATTCTGAATTATTCGCTGTCACTCGCCTCAGCTCGCCAGGCGAAGCTTCGCCAACACTCGCCAGGCGAAGCCCAACGAATGCTGCGATTCATCAGTTTCCTCACAATTCTGCAGTGCTATTCTAGGCCAAATTGTACCTATCATCTCAACTCAGATCCTCAGTCTATTCTAGTACCAATCTTGCACATTACCGTAACCAATAGGCTTTTAATTCCTATTCCCAAAATCATCACCTACACACTTTATCGATACCTCAAAAGCCATACAGAATTTTCCCTAAAAACTGTAAAACACCCTATATGCCCTATATGCCAAATCAACCCAAAACACCAATTCATTAACGATTACTATATAATTAACAACAATCATCATTAATCATAACATAACAATATATATTATCATATATCGATCAATTTCCTACGGGGTTAAGGAATCCCCAACTACCCTATACATGTATAAACCATTCCCAATCAAGTTTCTCCTCCCTTACCTTGTTAATTGATTTGATCGGTGAAGGAATCCTTCAAGGTTGGCCAATTCTGATTTCCCCCCGTTCCTTCGTTCTTCGCTCCCTTTTCCGTTCCCTTTTCCGTTCTTCTCACTTCTCTCCTTTCTATCGTTCTTTTTCCACTTTCTCTAACTTCTCACAATGTATCGTGAAAACTACTAACCCCTCACCTTCTCTATTTTAATTCTCTAATCCCAATAATAATAACTTAATAATAATAATAATAACTTAATAAAATAATAATAATAAAAATAATAATAATAATAATAATAATAATAATACTATTATTATCTCACCAAAATAATAATAATATTAATAACAATAGTAACTATAATAAATATAATAATAATAATAATATTCCCACCAATATTAATATTATACACTATATTATTATATTCACCAAAACACCACCAATAATCCTCCCACATTAGGGACACCCACCAAACATCACCAAATACACCCCCACCAAAGGGCACACCAACACATAATATTTAAAATAATAATAAAATGACTAAATAATTAAAATGGGTGTTACAATAAACCCCAATAACTTTCCGGACCGCACTCCGAAAGTACACTTGTTAGGATTCAGCCTCAACCTGAACGTCCTAAGCCTCTCAAAAAGCTTCAGCAAATTGACCAGATGTCCCTCCTCTGTTTGGGACTTCGCAATCATGTCATCAACATAGACTTCAATCTCATGATGAATCATGTCATGAAACAAAGTTACCATTGCTCGCTGGTAAGTGGCCCCTGCGTTCTTCAGACCGAAAGGCATTACCTTATAGCAAAATGTTCCCCAGGGAGTGATAAACGTCGTTTTCTCCATGTCCTCCGGCGCCATCTTGATCTGATTGTAACCGGAGAAGCCATTCATGAACGAAAACACGGAGAACTGGGTTGTATTGTCGACCAACACATCAATATGAGGCAACAAGAAATCATCTTTAGGGCTCGCCCTATTCAAATCCCGATAATCGACGCACATGCGTACCTTACCGTCCTTCTTCGGTACATGCACTATGTTGGTGACCCACGGAGGGTAAGTAGTGACCGCTAAGAAGCCAGCATCGAGCTGTTTTTGCACTTCTTCTTTGATCTTAACGGCCATATCTGGTCTCGTCCTCTTAAGCTTCTGCTTAACGGGAGGACAATCTTCTCGCAGCGGCAAGTGGTGGACCACGATGTCTGTGTAAAGTCCGGGCATATCTTCGTATGACCAAGCAAAGACGTCACTATACTCTCTTAGCATCTCGACCAATCTCTGCTTGACATCATTCTGCAATGCAGCCCCTATCCTGACGTTTCTGACGAGTTCTTCAGAACCCAGATTCACAACCTCGATCTCCTCTTCATGAGGCAGAATAACTTTCTCCTCTTGTTTCAACAAGCAGGCCAACTCTTCAGGAAGGTTTTCATCTTCATCAATCTCTTCTTCGGCTTGATAGATCGGGCAATCAAAGTCGAAGTGAGCCATAGAAGGTCCAGAGTCGATGTCATCTGTTATGTGGATCCTGCAATAACAAGGGTTAAGCTTAAAACAAGGATATGCCGGTTAGCACAAGCCCCATTGCCATTTTATTATTTTTCAAAACAAATATAAACAAGAATAACAGAGATCACAATATTTGAATACGAAGAAAACGCCTTTGATTTATTAACAAAATGCATGTACATAATCCAACAAGGCCCTGACAATAAAACCACTATGCCCCGGGTAGGACATAGGGTTGTACAATGATTGGAAAAAGTAAATCATTACTCTTTGCTTGTCATCTGGATGATATCCTTGACGGACCAATTGTTGAGGCCCTCGCCTGGCTTGCTTGGCTGGATCCAAGAGTCGAGGTCACAGTCGTTATCTTCGTTGTCTTCAGACACCGCGTTGATGCTTTCGAAAATTATTCCGCCACTGGTAAACTGGATCGACCCTTTACCTCGCGACGCACTGCTAGAAGAAGAAGAAGCTTCAGCTCCAGGAGAATATCCCAACCCAAACTTGTCTTGCTTGTTAGGTATCTCCAAAATTCGCCCCCAGCCTGGGGTAGATCCGACTTGGACGACGGCCCGAGCTTCCTTGAATGAGGAGAGAGTCATCTCTGGCTTTTCCGTGACTACAGGAGCTACGTCCTTCACTTTGACAGCTTCGAACTCTTGGCATAGAGTCTCATGGATTTCGCCATCCATCTCCACATACTTGAAGGACGAAAAATGGCTCACCATTATATCTTCCTCGCCACACACGGTTACGATGCTACCTCCGACAGCATACTTGAGTTTCTGGTGCAACGTGGAGGTCATGGCACCAGCAGCATGGATCCATGGCCGGCCCAAGAGACAACTGTAGGCAGGCATGATGTCCATAATATAAAAGACCGTGTCGAACGTTTCCGGCCCGACTTGGATTGGCAGGGTCACCTCCCCGAAAACATGTCGTTTGGTTCCGTCGAACGCCTTCACAACCAGATCACTGGGTGTGCAAATCACTCCACGAGTATCCAACTTCATTAATGCCTTCTTCGGAAGAACATTAAGTGATGAACCCGTGTCTACCAACACGTGAGACATGATCGTTCCCCTACACTCTATCGAGATGTGCAGGGCACTATTGTGATTCCTCCCTTTTGGCGTCAGCTCTAGGTCTGTGAAACCTAGCCCATTTCCAGCATTTACGTGGGCTACGACCTCTTCTAGCTGATTTACCGATATTTCCTGCGGTACATATGCGGCGTTCAACACCTTCAGCAGCGCGTTGCGGTGTGCTTCAGAACACAGCAACAAGTTCAGGATGGAAATCTTCGAGGGCGTCAGATGGAGATGATCCACAATCTTGTAGTCACTCTTTTTAATCAACCGCATAAACTCCTCGGCATCTTTAACAAGTAAGTCTTTTTCTGCCCCACGAGGGATCTCTTCAACGACCTTACTTTTACCCTTATCAGTCGCATCAGCCCTGACCGCTTTATCCGCCACGACCTCTGGTGGTGCAAACACTCTTCCGCTGCGAGTAATACCACTGATTCCCGCAAGGTTCTCCACGGTCGACCCAAACGGTTCCAGCTCCAACTTCTGTCAGTTGCAGTAGACTTCAGCCCCATAATGCCACGGGACGACGTTAGTGCTTTCGAACGGTATTGGCCCAGCTTTGGTGATAGTAATCGTAGGCGGTCTGGGCGCAGAAATAGTTATCGTCTGGCGAGGGATGGTGATGGTGGCGACCTCATCAGCTTGCTTCAGCACTACCTCCCCTGACCCACTTTCGGCCCTCCGGCTAAACTGTAAAATCCCTTCAGTCATCAGACTTTGAATTCCTTCTACCAACTGTTCACATCCATCAGAACGTGTGGTACAGTCCATACATAGCTCTCCGCAACCTAGAAAGAACCCTCTTTTCATCAACTTAGCTTTAACAAAGCTAAGCGGCGTCTTCAGATTTCTGACGTCAGTCAACAAGTCTGCACTCTCGTCTTCGATAATGGCGTTCACTCCGCCTCCCCTATGATTCAGCATAGGATTCTTCGTGACATTTGGCACATTATCGGAGAAGTTGATGATCTTGGCATCCACCATGTCCTGCACCTTATGCTTGAAGGCTTTGCAGTTCTCTATTGTGTGGCCTGGTGCCCCTGAGTGAAACTCACAAGTGGCATTCGCGTCGTAACCTGGCGGAGGTGCCCCTGTCAAGGGAGCCAGCGTCCTCTTCTGGATCAACTGTAGCTGAAGCAAAGTCTGCAAGAGTTGCGCGTACGACATGGGCGGTGTCTCGAGGTGACGGTTCGACAAAGGTGCCAGATTCTGATACTTTCTGTATCCCTGTTGATTCGGTTGCTGTTGTTGCTGCTGCGGCTGTTGAACTGCCGGGATAGTTATACTGGCCACCTGCTGGTGAGAGCCTTTACCCTTCCTTCGAGCGTTGGTCACAACGCTCGCTTCTCCTTCTCGTCTTTTGCCACTATAAGGTTTCTTTCCGCCCCCAACCGAGGATGAATCACCTTGAATTTTCCCGAGCTTGATCCCATTTTCGATGTGGTCACCCGTGATAATGAGATCTGAGAAGGTCCCAGACATACCGCTGACCAACTTCTCATAGTAAACCCCTGGGAGGGTGGCTACGAACATCTGCACAAGCTCACGTTCAACCATCGGCGGCTGAACCCTGGCTGCCAATTCACGCCACCGCTGGGCGTATTCCTTAAACCCTTCATTGTTCCTCTGCGACAGATTCTGCAGCTGGACTCAGTTCGGGGCCAAGTCGCTATTGTATTGGTAGTGGTGCACAAATGTTTCAGCAAGATCCTTCCACGTGCGCACACTAGTAGGCTCTAGACTCATGTACCACTCAAGGGATGACCCGGAAAGGCTGTCTTGAAAGAAGTGCATCAGCAAATTCTCGTCCTCAGAATGAGCAGACATTTTTCTGTAGTACGATCTCAGGTGGACGCGAGGGCAAGTGGTGCCCTTATATTTTTCAAAGTCAGGTACCTTGAACTTGGGAGGCACCTTGAAATCAGCAATTAGTCCCAACTTGGACATATCAACGCCCAGGGTATTCTGATTCTCGATATCTCTCATCTTATCTTCAAGTGCCTTGAACTTAAGCCGTGTTTCAGCATTCAGCTCCCCTTCAGCACCTCTCTGAGAGAACACATCGTCCTGATGATCCTCTAGCCATGGATGAGGCCAAAACGGATTCCCAACACCGGCATTGCTGTTGCCCAGCCCGACATTGACATTAGCTCCCAGACTTCCATTACCGACACCCGCCGTATTGAGTCCCATGTTGGCCATCACATTGTCGTTGGCACTGCCGTTTCCCCCAGTCACGGGAACACCATTCTGTGGAGTTTCAACTGGTGGAGGAGTAGGCATAGTCCCACCATGGAGTACGCCATTGCTATCAACCCTTGAAATCAGAGGCTGAACCAAGGTTCTGAGCTGATCCTGGCCATTGGCGACCGCTTGCATGAGCTCCATGAAGCGATCCATTCTTTCGCGGAGTTCTTGAACATCAGTTTGCACTTGCTCCATGATTCTGGTTTGATTAGCTCTGGTTGGATAGCGGTGAATAGGTCTCTGATCAATCCTGGAACCACCTGAAACAACCTGTCAAACACAAAAGGGTTAGGAAAAACAACAAAGTGCTCGTTATGCAAATGCTTCATGCAAATGCAAACGTGTGTCTGTGTGTTTGGGAGATCTCCCCCGATCCTAGTGCCTGAGTGCCAGTGCTGATAATAAGAAGAAGTCCGAGTCTAATCATGGAAATAACAATCTCATATATAAAGAAAGCCCATCAAGGCAGTACACAACATCAGCGAGTACAAGATGACTCAACAGCGTGACCTCAGCCAACAAGCCTGGTGATGGTCAGCATACAACAATGATCAAAACAAAAGGAATACAAATAGTCAAGTATGGCCACGGGCGCGATACTCTTCTAACAACTCCTTCGTTTCTGGATGATCAGGCAGAGTGAGTAACCCTTCGACGAGTAATTCCCTTTGCATAATGGTGTACCGAAGTCCTTCGATCGAACCTTCCCATGCTCCTTCGCCGAAACAATCTTCTAGCTTCCGCTTCTTGGACTCAAACGTCAGTTTGTGCTCCTTCAGTTTAGCGAGAGCCCTGTTGAGCTGGCCTTCGGCGGCGTATTTGCGAGCGGTTTCCTCATCAAACCTCTGCTCACTGGCCTTTACCTGGGCCTCCAGCTTGGAGATCTGTAGCATCAGCTTATCCTCCCGCTCTTTCCTGGTGGCCAGGGAAGCCTTCCAGTGCTGGTTGAACTTGGATATCCTCCGATACGCTTCGTCCAAGTGCTGCTTCTTCGTGGCCAGTACGTCGTTGACAGCTTTGAAGTCTTGACCCATGCGTTCACGCTCGGCTATCTGCTTAGTCAGGTCTGTCCCCAACCGGTTCACCAGCTCTGTTTGCCTTTTGAAAGAATGAACGGCTTCGTTCCTCTCGCTTCGAAGCCGAGCCAATTCTTTCTCTAGTTCCTCATTTGCCCGCTTCAATTCATCTCGCTTAGCTAACACCTAATTATGTTGTTGAATGGGCATAGTAGTAGGCTCTTCAATCATTGGAGGGCTTTCTGGCTTGGCAGGAAGAAACGACATCCCTATAACATCTGCTCTGGCTCTGATCCAAGTCACATACGGAGGGTAGGCTTGGTTATTGCTTCTCCCCAGCAATGGCTTTCCCCTCTTACTGATGCCATTCCAGGCACGCTGAAGCTTGGATAATAGATCCCCCTCTAGAAGACCAGTGAGGTACAGAGATTCCTGTACCTCTTCATCCTTCGGCGGAGCTCTCAAAGCATACGCGAACTGTCGGACCAGCAAAGACGGATTATAGTTTATACAACCCTTCCTGCCTATCAAAGGCACGTTTGGAAACCCGCTGCAGCTGAAGATAATCTCGGTACCCAACCTATCTCTGTCAAACCAGTCGATATCCTCTGCAGATAAACTCATCAGATGCTCGGACCACTCAGTCGTGGCTGCAAACGAAACAAAGGGACCCCTCTTGGGCAGATGACTGTCAAGCCATTTATAAAGCAAGGGTACACAGCATGAGACATTCTTGCCCCTTCGGTTCTCGTTTTTGTAGTGGACAGAATGGTAGACATCTCCTATCAAGGTAGGGACTGGATTCCCTGATGCGAAGATATGAAATGCGTCGAAGTCTACAAAATCGGGCATATTGGGGAACAGAATGATGCCATATATGCACAGAGCAAGGAGGGCGTTGAACGCAACCCAACATCCGTCTTTGGCGCACTGCTGAGCCTTTCCCACTAAAAACTGCAAGGAGAACCCGGGAACCTTGTTCCAACTAGACAATACCAATTCGGAGGCATCCAGATGAAGTGAAGGAGCTAAACCAGCCAGATCAGGCTCAACATCCATATGAACAAAAGGCATCTACCTCTTGATAGGCACACCTAACAAATCAGCATATTCCTCCAGCGTGGGTGCGAGAACAAAATCCTGGAAAGTAAAGCATCTCAACGGAGGGTCGTAGAACTGCGGCAGAGCGTGCAACCCATTCAACTCGAACACAAACGGTTTATGAACCAAACTGAGCAATTTGTCGTACGACTTTCTGAACTCATCTCTCAAAAAATCATCTGCTAAAGCAATCAAACCGATCAGCTGAACCACATCAGGGGCAGGGAGCTTGTAAGCCACAGTCTTCCTCAGAGAACCCATGACAATACAATAGGAGGCAAGAAATCCTGGATCGGGGAAAACGGTACCTGCAACACAGACACACGTTAATGAAATGCAAATGAGTATGCAAAGAAATGTAAAATGCAATCATGCAGCAGGAGATCGAGGCAACTGTGCTGTGGAGATTCTATATCAACAAAACCGTAATCCTGCTCTATCAAGAACAACCACTGGATCTGATAAGAAGAAAACCCTGGTATCGGACCACAAATCTGCTCTGTCAAGAACATAGAACCATAAATCTGCTCTGTCAAGAACAAACATCTGATAATAAGGACCTCTGATACAGGACCAAAAAACCTGCTCTGTCAAGAACACACGTCTGATTATAAGGACCTCTGATACATGACCAAAAACCTGCTCTGTCAAGAACAAACAACTGATAACCAAAACTCTGCTCTATCAAGAACAAACATCTGATAATGAGATCCTCAGACCCCAGTCATAAACCTGCTCTGTCAAGAAAAAAATACACATCTGCTGATAAGATCCTCTGATCCCAATCTGCTCTATCAAGAACAAATACACATCTGATGATAAGATCCTCTGATCCCAATCAAAAACCTGCTCTGTCAAGAACAATCATATATCTGCAGATGAGAACCTCAGATCCCAACAAAACTGATCCACTATCAAGAAAACTAGGTAGTCTGAAGGTCAAAGTTTCCTGCAATAAACCCAACCCTGCTCACAGGTATGGACCTAAACTGACTCAAGTTCGGCATCCTATGCGTTCATCAGCGTCACATACATTCAAGAGGGGTGATACGATACCCAGAAGGTGTGGCATCACCAGCTCATGAAGCGGCCTCACTCGGATGAATCACAAATGATCGGTCCCCAGAGTCGACAATCCTCCAAACCAACAACCGTCTCAACCCAAAGGGTTGAAAGAGAAGTCAACCGGGAGAACCTCGTCTGAGCGTGGATTTCATGAGACACTAGTGCCTGCAAAGCAAGCACGAGCCCACTAATTTCCACAACTAATGCTATGTTCACTCAAGCCTGGGTCTGGCTTCTCACTCATCAGAATGCCCCTCCCACAACAGCACAGATAATCATATCATAGTGAAAATAAAATGCGGGAAATAAAATGCGATAAATAAACACAACCTAACAAGTAATCATACAAGCGCTAGGATTGACTCTCGCAGGGGACGTCGGATCCCCAAACTGACTCGCATACGGGACGTTGGATCCCAGGAAACTATCAAGTCCCCAGCAGAGTCTCCAGCTGTCGCTTCCGCGAAAATAAGGTGCCGGCAAAACAGAAGATTCGCCACCATTCGTTATTTATCCCTCGGAGCAGGAAAGGAAACGATCGGAAAAACCTGACGAAAAAGGTAAGACAAGGTCGTCACAACCGTTGTCTGGGTTCGGGAGTCGGTTACACAAGGGGAAGGTATTAGCACCCCTCACGTCCGTCGTACTCGACGGGATCCACGCTTGTTGTGTTTACTGGACGGGTTGGTTTTATCTATCTACCTATCAAGGATGGCTTAAACAGAAAACAAAAATGACTCGGCAAAGTGTCGCGCTTTATGCCTACGTATTCTCATCAGAGAATGAGAAATCAGAGTCAATGTAGTTCGACCTACGACGGGTTATGGGGAAGGTAGCTCACCAATACATCAGTATTGTGCCTACATACTCTCAACGGGTATGAGAGATCAGAGCTTACGTAGTTCGGGCTAATACGGTTTTGAAGTTTGTTTTCTGTCTTTTACGGAAGAAGTGTTTTTTATTGTGTTTGCAATTTCAATCGCACTAAAGACTATGACCTGAGAGTGAATGCGTCGCATGTCACCCAAAGGGTGCCATACTAAACATCCAAACTGTTGAAAAGAAGCTCTCCAACAATCCTCTCTCAGATAGCTTAAGGCTCGTAACGTACGAAAGAAATCATTCATGATTACTGTATCTTAAGCTGTTTTGAGATGAGAAGAGAATAGGCTCAACTAAAGGGAGACTATCAAGTCCTACTGTTGTCATGCCAAGGATTCATCCTATGGTTGAGGTTTGAAACAAGGAACTCCTAGAAGTTATCATGCATAGGTTTCAACCTAAAGTTCTATCATCACTTCCTTATCAAAGGAAATGAGAGTCCTAGGGGATCATATCAATGATACACAGAAACAGATAAGGCATCAGCTTAAACAGTAAACAGATAATACAGTAAAATGCATGCAATGCAAGTGAGGGAGGAAATGTATGTGGGGTAGCAGCCTCCACAAGCTCATCTCAACCTCAAGCTAGAGATGAATAACAGTAATCATACAGAAGAACTAACAACATGCTATCAAGCAAAAACAGTAAACTGCAATCATACAGAAGAAATAAAATCATGCTATCAAGCAAAATAAACCACATGGGCAAGGGAGCTGAGCTCTACCGAATACCCGCAAGCAAAGCCATACAGTAACAATACAAGCAGAGGGAGCAACTCAACCTCTAGTGCAATCATGCTCCCAGCTTAAATCTAATCTAGATATGGACTTATTCTAATGCATCAAGCAAGTCAAACAAGGCACATCAATACAGACAAGAAAGCAGATCAACTCCTCTCTCTCAACTCCAAGCTTCAGCTCTTCTGACAGCAATTCAGTCTTCAGACTTCCATCACCCTTCAAGGCTATCATCATTCATGACAAATATCAATTTGCTTCTTCAGGTTTCAACCCTTCCACATAAGTTTCAACTTATTCTCTCTTCTCTAAGCTTCAGCTCCTTAATCAGTTCCACCTTCAGGCTTCACTTCTAACCACAAGTATCAACTTGATTCCTTCAGGATCTCCAAGCTTCAAAGTAAGTATCAACTTATCCTTCAATTTTTAAGCCTCAGCTCTTCATTCAGTCTTTACTGGATCTTCATTGGGTCTTCAAGTATCAACTTGCTCTTCTTGCTCTTCAAGCTTCAGCTGAAATGGCAATGCTCAGGGAATCATCCTCTTCCATACTCTTCAATGAAGTCTTCATCTTCACACTCAAGCCCAACATCTCTCAAGATACTCAAACTAGAAGAAATCACTTAACTGGATAAGCTAGGATATTAAACTGCTTATTGACCACCCAAGGTGACCTATAAGGATTTAACATCAAAAGAATGGTTCCCTCAAAGGTTCTACTTCCTAGGTACAATCACTTATCCCTTCTAAGGAGGGAGGTGAATACCATAGAAGGACCTTGAATCATGGGGAGGAATGGAGGTGAAAGATACCATCCATGTTTAAGAAAGAAATTAGTTAGGTCTAAGCTCTACTTAATTCCTAACCCTAAAACAACAACAAAACAAACAAGTCTTCAAGCTCTCGAGCTCCTTCTTCAATCTTCAGTCTTCCACTATGCTCCTCCATGCTTCACAAAGCAAGACAAATCCCACCAAGCCAAGCAAAAACCCACAAAGCAAAGCAAAGCAAAATACAAGCCCACAAGGGCAACACAAGCAACCATCAATTACAAAAATCAATTAAAAATAGTATACTATTATATTAAAATCTAATATAATTTCTAGGGGATCCTATATAACTACCCTTAATACCCTATATGTCCCGATATCTAAATTGACCTAAAAACCCAAAATTCTAGTGTTATTGTGGACCTATGTTAAGGATTGACCTAAATCTACACAACCTAAAGTCATCTAATCAAAACTAATCAAAAACTAATCACAAAATTATGGAATAAATCCAGAGGGGAGCTAAAGTCCTAATCTAACTATCCTAAAAAGAATGGCATAAAAATATGAAGGGAACTAGCTAAACAAAATTCTACAAAACTATGCATCAACATAAAAATGGACTAAAAAGCTATTAAAAGAGAAAATACACAAAAAATATTAAAAATGCATTAAATGCAAATGTTTTGATTTTATAATTTTCTAGACATCAATGGGAAATAGGAGAAAAAACTCCCATGCAAAAATCATTAATTTTCTATTTTATATGATTTTCCAAAGTTTAAAGAAAAATGGAGAAAAAGAAAGTAAAATATGAAATGTTTGGTGCAAATAGCAATGGTGTGCAGTTCAATATGAGAATGGGCTTAAAACGGGGGTGTGATCAGCAATGCGCACTAGGCCCAATTTTAATCAGAAAACAAATAACAAAATATAAAGAAAAAGAAAAATACGCGGTGCATTTAGTAAAGAAAATCAGTTCAAATTGTGACTGGGCCATGGATGGGGGTGCGTATAGCTATAAAGCCCAATACTCCAATTAATGAAACACCTCGTTTCATTGTCTTCAGACTTCCCTCTTCAAATGTGAAATTAAATCCCAGCCTCACGATCTAAGTCCAGTCAATTAGTCCACTCTCCATCCAACGGCCATGGAGTTGTCTTCTTCCTTCAGCCAGGGTTTGAAATGAAGAAGCCATGGAAACAGAGCTTAATAGCATCTCATCTTCTCTTAACTCGTGCTCCATCCAAACTCAACCAAAATCCATGGTTCAAAACCCTAATCTGTTCTAAATTCATCCCTGATCACAACCATAGCCTTAGAATTCAAAGAATCATCCTCAATCTCTAAACCCGATCCAAGATCAAAACTATGCTCAAACTTCAATTCTGACTATTTTTGAAATTGATTACCTCAGAATGATCACCACCTCACACTGGTTAAATCTTGCTATTAAACTCATGTTATATCTCACTATACATCGTGTTCTTGATCAAAACAAAATTGGTGTCACTAACTCAAACCTCACCAAATGCCTTCAAACTTTCCAGAATCCATCTCCTACTTGTCTCTAACCATTCTAACCTAACAAATCTAACTAATTATGCTTAAATTATGGTGTAGAGGAAAAGTTGCAAACCTGTCAAATCTTGAATACCAGATAGGTCAAATCTTCAGTTCAACCTCTCAATCTCTTCAGAATTACTCCTTGATTGATGTTAATGCTTCTGTTTGCAAAAGATTTGATCCAAGAAGCTTGAATCTCCAAATCCGATGGTGACTTGCAGCTCCCAAAATCCAAATGCTATCTCTTCAATCCCACACGATCTTGCTCTCAATTTGGTATGCACACATTCAGTATGATCAATGGAAGATGTTAGGATTGAAAGAATCAATGGAAATGGTGTGGAATACAGAAATTGATTTCAACTTGCAATGGAAGACATTGAAATGGCAATCTCACTCTCCTATCTAATCTCTCACCAACCTTGCATCTGAGCAAGTTCTAATCCTTATATAGGATGGTTCAGAACCATCCAGAACTTTCTGGAATCATCCAATGAGAATTTGAGATTCTCATGTCATGAGTTTTTGATTTCAATCCATCTCACATGCCATCTTGTGCTATACCTCTTGCAGAACTTGTATCTCCTTTTAAAATCTCCTTAGATGAGATGCATGATGTGTTAGGATGCTTTACTAGCTTGTGCATTGCTCTCCCTTGTGTTTTGCATATGTACCTTAATATGCAAGCAATCATTTTCCAAAGCAAGTCCATGATCTAAACCTCAAATCAAAAATGTGTCTGAACCATTGTTTCTAAAATGTTTTCTAGAGTCAAAATGACCTATTACATGCCATGGTTTGGATGTGTAGCTTGGAAATTTCAATTTCCAACTTTGACTTATTTAACTTATGCCTTCATTTTAGGTCATTTTTACCATTTTGAGCTACAAGCCTTTCAACATCTCATGACCTCCTTACTAGCCTTAAAACATCATTTTAAGAAAGTTTGATGTTGAAGATTTTTCCATTTGAAGCTTGGAAATAGGAGTTATGGCCTTATGCTTGAAATGACCTGTAATCTCCAAATGACCAAAATGCCCTTGACTTGTCAAATCCATAACTTGAGTTCTAAAAATCCTATCAAGGACTTCTAGTACTCTCTAGAAAGCTAAGAAGATAAGGAAAAACATTCATGTTGACCAAAAGTTCATGGGAATCATCCTTCTTGGGAAAAAGTTGGATGCAAGTTGGGTGACTTTCAAGGCCCCAGATTCACATACCTCAGATGACCTGTAACTTGTCAAAGTCATAACTTGAGCTCTACAAATCCTATCAAGGACTTCTAGTACTCAAATTAAAGCTAAGAACAATCTCTACAACATTCATGTTGGGGGTGAGATGAGATGACAATCACATCTTGAGCTAAACTGTCTTGAAGATAGGGGTCAAACTAGGGGATTTTACACTGTCAAGCCCTAGAAACCCTAGCTTGAAACCTCTCAAACTCTTCAATCATGATGAGTTGACCCTGGAATCATCCTTATAGCATCTCAATGCATCAATCCATGATCACATGGCTCTTGGATTAGGTCTCAACCCTCTCCCAATCATCAGTTGACCTAGGGTTGATCCAGTCAAACCCTAATTATACCACTCATGGCTGAGGCTTCTTAATCTTGCACAATGACCTCTCTAGGATTCATGATGGCTTTCAAGACATCTCATAAGCTCTCTCAAGGCTTCAAGTCCACATTCATGGCTTCAGAATCATCTGAAGACTCCCCACAACTCTCAAGTTGGGAGGCACACAACCTTGGTTTCAACCAATCTTTCTCTAATCATGGCTCCGAACCGATATTGGTTGAAGATTTGATTCAAGCTTAGGCATTAAGTTTTCAGAGTAAAGGTCAAGAGTCACGATTTATGTCCAAGATACAATTTCCAAAGGGTTGGTTTGTGCCTAATAAGATCCTCAGGTGATTAGGTCTCATTGATTTCAAGGTCCAATAGTTAAAGGCCCTCACCATACGAAGATGACGTCAAGGTTACGCATTAAGTTTGGATTTCAAGACGTGATTTTGAAGTCAAAATTACAAGATCCTGTTGTGATTCACGAGGTCACAGTTGTGATGATTCTACTAGGCCAAGTGACTTGGTCAGTTTGAGTTAACTATAACCCTGTTGCTTTTTTAGCTTTCTATTTACTACACAATTAATGTACAAAGTGACACAAGTATTACATTAACAACCGAGGTGCATTTGTTGATTAGTACAACACACAGATTCAAGATTTAGTCATTAATATAACTTAAGTGATTTAAAAGTGCAAAAGGCACAAAGACCCATGACTCAAACTTGAGGGAACTGCAGGCATCAACGTTCCATTTGCAACTGTACACCGCGGGAGAGCACGACACCACCTCTTTGAGCCAGTAAATCGAATTTGTAGGATTGTTCTTCGGCTTTGGCAATACATTTTAGAAGACCTCCATCATAACTCTCCTATTTTTTGTAGCCCTGCAAGTTTGATATTGAGAAGCATGATTAGAGAAATCTACTACATACTAAGTGTGATTGCCTAGGAATATCGTTTAGCCAAAAATCCTGTATTTAATCCGAAAGAAATCAGACGACGCATGCCGAATAATGAACAACTAATATCACCTAGGCTTAAAGTGTAAAAGGTTTTACCTGCACTTCCAGTAGGTTATTGGAGTACACAAGAACCCCGTTGGAGCTGGTTATAGCGAAGAGAGAATCAAAGGCAGCTGACCGACGTGTTTGCGACATACCAATTCTTTTCTTGCTGCAGAAGAAACAACCATTAAAGTAGGACTTTTAGAAGGATTTAATTTGAATATTTGCTTTGAGGATTAGGGGATAATCGCATAAGGACGGCTTCAAACTCTTAAAACCCTGAGCAAAGTCCGTTGTCATTACATCAGCAACCTACTTCAACTTCCACCACTTCGTGTACCCTAACCATCCAAACCTGCCGCAAATTAAACATAGTCATAAATACATCAACAATTAAACAAAATCCGTCAGAAATTACATGATGTGTCAAAGACCATTGGAGCACTTGATACCAAATGATTTAAAACATCTGAAGATGAACACCACAGTTGCTACGATCTTAATATTCCCAACTTCTTTTTTTTAGATCTCATTACTCAAGTATTAGGCCTTGTGTAGTTACATTGGAGCCTTCTACCTCTTTCAACCACGACCTACAAGGAAAATTATGACAGAAATTTAACCATTACCAAAGTAGAAGAACATGTCAAAGCAGCTGCTACAGATTGAAAAGAGAACTTATCTAAATTTAGTTCGCAAGCACAAGAATACACATGCTGAGTTGTTCGCTTGCTGCAAGAGAGCTCTTTGGTCCAGCCTTGGGTATTGAGAGTTGTGTTGTTGTACGAAGAGATGTCGAAAACAAAGTTGGTGTGCATGTTGACATGAGTACGTCAAATTTGGTGAAGCAAGAACTATGAGTAGAACACCTCGGATTGCAGAGAAACCGTGAAATCTAGCATTGAACTCATAAGCACTCCAATCACAAAGCAGTAAGTGTTAGTTAATTCACACAATCATAAACAATCAAGCATTACCAAAATAGTTCAAATTCTTTCCAAAACCCTGTAAATCAGATCTCAAACAAGATTAATGACAAGAAATTTACTTCCAAAATAAGTCAAACATGTCCATCCCAAGAAGGTAAGATATTCATCAGTGAAAATCGGATTTCATGTCGCCGAGATCTATGAAAGGACGGACTCACACACAAAACAAGGGGGACAAGATTCACATATTCAACAACACAGACAAATACAACATTCATAAAACACGGAACAAGCTCAGAAATTCCCAAACGAAACTCACAGAAAACCCTAAAATCGTGAAGAGAAATAAGAACTTACCTTTGTACTTTCTTCGCCGCTGCGCACTCCACCGGAGCCTCGTCGGAACCGCGAGCCACCGCCAAACCCTTCAATCCCGTCATCGTCTTTTTTTCATTTTTTAGGTAAATTACTAACCAATTGTCGTTTTCTTTTGTTGGTATTTGTTTGTTTTCAGGTTTGAATAGGAGGGAAGCGGAAGAGGAGAAGAAATTGAAGTGAATAAGGAGTAGAAGAGGGAGAAGAGGGCGGAGAAAAGAATCAGATCGCAAGGAAGAAGAAGCAGAGGCGGTGAATCAAAGACAAAAGAAAGAGTGAGGGAGAAAAGAAGAAGGAATCGCGGTGAGAGAAGAAAGAGAAGGAAGAAGAGAGGAGAGGGGAGGGGAAGCAGATGCGTCGTTGGAATTGAAGAGATTAGGGTTTGGAAAGAACCCTTCCCCCTTTTCAGTCAATCTCTCGGGTCGAGTAGGGTCCGGTGGACCTAACCACCACCGGCCCAACCCATTTTATTTTATTTTTCCAGTTTTTTTATTATTTTCTTTTTGTTGTAAGTATAATATGAATAAAATATTAAAAAACTAATATAATAAAAAACTAAATAAAAACGAAAAATGATGAAAAATGAATGAAAAAGGGATAAATAAATAGAAATAGGTCTTTAAAAATAATTTAATTTAATTTAAAATAATAAAAACCCAAAAAAAATATCTTACAAATAAACAAAAACATTTTTTTTGGAGTTTAAATTAATTTAATTTTCATTATAATGAAAATAATTTAAAATCGAGAATCTAGAATAATTTAATTTAATTTTAGATAATTTAAAATTTTGGGTTCTTTTTTTAGAATTTAATTTATTTAGAAACCTTTTTATTTAGTTAGCCTCCTAATGTCCATTAAGTTAATTTTAAAACAAACAATAAAAACAAAATTAGAATTTCTTTTTGATTTGGACTTTTCACCATTTACTTTCTAATTAAATCCATTCCACATAATCTGAATCTAACTGTTTCTTGATATTCATTCGAACTCAACCTGTGTCACTTCGCTCTATTTGCTTAATATTATCATTTTATGCACGTCCAAAGGAAGAACTTGCACATGACTTTATAATTCGTGCGCACTGCATCTCATTTGCATCATATTCCCCCGCTTGATCCTTGAGTTTTCAAGTGGGTCAGCTTAGGCTTCAGATCCTACACCTTAAGGAGGACCGTTTTCTCTTTTAACTTTTCAACTTAGATAAACCAACTATATACAATTCATCATCTATTCTCCCCACAAGAGAATTAGACGTGATTCATCTTGACAGTCGAGATATAATTCTCCTGCCCCATAACAATCCTGAGAGTTGTAGAATCTTTTCCGCTTGAGAGAGGTATGTGGCATACTCGTCGATGAAATCCGAGTTTTGAGCCCTTCTCTCAATGTGACACAAAGATCATCTCCTACAAGTTGTGGTGGTTAAGTCGAGTATTCTCCCTTAAGATGACAACTCGTCTTTTCTCCAAGAGTCAATCAACAAACCTTATCCCCCTGGAACTTTGACCAACAGTTAATGGTTCCTCAATCCCTTTTAGGGGAACTACGAATACTCTGATTTCACTCCCGTCAGGATACGTAGGCACAAGATGCAATTTATTGGTGAGAATTCTTAGAAATAAACCCCTAGGTCTTTCACCCTTAACAAACAATAATAACACATAAAACAAGAGGTTCTTGTAGAGTACTACAGATTCTTAGGATGCTAGTACATTCCCTAAGTTTAACCAACCACCGAACCTTAGATTTTCTAGCTTTGCATTTGCATTGCATCTTATGGGTAATTCGATCTTTCTCCCTTCCCTTGGACAAATTAAAGACCGGTGGTGAACAATGAATTAAGATTCAAGTTAATCCATAGCTTGGTATCCAATTCTCACTATGACATATTCAAGTTAATCAATAACTTGGTATCACAATTCTCACTGCAACACATGCTCAATGTGCAACCCATATAATGATGTTATTAACAAACAGATAAAATTACATTTGTTTGGATTTTATTTGATAAGTTGTGCTAAGTATTGGATGCAATGCATCCCGAATAGTACTATTCAGACCTAGAAAGAATTGGAAGACAAATTTTTAGAGTGGAATTACTCAAATGCTCAGTTTGTTGAAAAAAAGTATCAATTTTCAACCTTGATCTGGACAAGTTTGAGTCATCATCTGATGCATGAGAAAGGTTCAAGTTGTTACTCCGTAAGTGTCTGAATCATAATATGAGTGTTATGGAACATATGACACACTTTATCAATGGGTTGAAAACACTAACAAGAATGCTTCTCGATGCCTCAGCTGAAGGTACATTGAGAGCAAAGTCTGAAGATGAGGTAAAGACATTGATTCAAAATATGTGTATCACTCAAGTGATCTAGCGGTGAAGCAAAAAGGCATTGTTGCAATTGATTCAAACACATTTTTGTTAGCTCATCAAATGGAGGTACTTTATAAATAGTTAGCTGCATCCGGACTAACACAAGTAAATGTGAGCCAAGTTTAAACATTAAAGTATGATTTTTTATGGAAAGGGACACCCAAATGGAAACTCTACACCAGAGGTTGAGAGTGTTGAAGCTCAATATGCAAACTTCTAGAAGAATAATCCATATTTTAACATCTAAAATCCAGGTTCGAAGGATCATCCAAATTTCAATTTGGAGAAACAATTAAACCTTGAATGCTAATCAAGGAATTCAACAGATTCCTTAAGAACCTCAATGGAAACCATCGCCTCTAGATGAAACCTTTGCCAACTTCATGAAAGAAACTCAGTCAAGTTTCAAATAGGTTAGTAAAACTCAAGAAGACATGTTTAAGACTTAGATGGAAATGTCTTAAAATCAAATCACCATGAATAAAAACACCGAAGCTTCAATAAAGAACTTAAAGATGCAAATCAGTCAATTGTCTTGACATATGGCAACTCAAGCTAGTGCATGTGGGGGATTTATAGGTAACACTGTGGATAATCCAAAAAATGAAACATGCAAGGCTAGTAAGTTGAGAAATAGAGTTGTACCTTCAGACCTAAAAGTGAGTAAGGAAAATAAAGAATCGGGCAAGGACGAGATAAAGAATGGAAAAGAAGTGGTAGTTGAATAGGATGTTTAGAAATATTCGGAGGGATAAAAAATGAGGTATTAAATATTGAATGAACCAAATCCTGAGGTACCTAATTACATCAAACCACCTTACCCAATTCTGAGAAGATACCTAATAAAGACAAGGAAGTGGGTTAGTTTAAAAAGTTAATGGATATGTTGAATTGAATACATGTCAATATTCAATTTTCCGAAGCTCTCGAACAAATGCTTATTTGTGCTAAATTCATGAAAGAGATCTTATCGAGAAAGCGTAAGTTGAAGTATCATGAAAACATCACTTGGGCGGAAGAGTGAAACATTATTATTCAGAGGAATCCTCCACCCAAGCTGACTTATCTATGTAGGTTTACTACTTCTTGTTCTATTGGTTTATTAACTATTGGTCGTGCTTTATGTGATTTAAGAGCTAACATTAATCTGATGTTGCATTTATGACGAGGAAGTTAAATTGTGGTGAACTAAAGCCAACCTAGATAACCATGACACTAGCTAATCGCTCAATCAAATACACATGGGGAGTTCTTAAAGAGGTCATAGTAAGGGTTGATGGGTTATTTGAAGGGAAATCACGATCCAAAATGCAATAGAAATTAAAATTTTCCCTTTAGTGATCCTTAAGAATAGCATGATCAATGATAGAAAAGATTACTTCTTATGGTGATTAACAATTTTGATGCAGGTTCGGATGAATGATCACAAGCATTGAATGAAGAACAATGCCTCTACTCAGCCCACATGAACATAGTGTCTTCAATCTCAGTATTAGCTACTACGAATGAAGACTTTGAGTGAGAGGGAGAAAGAGAGAAAAACGGTCAGGATTTCACCAACTGAATTTTATCAAGTTCTAAAACTTCTACACATGGGTTGTATTTATAGAACCACTTGTGTGGGCTGCAGGCTAAAAAGCCCAACTTAAGTGCACCATATAATAATAATAATAATAATAATAATAATAATAATAACCATTATTATAATAAAAATATTTTATTATTATTATATTATAATAACTATAATAATAATAATAATAATAATAATAATAATAATAATAATAATAATAATAACTCTTACTATTATATTATACGATGTTCCATATTTCACTTAAGTACATTGTACCTTACGGTGTTCCATAATTCTCTCAAGTATATCATACCTTACAGTGTTCCTTATTTATTCTATCTTTCATCAATATGTCCTTATGTGTGTGACCCTGTAGGTTCTCGTGACGTTAACAACTATATTAAATCATATATTTAATATAATAAACAATGAGTGGTATATAGTAACACATTACTGCTACCCATGTCACGAAAATGTCATGTGATCTAACAAAACCTTTTGTGATAGTACTTATGTGTACCATAACCCTTTTTCCCTTATGTCTATATTGAACACAAGGCATATAGTAAAAGGAATCATTCTTAGAATAGCTAGTAATTGGTCATTAACACAAACATAATAAACAAACATAATTACAACAAGCTCTTCCTGACCTTCAGATACCAAGAATGATTCCTTAGTCCTTCTCAAGTACTTAAGGATATTCTTGACAATTACCCAATGAGCATCACTGGGAACAGATTGGTACCTACTTGATGCACTTAAAGCATACGAGACATCTGGTCGAGTATATAACATGGCATATATGAGATATCCTATTGTAGATGCATATGGAATCTTATTCATGTGATCCCTTTCTTCCTTAGTTGAAGGGGATTGTGTGTTTGATAGACACGTGCCATGTTGCATAGGTATGAATCCTTTCTTGGAATCATGCATATTAAAGCATCTAAGCACTTTGTCTATGTATGTACTCTGACTTAGGCCAAGTAGTTTTTGTGATCTATCTCAATAGATCCTGATTCCTAATATACAGGCTGCTTCACCAAGGTCTTTCATAGAAAATTATTTCCCTAACCAAGTTTTCACTTGTTGCAAGGTAGGGATATCGTTTCCAATGAGTAATATGTCATCTACATATAATACCAGAAAGACGATCATGCTCCCACTAACATTTTTGTAGACACAAAGCTCATCTTCATTCTTTATGAATCCATATTGTTTTACAATTTCATCAAAATGAAGATTTCAACTTCTAGAAACTTGCTTCAATCCATAGATTGATTGCTGTAACTTGCATATTTTTTGGGCTTCTTCTGGTATGTCAAATCCTTCAGGTTGTGTCATGTACACATCCTTAAGAAGATTCCCATTAAGGAAGGCAGTCTTGACATCCATCTGCCATATTTCATAATCATGATATGCAGCGATAACAAGTAAAATTCGAGTAAGTTTAAGCATTGCAACTGGTGAAAAGGTTTCATCATAGTCTACCCCATGAATTTGTTTATAGCCTTTAGCAACCAATCTTACTTTATAGGTATGTACCTCTCCATCCATGCCACTCTTCTTTTTGAAGACCCACTTGCATTGTATAGTATTAATTCCTACATGAGGCTCTACTAAGGTCCAAACCTGGTTTATGTACATGGAATCCATTTCAGATTTCATGGCTTCTAGCCACTTCTCAAACTCAGGACCAATTATGGCCTCTTGGTAGGTTACAGGCTCATCTTGATCCATGAGTAATACATCACCTTGATCAGTTACAAGATATCCATATCTCTATGCTTGGTGACGTATCCTGCTCAACCTATGCTGGTCTTGTTCTACTTGAGTAGGTTGCTCTTCCATAACTACTTGTGATTCATGCTCTAATTCCTCCATAGGCGTATCAATGCTTTGTGATTCTTGAATTTATTCAAGCTCTACTTTCCTCCCACTAATTCCTTTGGAAATAAAGTCCTTTTCCAAGAAAACCCCAGTTCCAGGGACAAACACTTTACCCTCAGAAGGATTGTAGTAATACCCTCTCGTTTCTTTAAGATACCCCACAAATAAGCATTTGTCAAATTTTAGCTCAAGCTTAGTTGAAATTTATTGTTTCACATAAACTTCACAATCCCAAATCTTCATGTAAGACATATGTGGTTTCTTACCACTCCATATCTCATATGGTGTCTTTTTAACCTTTTTGGATGGAACACAATTAAGTGTGTAAGTTGCTGTCAGTAGTGCATGTCCTCAAAAGGAGTTTGAAAGATCTGCGTGACTCATCATGGAACAGACCATGTCTAACAAAGTTCAATTTCTTTTCTCGGATACACCATTCCATTGTGGTGTTCCAGGAGGAGAGAGTTGGGATAGAATCCTACACTTTTTTAGATGGTCATCGAACTCTAGACTTAAATACTCACCGCCTCGATCTGATCGAAGAGTTTTAATATTCTTACCTAGTTGGTTTTGTTCTTCATTCTTGAACTCCTTGAACTTTTCAAAGGTTTTAGATTTGTGTTTTATTAAATACACATAACCATACTTATTGAACTCATTAGTAAATGTGATGAAGTATTAAAAACCTCCTCTGGATGGTATGTTCAGTAGCCTACATACATCAGTATGTATGAGGGCCACAATATCATTAGCCCTTTCACATTTTCTTGTGAATGGGTACTTTGTCATCTTTCCAATTAAACAAGATTTGCATGTATCATATGATTCATAATAAAAAGAGTCCAAGAGTCCATCTTTATAGAGTTTGAAGATACACCTCCCATTTATATGGCCTAAGCGACAATGCCAAAGGTAACTTGGATTTAACTCGTTAGGTTTCATCCTTTTAGAATTAATGTTATAAATTGGAATTTCAGGATCAAGGACATACAATCCATTATTCATTTGTGCAGTAGCATAAAATATATCTTTCAAATAAATAGAGCAACAATTGTTCTTTATTATGATTGAAAAACTAAACTTGTCCAAACAAAAAGCATAAATAATATTCCTGCTAATTTCAGGTACGAAATAACAGTTCTCTAACTAAATTATTAAACCACTAGGTAAAGTCAATACATAAGTTCCTACAGCTAAAGCAGCAACCTTTGCTCCATTGCCAACTTGTAGGTCAACTTCACCTTTTTCCAAATCTCTACTCCTTTTTAGCCCTTGCACATTAGTACAAATGTGAGAACCACATCCAGTATCCAATACCCATGAGGCAGAAGTAGATAAATTATTTCTATAACATAAATACCCGAAGTTGAAGTCTCTACTCCATTCTTCTTATCTTCCAGGTGCTTTAGGCAGTTTCTCTTATAGTGTCCGGTCTTACCGCAATAGAAGTAAATGCCCTCCTTTATTATGCCTCCTTTAGGATTCAAAGCATGAGTAATAGGTTTGGGTCTGGCGACTTCCTTGACCTTCCCTTTACCACCCTGCTTGGTGGGCCTTTTGTTTTGCTTCTTTCCATTACTGACCATCAGAATGGACTTCCCTTTTGACTTCAGATTCTGCTCAGCAGTTCTTAACATGCTTAGCAGCTCTGGAAGACTTTTGTCCATATCATTCACGTTAAAATTAAGGACAAAATTACTTAAGCTCTTCGACAACGATTGCAGAATCAAATCAGTCACAAGCTCCTTTTTTAGGGGAAAACCCAATCTTTCAAGGTTCACCACATACCCATCTTCTTGAGTACACGGGGACCTACCGGGGCTCCCTCAGCTAGCTTTCCTTGAAAAAGGGCTTTTGAAACTTCAAACCTCTCATGCGTTGCCTGCTCTTAATAGAGCATCTTCAGGTGTTTGATCATATCGAACTTTGCCATGTTTTCATGTGTCTTTTGCAATTCATAATTCATGGTAGCCAGCATGAGGCATGCAGTTTCATTAGCATCATCAACATGCTTCTTATAAGCATCTATTTTAGCCTTAGGAGCAGAACTAGGAGGCTTGTAACACCCCAACTCTAACACTTGCGGATAACAGGAAAAACAACAACTCATATAACAAACAGAGTGCAACAGCATAAAAATTGCACGCATGACGATCGTAATGAAGGTGTGACGGTCGTCAAACGTCCAAAATTCTTCATATCAGAGATGTTACATTCAACTGAACAGAAAATATGCATTTATGCAACCACATTCAAATGGCATACGTAGCACGAAATTGGATGAACAGTCAACAATGTATTACAACAGTTCAATTAAAATAATGCAGTAGAAATTCTTCACAAAGTTTAGCAACAAGAACATTAACTAAAGCAATAATATAAATCATTCATCCCCCCCCCCAAGAGTGCTACGTATCAGAGCGACCAACGACACTTTAACGACAAAGCAGAAACTCTATCCCGGGTCACCTGTAAATTACCACCAATGGCGGTAACATACAACGTAAAGGGGTGAGATATCAACAACATAACATGAGGCATGATAAAAGTCATGTTAGAAATCATATCACAGCAATATAATCTTCACAAACTTATAAACATCAACGACAATCATTTGCAAGCAAATTCATATCTCACGTATGCCACAACAACCGACAACCAACATAATTATGCAGCTTTATGCGACTCAGCAATGCAACTCAACTGTGCATATGCATGTGGTACCATTTAGGAGCCAACACCCCAAAACTCGGGATATGAGCCAACACTCCAAAACTCGGGATAGGAGCCAACACTCCAAATAACCCATTTAGGAGCCAACACTCCAAATAACGCCAATTTAGGCCAACCAAGATGATATGCCATGAAATGCACCTATTATGGACTACAACACAACCATAAAGACCATACAATAAAGCTTTATGCTTACAACCAAACTGTCCATAACAGAGCATCATTCTCATACAACTCAAGACATTATCATTTTCCACCTGTTCACGTATGAAAGCAATAACAGCCTTAAATCAACAATTAAGAATTCAACATACGATCGTAATGACAACATATCTGCTCCTATTCACATAATTAATTACAAATCTCTATCAAGGTTTGATTACGAAACAGTTAGGACAACTACCCTTTTGCCCCATTAGGGAAGCCTTAGAGCATCGTACTAATAACGATATAACACATTCATTTCTACATATTTGCCCCATTAGGGAAACCTTAGAGCATCGTACTACTAACGATATAACACATTCATTTTTACAGAATTGCCCCATTAGGGAAACCTTAGAGCATCGTATTACTAACGATATAACACATTCATTTCTACATAGAAAAACCTCGTCCCTAACATTTATCGATTAACGGAAATTATACCTATGAATCGATTCCCTACATGAAATTGATGATACCCGCGGTTATAGAATTGAACCCCACCCTTAACTTAGAATAGAGGCCAATTCCACGCTTCCGGTTCCGGTTCTGGTTTACGGTAACTCTCCTGCAATTCACTTCCAATTTTCACCGATCCACGATTCTTCCGTTCTCCCCTTCTCTCAACTACGATACTTTCTTTTTAGTTATGTTTTTCTTTTCCAAAAACCAACAAAATGAGAGTAAGTGAAATGTGGAATAACCGTACTAAAATTCCCCACTGTTGCACCCTAAAATTTGACCAACCGGGTCCCGTATCTGGCCCTATGTTTCGATGCATGACCGCATTCGCATCCGCATATCGCATACAGTGCATTTTTCAGTTGTTTTGACTTTATCGGGATCACAGCCCTCTTCTCGCGTTTCAGGTGTTTTTAGTCAGTTTAGATAGGTAGAATCGTATTTTTGGGAATTCGTGCTATTCCCGGTGTTTTCAGCTCGCGCTGTTGTTTTTAGGGATATTTCGGTGTCCATTGATTTTTACCGGCTATTTTGGTGCGCTCTCGTCGGTCTATTTGTCGTTTTGTACTTTTTTGTTCCCTCTGGAATTATTGTGAATTTTCTGGATTTTATTGGTTGTTATTAGAGTTTTAATAGATTTTTAGATATTAATTTGGGTTTTAAATCATTTTAGGAAAATAAAAAATCTTTTAAAAAAGCATTAATCATTTTTCTAGATTTTAATTAGATATTAACATAGACTTTATAGATTTTTAAATAGAAGTTAATAGTTTTAATCATTTTTTTAGAATATATTAGTTATTAGTGGCTCTTAATATGTTTTTAGAATAATAGATTAAATAGGTTTTACCTTTAATAGTTTAGTAGCTTTTAATTAGCTTTTCTAGAATATTAGATATAGTCTAGATGTTAATTAGATATTATTAGATTTTGCTGTTTTTTAGAATATTAATTTGTTAAATTTAATTGTTAGATTGTATTAGTTTTAATTAGATACATGTTTAATAACCCATTAGTCATTAAGTCCATTCAGATTAGTTAATTAGTCCATTTAACTTTCGTTATTAGTCATTAGTTCATTAGCTTTTAATCTTTTCATATTAACATTTCATTATCAGTTTTAATTCATATTAATCCACTCAGTCTTCCGTTAATCATCATCATTAACCATGTTAATCCAGTAATCATGTCCATTAGTGCCTTAATTCAGCCTTATTGCAAATGCGTTGGGCCCAGAGTATTGGAGGCCCAGTCTGAGTCCATATGCCAAGTGTCATATAAGTAGGACGCCACGCGTGTACTTTGGTTAGAGGCCACCTCATAATCCCACATTCTCAGAACCACACACGCGTAATCCACTTTCTCCTAACCCCACCACGTGGCCAGCATGCATGCCCCCTCACAGCCAAGTGTCCTCGCCTGAGCCTCACCGGTTGCATGGCCGCCGGCCATGCAACCACCGCCCCTAACCTACTCCGGCAACCCCTAACCTACTCCAGCCACCACAACCGTTCGCCGGAAAATCCAAACTCGCCAGAAACTCCAGAAAACCGCCGATCTTCATCTTTTTTTTTCCGATCTCCTCCGATCATCATCAACAATTGATCCACTCATCATCAATGTTCATCTAATCACCACCGAGTTCGCCATTTTTCTTCTGGATTCAGCAATATCACCAACAGCATTCAACATTTTAGAAGGACATTCATCATCTTCAACCTTGTTCGTCATTTTCCCCAGATTCTTCAACCTTGTCCATCCATTTCCCAGCGATCTTCAACCTTGTTCATTGCTCGATAGACCCTTTAAGATCCATAGATCTTCAACCACTTCCACGTAAAATCAACAAAACTTCTTTCAAGATCCTCGATCAAACTCCAAGAATCATCTTCGTCTACGAACAACCGACGGCAAAGGTCTTGTTCATCAGTTTTCCGTCAAGATCCTCCATGGAATCAACTGATCTCAACGGAGATCCTTCGATCTTCGAATCTAACGATATCTACCTTCAAAGTCGAAACCGTGTTCATCCATTTACTCTTCAGATTGTCCAGTTCAACATCGTTCATCAGCAAGAACATAGACTTCAAAGCGAAATTCCAGAAATCATCAGCGGACTTCAACATTTTCAAGAGTCTTCATCTCCTTTGAGCTTCTTCAGGATCTTCAACGAACTAACTCCTTCCAGAAATTTGCTTCACGTCTTGTCTTCAAAGAATGTCAAGGAAGGAGGTTTCCAGATCGCGTTTGGTTTTCTTTGTTGTTGTTTGTCTGTTCATCTGTTTGTGCAGGTTTTGAAGGAAGATGATTTGAGAGGTGATGAAACGAGAGAGAGATTTGAGACCGATAGAGGGAGAACGAGCTGCGACGCCGTTAGGGTTTCACAAGTGAACAGTGAATTACGAGAGAAGTAAGGACTTAGGTCTTCTGAGAATGTGCAATGAGATGAGGCTGAGAGTTGGGCCTCAGGCCCATTCACACCAGCGTTTTTTGCGCCCTCCCGTTTTCGTTTTTTCTCTGTTGAGGAGATATTGGGCTGGGCCCATTCTGCTGATTACTGGATACACCTTCATTTTTTTTTTGTTGCACACCCCTCCCCAGTTTTTTTGTTTGATTATTTTTTCTGGGCTGGGCCCATTGTTTTTTCTGCAAGCTTGTACTCCCCTTGTGGCTGTAATCAACCCCCTTTTCCCTTTTGTATTTTCTTTTTAATATTTTCCTTTTATGTTCATTTCATTGTAATAAAAGAATATATGAAAAAATAGTGAAAAAAGAAATATTGAAAAAATAAGAAGAGAAAATATTGGAAAAAAGAAAAATACTGGAAAAAGAATATGTGAAAAATAAAGAAATAAAAAGATATTAGTTTATAGATTTTAATATTTCTTTTAGGATATATTTTTCTTCATAGAATTCTTTTATGCCTTTTTTAGAGGTAGTTTTAAAAGTCCACTTGTTAGGGGACTATTTTCCATTTGATTTTTTCCAGGATAGTTGGATAGTTTCTAGGAGATTATTTTTCAGTTCTCAATCATTGTAACCATTTTTCAGAATGTTAATAAAACGAGATTTGAGCTGTGGTCCCGAAAGTAGCCGAACTACAGCTGCTCTGATTTCTCGTACCAGACGAGAATATGTAGGCATAGGATGCGATATCCTAGCGAGCACACTAACAACTAACCTTTTGTTCTCTCGCTGCTGTGCGATCGAGACTTTCCCGCTGACGACTGATGTTATCCCTTTCTCTTGCCCAAGCGCATTTGAGACCAGACCGTAGCCTTTAGTTCCCATAGGTTCCCGTACCTTTGCAACCAGTTTAATCCCTCACTCCTGTGTGAGAACACCCTGCTTAGCCGTAGTTAGCCTGAACTACGTAAGATCTGATCTTCCATGCTGTGTGGAAGTATGTTGGCACAAGACGCGAGCCAATTTCCTGTAGTTTCCCGAACTACGTTGACTCTGACTTTCTCTCTTGAGAATACGTAGGCATAGAGTGCGACGCTCTATCGAGTCAATTCCCTTTCGTTTAGATTTAGCAGCCGTAGATAGATTGTTTTTGCATCCTTTAGACAACCCAAGCAAGCGTGGATCCCGTCGAGTACGACGGACGTGAGGGGTGCTAATACCTTCCCCTTGCGTAACCGACTCCCGAACCCAGGTTTTGGTTGCGATGACCATACCTTTCCCGTTTTTTGCGAGGTTTACTTCGAGCGTTTCCTTTCCCTCCGTTGGGATAAATAACGCACGGTGGCGACTCTTCTGTTAGCCGGCGCCGATTTTTGCAGTAGCGCTAGCTGGCGACTCTGCTGGGGACCCAACGTCCCCTGGCTGCTGGGGATCTGCGATAGTTCCCTATGCCTGTGGGATCCAACGTCCCCTAAGAGAGTCAATCCTAGCGCTTGTTTGCTTGTCTTTTGGGTGTTTATTTTTTCATTGCTATTATCTGTTGCTGTTGTGCTGGGGAGGGTGTTCCTTTGAGTGAGAAGCCGGACCTGGGCTGCTTGAGTATGCATTTAGACATAGTTGTGGAGATTAGTAGACGAACCTGTTTGCTGAGCAGACACAAGTTCCCTACGAAATTCACGCTCAGACGAGGTTCTCTCCGAGGTGCTTCTTTCCGATCCTGAGGATCTGAGGGGAGTCCAGACGTGAGGATTGTCGACTCTGGGGACCGATCAATTGGAAGTCAGCTAAGTGAGGCCTCTTCATGAGATGATGGTGCCACTCCTTCTGGGAATCGTATCGTCGCTTATGAAAGTCTGTGACGCTGACGACCGCATAGGATGCCGTACCTTGTCAGATTAGGTCCATACCTGTGAGTGGGAGGGTTTTTGCAGGAAACTTAACCTCCAGACGACCCAGTTTTTTTGGTTTTCGCTTCAGAGTGCTTATCTCCGTCAGCAGTCCAGCAGTATTCAGAGCGTGTTGTGGGGGTTGTGATCCCGTGTTTGCTGCATTGCATTGCATTTGCATAAGCATCTTTGCATCATATTGCATAGCATTTCTAGATGGCCAGAGCTCTTATCCAGCCTTTGTTTTGATTCATAGGGTGATTCTCGGGGGATTGTTCAAGGCAAGTGTGGATTGTTAGAAGACGACCAAGGGGTTGAAACGGATCAAGCAGAATCAAGCAGTGTCGTCAGTTGAAAGTTGCTGATAGTCATGTCAGGAAACGACTTCCAGATTGCTGATGCCTTGTCAGGCTTTATTACGACGACAAATCCTTTGTATGATTCCACGTCTGACGAAGGCTTTCCGCAAGTGAATAACCTTACCGCAGCTCAACTTGTGCAGACTTCTGTTAGAGGCCAAAATCTGCACCAACAGTTTGTCATCCCAAGTGAACGTTCTTCTGATGCCGCGAATTATCAGAATGTTATTCCTGCTGGTTTGATCTCCCGAAGAGAGGTTCCGATAGTGAGGACTAATAATCCATTAGCTCTTGTGCAAGCTAAGAGGTTGCACGCATTGGAGGAACAAGTCAAAGCCCTGGAAGTTAAGAACGATGTTGGTCTCAATGCTTCAGATATGTGCTTGGTTTCTGACCTAGTGTTACCTCCTAAATTCAGAGCGCCGAAGCTTGAAAAGTATAAAGGAGATAGTTGCCCGAGGCTACATTTGGTGATGTTCTGCAGAAAGATGACTTCGTTTGTGCAAAACGACAAGTTGATGATTTACTGTTTTCAGGACAGTTTGATTAGGGCATCTCTACGTTGGTATATGCAGTTAGAGAAGGATTAGATTCGATCATGGGTGGATTTAGCCAGAGCTTTCCTGAAGCGGTATGATTACAATATGGACATAGTTCCCATTCGCATGGAGTTGCAATCTTTGTCTATGGGGATCAATGAACCTTTCAAAAAGTATGCTCGGAGATGGAGGGATTTTGCTTCCAGAGTGGAACCACCGATCCCTGACCGAGAGTTAGCAGGCATGTTCGTAGACACCTTGCAAAGCCCGTACTTTGAGAGATTGCTTGGAGTTTCGCTGAACTTCTCCGAATTAGTGGGAGTTGGAGAACGTATTGAGAATGCTATAAAGATTGGAAAAATTCAGGTTGTCTCAAGCGGTCAGGCTAGTGAAACTGAATCTCTTTACGACTATCAGAAGGAGGAAGGAGTTGTGATCAATGCAGTCATGCCAGATGTTGGGTATCCTCGAGATGAATCGGTGAAATCTGTTGGATCAGTATCTCCTGTGCCTTGTTATGCTGGACAGGCAGCTGTGCCTGGGGCACCATATCAGGAATCTTATGTCGCTTCCCTTGCAAATCAGCGAACTCGTGGCCAAGGTTATCAGACTCAGCGTCAGATTCAGAATCGACCTCGTAGCAATTTGGAACGAAGGAATGCTCCTTCCCACCCAGTTCCTATGTCGTACAGTCAGCTGCTACCATCTTTGATCCAGAGTTCTTTGGTGGAACCTAAAGCTCTCAAGCCTGTGCCAGAACCTTACCCTCCTGGGTACAATCCCCAAGTTCGGTGTGGTTATCATGGCGGATCCCCAGGACATGCAACTGAACATTGTAAAGCGTTTCAGGCAAAGGTACAGCAGTTGATCGACCAGGATTGCATTTCC
This sequence comes from Lathyrus sativus, assembly GCA_963859935.3. NCBI lineage: Eukaryota > Viridiplantae > Streptophyta > Magnoliopsida > Fabales > Fabaceae > Lathyrus > Lathyrus sativus. Next base: position 404,189,617 of record OZ012737.1, on the reverse strand, counting down.
TTTCGAGAAGGATTTCTGTTTGTTCATACCAACCGCTCAGCTGTCTAAGCTCGTAGACTCGGAAAGTATTCCCCAGCAAAAGCCAGTGGTCCAGACAGGCAGGCGCCCTCAGCGTTGGCAGTCCTCAGACTTTTATATCAGTTGCATTTGTGGTTTTCTTTCTGTTAGTCACTACTTGCTTTAAACATTATTTGTTTCGAATGGTAATAATAATAAAGTGACTATGCATTTTTCTGAATTAATCATGTCGCTGTCGCTCATTTACTGCATTGCACTGACACTTGCATTTTATTCAATCCACTTTGTCACTGTGACTAGCAAAGGTTGGAGGGAGGATGACGAAACTAAACTCATAACCGATGATTGTAGGCTTTCAGATAAGACCTTGTCGATGACGTACAAGGCATTGTTTCAAATCCCCCAAACACTGGAGATATAAGGAGTTAGTCCCTTGTTAACCACTTCGAGCCAGGAAGTGGAAGTTTTTTCGGACTTTTAAACCCTCACATCTTAACCCGGGGCAGGGTAGTTGTCAGTTAGCTTGACCGAGCATTCAAGTCTTACAGAGGAGTGTTGTCTTTCGAGGACCAATCAGTTATACCTCTCAAGAGGTCGTACCTCGTCAACCACAGTGGTTAAACCTCACCAATCAGGAGTGAGACAGTTACAATCCTTTCGGAGTAATCAAGACAACCAGTGTCACACGACTTTGTTCCAAAAGAAAGAAAGAGAAAGTCCGCTAAGTAAAAAGAAAGAAAAAGCTGGAAAGCTAATACTTAGGCAAAAATCAGGGCATCCCGCTGGACTTCAAAAGAAAACGAAAAACGAAAAGAACTCAAAAGGAGTCAGTCCAGACAAAAATTAGGGAATCAAAAGAATGAAAAAGAAGGGATAGAAAAAAATAGATCCCCAGTGAAAGACAAAGTCGTGTATACAGACACCGAAAACAAGAAGGAGTGACTGTCACTCCGAAAAACCTTGTGAGTTCCTTAATTGTGGTTCTTACCATTCAACATACCTCTCGAAGAGGCGAGCGCTTGTGCCAGGTTAGCTGAACCTTAGGATCGGAGATCATCACGTAGAAGGGGTGGGTACAAATCAAAATTTGAGCCAAATATCCTTTGTTTCACGAACCGTGAACCCGACCACGATACAACCCTTAAAAGACCTAATTGAGGTAGGGTTTATTCTGAAAGCGCATTACGATAAGGTTGAGTAACCTGACTCCTTCATGACTTGCTAGTCACATCCTTGTTGTATTTTTCACTGATCACATCAGCACTACGTTTGAACTCAGGTTCATTCGTCACTCTCAATCATGACATGTAAATGAGTGACAGCACAAAAATTTTCAAAAAAATCTGCATAAACACTGCATTAAGATTACCATTCGTGAATAGACAGTTTTACCTGCAGGTTAGTAGTTGACACGAAGGGAATTCCAACAGGGAATCGTCAAGCAGGACTGAGTAATTCAGCAGTCTGAACCAGGATGGTGTATGTTGTGAAGCCCTATGAATCCGGGGCACTGACTTCCAGTGAGTTCAGAGTCAGTTAGTCTGCGGACAAGTCCCGAAGCTTCAGTCGATCAGGGGCAGTATGCTTGAGAAGCAGTTGATCAGAAGAGAGTCTTCTCGAGAGCCAATCAGGGGCAATTATACAGAACGTGGAGATTTGAAAGCAGATACTTCAGGTGGATAATCAGATCAGGTTAATAGGGGTTTAATGGAGATTGAATTCTGCTGTCGTATAGATACCGGGGCAAATAATCTCGAGGTCGTCTCGTAGAGAGCTGTTCAGAGCAATATTCCCAAGATTTAGATTGGGGCAAGTCATTCAAACCAGTCTGTTTATCCCCAGCCGGAGTTGAGTATCGGGGAATCGTGTCATTACCCTTATCAGAAAACCTTAACATTCCGAAAAAGGCCTTGCTGTCGTTGGATCGTTATCCTACAGTTTAAACCTGTTACGTGTTAGTAACCAGTCGTTTCCAAAGTCCAGTTCTCGCCTGGCAATCCGGTAACCAGTTCTCGTCTGGCCCACCCTTCCGTAAACATCAGTTCCCGTCTGGTGTAGTTTATTGTAAGCATCAGTTCCCGTCTGGTGTAGTTTATTGTAACCAGTTCTCGTTTGGGTCACCGTTTCTTCAAGTGTTGTATCAGTTCTCGTATGGTACATGTCATCGCGTAACCAGTTCTCTTCTGGTCATCGTGTGTTTTAACCTATGTGTTATACCAGTTCTCGTCTGGTGTACGTCAGCTTTCAACCAGTTCTCGTCTGGTTGTCTATGCCTCAGTCTGTTATCCAGTCAGCCCCGTCTGATGTCCAAACAAAATCAATTTTCGTTCAATTTTCCTAATCTATTTTGCTATCAGTTCTCGCCTGGTAGTCTACCTCCGAATGCTAGTTCTCGTCTAGTATTTTCCATATCTTCCACTTTGTACATAGTCCATGTTCATACTAAACCAGTAAAAACAAAAACCTAAAGGTATCTGACACAGTAATTCCCAATGGCTCGCATGTTGTCATGTTCCCCGATACGAAGCTCGACGGATACCAGTGCTCCGATTAATGTTTGAATTCCTTGTGGATGTTGTTAAATCAGAATTGTTATTCTTCAGCAGATGAAAGTTGTGTATTATCGGAAGAAGTGAGATTGCATTTTTATCCCGCATCAGAATAGGATCAGGAGTATCCTCAGCAGATTAAGATTGATATCCTTGATAGTAGGGGCATTTCCAGCAGCGTGCTGCGCGCAATCAACCCCAGTTTGGGTCAATCCCCACAGAGTACAATCAGTTGCCAATGGTTTGAAGAGAGCATCCCCAAGTAGGGTTGTTTTTTCTTTCTCCCCAAGCAGGGTTGCCTTTCCATTTCTCCAGCAGGATGGTTATTCCCAGCGGATTTGGTTTCCCTTTTTCAGCATTTATGTTGCTGAGTTGATTCTGTGATATCAGGTTACCCTCAGTTGGAGTTGGCGTCTACCTTCGGCATTTATTTTGCCAAATGGTTTTGGACCTGGTGTTCTCTGGCAGCTCGAGCCTGCATTTACATTTGCATATATCGTCATAGAATTTATACAAACATATAGCATTTCCATGTCGTCTGGGCCTCGCATTTTCAAAAACAGAACGCATAACATTTCCATGTCGTATGGGACATTGCATCATTCTCAGACATACGCATTTTGAAACATGGACCAGGTTGGTTATCTCATGGCTTTCGAATTTGTTCACCTGCAGAGTTGTTTGGTTAAGCTTCTCTTCTCCCCCAGCGGAGTGATTCTTCACATTTGGTTGCTACGTCGGCACTGGAAAAAAAAGATTGACATATATCAGATTTCTGAAACTGCCTCCTGTCGACAGAATGGGTGCCGAGCAGTCGATTCAGAAGTTCTCCAAGAGAATTGTCCTCAAGTTCGCCGTGAACTGTGATATGACAGGATTTGATCCCATAAGTGAGATGGGAATCAAGGTGTTTGCTTTCCGAAGCATTATTCCAATACTTGTGGCGTCACACAGGTGATTGATGTTGAAAAGGAGAGAAATGTTTATCAGATAATTGACCAGTTGTTGCCGTGACAACCAAACTTCAGTTCATGGGAGGCTATTCCTCAAGCAGTTTCGCGGTATATTCTCACGGTTGGCAAATTTCAGGGTTTCATTGGTATTCAACCGTCATCTACCTTTGAATGTTTGAAGGCTGAGCGCTCTTCAACCATTCAGGTCCAAGCCGCTTGAATAGGGGCAGCTGTTGCACCCTAAAATTTGACCAACCGGGTCCCGTATCTGGCTCTATGTTTCGGTGCATGACCGTATTCGCATCCGCATATCGCATACAGTGCATTTTTCAGTTGTTTTGACTTTATCGGGATCACAACCCTCTTCTCGCGTTTCAGGTGTTTTTAGTCAGTTTAGATAGGTAGAATCGTATTTTTGGGAATTCGTGCTATTCCCGGTGTTTTCAGCTCGCGCTGTTGTTTTTAGGGATATTTCGGTGTCCATTGATTTTTACCGGCTATTTTGGTGCGCTCTCGTCGGTCTATTTGTCGTTTTGTACTTTTTTGTTCCCTCTGGAATTATTGTGAATTTTCTGGATTTTATTGGCTGTTATTAGAGTTTTAATAGATTTTTAGATATTAATTTGGGTTTTAAATCATTTTAGGAAAATAAAAAATCTTTTAAAAAAGCATTAATCATTTTTCTAGATTTTAATTAGATATTAACATAGACTTTATAGATTTTTAAATAGAAGTTAATAGTTTTAATCATTTTTTTAGAATATATTAGTTATTAGTGGCTCTTAATATGTTTTTAGAATAATAGATTAAATAGGTTTTACCTTTAATAGTTTAGTAGCTTTTAATTAGCTTTTCTAGAATATTAGATATAGTGTAGATGTTAATTAGATATTATTAGATTTTGCTGTTTTTTAGAATATTAATTTGTTAAATTTAATTGTTAGATTGTATTAGTTTTAATTAGATACAGGTTTAATAACCCATTAGTCATTAAGTCCATTCAGATTAGTTAACTAGTCCATTTAACTTTCGTTATTAGTCATTAGTTCATTAGCTTTTAATCTTTTCATATTAACATTTCATTATCAGTTTTAATTCATATTAATCCACTCAGTCTTCCGTTAATCATCATCATTAACCATGTTAATCCAGTAATCATGTCCATTAGTGCCTTAATTCAGCCTTATTGCAAATGCGTTGGGCCCAGAGTATTGGAGGCCTAGTCTGAGTCCATATGCCAAGTGTCATATAAGTAGGACGCCACGCGTGTACTTTGGTTAGAGGCCACCTCATAATCCCACATTCTCAGAACCACACACGCGTAATCCACTTTCTCCTAACCCCACCATGTGGCCAGCATGCATGCCCCCTCACAGCCAAGTGTCCTCGCCTGAGCCTCACCGGTTGCATGGCCGCCGACCATGCAACCACCGCCCCTAACCTACTCCGGCAACCCCTAACCTACTCCGGCCACCACAACTGTTCGCCGGAAAATCCAAACTCGCCAGAAACTCCAGAAAACCGCTGATCTTCATCTTTTTTTTTTCGATCTCCTCCGATCATCATCAACAATTGATCCAATCATCATCAATGTTCATCTAATCACCACCGAGTTCGCCATTTTTCTTCTGGATTCAGCAATATAACCAACAGCATTCAACGTTTTAGAAGGACATTCATCATCTTCAACCTTGTTCGTCATTTTCCCCAAATTCTTCAACCTTGTCCATCCATTTCCCAGCGATCTTCAACCTTGTTCATTGCTCGATAGACCCTTTAAGATCCATAGATCTTCAACCACTTCCACGTAAAATCAACAAAACTTCTTTCAAGATCCTCGATCAAACTCCAAGAATCATCTTCGTCTACGAACAATCGACGGCAAAGGTCTTGTTCATCAGTTTTCCGTCAAGATCCTCCATGGAATCAACTGATCTCAACGGAGATCCTTCGATCTTCGAATCTAACGATATCTACCTTCAAAGTCGAAACCGTGTTCATCCATTTACTCTTCAGATTGTCCAGTTCAACATCGTTCATCAGCAAGAACATCGACTTCAAAGCGAAATTCCAGAAATCATCAGTGGACTTCAACATTTTCAAGAGTCTTCATCTCCTTCGAGCTTCTTCAGGATCTTCAACGAACTAACTCCTTCCAGAAATTTGCTTCACGTCTTGTCTTTAAAGAATGTCAAGGAAGGAGGTTTCCAGATCGCGTTTGGTTTTCTTTGTTGTTGTTTGTCTGTTCATCTGTTTGTGGAGGTTTTGAAGGAAGATGATTTGAGAGGTGATGAAACGAGAGAGAGATTTGAGACCGAGAGAGGGAGAACGAGCTGCGACGCCGTTAGGGTTTCACAAGTGAACAGTGAATTACGAGAGAAGTAAGGACTTAGGTCTTCTGAGAATGTGCAATGAGATGAGGCTGAGAGTTGGGCCTCAGGCCCATTCACACCAGCGTTTTTTGCGCCCTCCCGTTTTCGTTTTTTCTCTGTTGAGGAGATATTGGGCTGGGCCCATTCTGCTGATTACTGGATACACCTTCATTTTTTTTTGTTGCACACCCCTCCCCAGTTTTTTTGTTTGATTATTTTTTCTGGGCTGGGCCCATTGTTTTTTCTGCAAGCTTGTACTCCCCTTGTGGTTGTAATCAACCCCCTTTTCCCTTTTGTATTTTCTTTTTAATATTTTCCTTTTATGTTCATTTCATTGTAATAAAAGAATATATGAAAAAATAGTGAAAAAAGAAATATTGAAAAAATAAGAAGAGAAAATATTGGAAAAAAGAAAAATACTGGAAAAAGAATATGTGAAAAATAAAGAAATAAAAAGATATTAGTTTATAGATTTTAATATTTCTTTTAGGATATATACTTGTTAGGGGACTATTTTCCATTTGATTTTTTCCAGGATAGTTGGATAGTTTCTAGGAGATTATTTTTCAGTTCTCAATCATTGTAACCATTTTTCAGAATGTTAATAAAATGAGATTTGAGCTGTGGTCCCGAAAGTAGCCGAACTACAGCTGCTCTGATTTCTCGTACCAGACGAGAATATGTAGGCATAGGATGCGATATCCTAGCGAGCACACTAACAACTAACCTTTTGTTCTCTCGCTGCTGTGCGATCGAGACTTTCCCGCTGACGACTGATGTTATCCCTTTCTCTTGCCCAAGCGCATTTGAGACCAGACCGTAGCCTTTAGTTCCCATAGGTTCCCGTACCTTTGCAACCAGTTTAATCCCTCACTCCTGTGTGAGAACACCCTGCTTAGCCGTAGTTAGCCTGAACTACGTAAGCTCTGATCTTCCATGCTGTGTGGAAGTACGTAGGCACAAGACGCGAGGTCTTGGCGAGCCAATTTCCCGTAGTTTCCCGAACTACGTTGACTCTGACTTTCTCTCTTGAGAATACGTAGGCATAGAGTGCGACGCTCTATCGAGTCAGTTCCCTTTCGTTTAGATTTAGCAGCCGTAGATAGATTGTTTTTGCATCCTTTAGACAACCCAAGCAAGCGTGGATCCCGTCGAGTACGACGGACGTGAGGGGTGCTAATACCTTCCCCTTGCGTAACCGACTCCCGAACCCAGGTTTTGGTTGTGATGACCATACCTTTCCCGTTTTTTTGCGAGGTTTACTTCGAGCGTTTCCTTTCCCTCCGTTGGGATAAATAACGCACGGTGGCGACTCTTCTGTCAGCCGGCGCCGATTTTCGCAGTAGCGCCACCCACGTTCCAATTTTATGGATTTTATTACTATGACGATCGTAACAAGTTCCTGACGAGCGTCATGACCGTGACGACCGTCACACGCCTGTGAAGACCGTCACATCAGCAAAATATCATTTTTATTAGATAGAAAACTTTTTAAGCTTTCCAACGCTTCAAACGGGGAATAAAACTGACTTACGGATCGAGAGATATGAATTTTCGAAGTTTTCCCTAAAACTGCTACGGGATTCTGCACTTTTTCCCGAAATTCAAACGATTCAATTCCTTTATTCGAAACAAACACATTTTCAAATACGAATACAACGCGACGAAACACGGTAAAGTCATAACTAAATTTAATCGAAATAAAACGGGCGTTACAACTCTCCCCTACTTAAAAGAATTCCGTCCTCGAAATTACCTTAACCAAACAGCTCCCAACCAGACCACTTTCACCAAAGCAACTTCTTCACCTCGAAGTTGCTTCTCGTTCATCCACCTGGACTAGCAACGCCTCAACAGTCAAATTACCTTTCACTTGTACACCATCCATCCGAATCAATGTACTTCTTCAACTTAGGCACATACCACATCATGTAAATTCCCACGAGTGACATCGGTAAAACAGTCTAACCTGCTATTTTTCCCACGCTTCCGCTGCGCCACTCTGGTACAGATCACAAAACACGGTGTGCTTCCGAGACCTCAAGCTCGACCAACACCAGTTACTATCGTAACTCTCCGAACACGTCTTTCTTGGATCCTTTGGATCTTTTCATTCATCTCTTGCACAATCTCAGCTAGCTTCAACATAGAATGATTAATCTCACTTGTTAGGAAAAGAGCCAATTAGTCATTCTATCCAAAATCACCCAAGTAAAATCATATCCCTCAAATTCTCCAGAAAACCCAACACAAAATCCATAGGAATACTATCTGATCTCCACTCTGGAATATTCAACGGTTGCATCGGACCCAACGGTCTCTAACGTCTATTCTTCGACTTCTGACAAGTCTAACCAGGATATACAAACTCAACCACTTCTCTCTCCATCTATAGCCTTCAAAATAATTTCCTCAAATTCGGTTACATCTTCATAGCACCGGGATGGATACTCCATCTACCTCAATACTCTTATTCCACTTAATAATATCTGGGACACAACTCTATCACGACATCTCGTGATACTATTTCCATTAATCTGAAAATCATCCCTTCGACTTTAATTCCTCAGATTCAACCAATCTACCAACTCAAACCAGAGTTCTAACCTTATCGAATCTCGTCAAGAATACTCTTAGTAAGGTCCAACATACTAAGCTAAACTCCATAAGAAGTCTCTTCACAAACTAAACTCATATCACAAAATTGCTCAATCAGTCCTAACTCTTTTCACCATCATCATCGGTATATGCAAAGATTTCCAAATTAATGCATAAGCTACCATGTTTTGATTTCCCTGAATGGTAATTCAATCCGAAACCATAATCCATTCCGGAGTCCCAATTATTTTCTCTGCCTCATATTCAACTCTTCCAAGTCAAATCAATGCCTTAAGCTCTTGAGGTCACCAAACATTCCAAGTCTCACACTAACTAATTGAAGCTTCCAACTCCGGCACAACCACAACAGCAACCAACTCTAAATCACTTATCAGATGATTCCTCTTATATACTTCAAGTTCCCTTAAAGCATAACCAAAACTCGATGAAGTTTCACTTAGCATATCAACAGGGCATCATAAACACAACAAATGGTCCTGTCGGGTTCGGCAAAAAATCAACACACGATACATTTTCAATTTTCTGCTATAATTGAACCAGGTACAGGCCTCAAAACAATTTTTCCTAGAAAGACCACCTCGTTAGCTTTCCAACGCTTTGAACGGGGGTCAAAACGGACATATGGTTCAAGAGTTATGAATTTTCGAAGTTTCTCCAAAACATAATTTTTCTGCATAAAGGCTGCTACGGGTTTGAGCATCTTCTCCAAAAAATCTGACCGATTCAATTATTTTCTTCGAAACAAACACATACTCATTCATACCAAACATATATTAGTGATTTAGAACCATCAAACGTGAAATCTACGACTTTCGATTTCAATCCGAATCTTAAATCCTCAAATCTCTAAAATGCAAAAACTTACAAAAATCAATCAAATCCAATAAAACAAGTATACTCGATCACGGCCTAACATTACCCGACACAACAGTGTAATCCATTCCAACTTTTGTCCGTAAAACATTGATTCCGTACAAAGCTGCGATCTCGGAATTCGACGTACGACAACAATTTCACACTTAGAGGGTCATTCGACACATCTTCAACTCTTGGAATATTTAAAGGTCTAATTATACCAATATTGCATTCCACATCTTACTTTATTTAATAATCATCAAAAGTCACTGTCCACCTTTAATCTACTTGACCTCACAATCCGCTGTCTTAACACACACACCAGACACAAGTCTCAAAGCTACTCAATCAATTTAGTTCTTTGACCATCCAACGGACATATAATATGAAACTCTCAATATCGAATTAGTTTCCGTAGCTAAGTCGATCACAACTCCACTTCACTTCTTGGCTGTATATCACTATCTCGCTAGGAAAGTTTCCAGGCAACCACAATTAATTGGTAAACCACCAACTTCTCCACTTTCATCAACACTTACAGATTCCATCAAAATTAAACATCTCGGCATCATCCTACACCGACTCATCAAAACAATTCTTAAGCACTTAGCTTAACTCAAGACAATTCGTTTCTCACGCCATCTAAGCCTGCAAGACACGTCTATCCCATCCAACACAATCCCAACTACTATCAACAAGAGATTAAGGGCGATCGGTTCCTCAATTTGTCTATAGACAGCCGAAAATCATGATGGGGTATAAACCATCTTTACCAAACTATAAGAGCGTTCAACCACACACTGAGCTACAACTCCTCACTTGCAGCATCCTGGAGAAGCACAAGCTTCTCCCCCACTTGAATCATTCTCACTCCTGCAGACAACGGTTCTACAATAAAACATGTACCGACAGTGTTTTCACACACATGTCGCATACAAGGGAACAAACAACATTAGACAACTTGGCCAGACGGACCGACCTGCTCTGATACCACTAATGTAACACCCCAACTCTAACACTTGCGGATAACAGGAAAAACAACAACTCATATAACAAATAGAGCGCAACAGCATAAAAATTGCACGCATGACGATCATAATGAAGGTGTGACGGTCGTCACACGTCCAGAATTCTTCATATCAGAGATGTTACATTTAACTGAACAGACAATATGCATTTATGCAACCACATTCAAATGGCATACGTAGCACGAAATTGGATGAACAGTCAACAATGTATTACTTAACCATTTAATCATAAAACAACTTATCATTACTTCCGGCGGAAGGTAATAAGCTTACAACAGTTCAATTAAAATAATGCAGTAGAAATTCTTCACAAAGTTTAGCAACAAGAACATTAACTAAAGCAATAATATAAATCATTCATCCCCCCCCAAGAGTACTACGTATCAGAGCGACCAACGACACTTTAACGACAAAGCGGAAACTCTATCCCGGGTCACCTGTAAATTACCACCAATGGCGGTAACATACAACGTAAAGGGGTGAGATATCAACAACATAACATGAGGCATGATAAAAGTCATGTTAGAAATCATATCACAGCAATATAATCTTCGCAAACTTATAAACATCAACGACAATCGTTTGCAAGCAAATTCATATCTCACGTATGCCACAACAACCGACAACCAACATAATTATGCAGCTTTATGCGATTCAACAATGCAACTCAACTGTGCATATGCATGTGGTACCATTTAGGAGCCAACACCCTAAAACTCGGGATAGGAGCCAACACTCCAAAACTCGGGATAGGAGCCAACACTCCAAATAACCCATTTAGGAGCCAACACTCCAAATAACGCCAATTCAGGCCAACCAAGATGATATGCCATGAAATGCACCTATTATGGACTACAACACAACCATAAAGACCATACAATAAAGCTTTATGCTTACAACCAAACTGTCCATAACAGAGCATCATTCTCATACAACTCAAGACATTATCATTTTCCACCTGTTCACGTCTGAGAGCAATAACAGCCTTAAATCAACAATTAAGAATTCAACATACGATCGTAATGACAACATATCTGCTCCTATTCACATAATTAATTACAAATCTCTATCAAGGTTTGATTACGAAACAATTAGGACAACTACCCTTTTGCCCTATTAGGGAAGCCTTAGAGCATCGTACTAATAACGATATAACACATTCATTTCTACATATTTGCCCCATTAGGGAAACCTTAGAGCATCGTACTACTAACGATATAACACATTCATTTTTACATAATTGCCCCATTAGGGAAACCTTAGAGCATCATACTACTAACGTTATAACACATTCATTTCTACATAGAAAAACATCGTCCCTAACATTTATCGATTAACGGAAATTATACCTATGAATCGATTCCCTATATGAAATTGATCATACCCGCGGTTATAGAATTGAGCCCCACCCTTACCTTAGAATAGAGGCCAATTCCACGCTTCCGGTTCCGGTTCTGGTTTACGATAACTCTCCTGCAATTCTCTTCCAATTTTCACCGATCCACTATTCTTCCGTTCTCGCCTTCTCTCAACTACGATACTTTCTTTTTAGTTATGTTTTTCTTTTCCAAAAATCGACAAAATGAGAGTAAGTGAAATGTGGAATAACCGTACTAAAATTCCCCACGTTCCAATTCTATGGATTTTATTACTACGACGATCGTAACAAGTTCCTGACGAGCGTCACGACCGTGACGACTGCATATCAGCAAAATGTCATTTTTCTTAGATAGAACATTTCTTAAGCTTTCCAACGCTTCAAACGGGGACTAAAACCGACTTACGGATCGAGAGATATGAATTTTCGAAGTTTTCCCTAAAACTGCTACGGGATTCTGCACTTTTTCCCGAAATTCAACCGATTCAATTCCTTTATTCGAAACAAACACATTTTCAAATACGAATACAATGCGAAGAAACACGGTAAATTCATAGCTAAATTTAATCGAAATAAAACGGGCGTTACAACTCTCCCCTACTTAAAAGAATTTCGTCCTCGAAATTACCTTAACCAAACAGCTCCCAACCAGACCACTTTCACCAAAGCAATTTCTTCACCTCGAAGTTGCTTCTCGTTCATCCACCTCGACTAGCAACGCCTCAACAGTCAAATTACCTTTCACTTGTACACCATCCATCCGAATCAATGTACTTCTTCAACTTAGGCACATACCACATCATGTAAATTCCCACGAGTGACAGCGGTAAAACAGTCTAACCTGCTATTTTTCCCACGCTTCCGCTGCGCCACTCTGGTACAGATCATAAAACACGGTGTGCTTCCGAGACCTCAAGCTCGACCAACACCAGTTACTATCGTAACTCTCAAAACACGTATTTCTTGGATCCTTTGGATCTTTTCAGTCATCTCTTGCACAATCTCAGCTAGCTTCAACATAGAATGATTAATCTCACTTGTTAGGAAAAGAGCCAATTAGTCATTCTATCCAAAATCACCCAAGTAAAATCATATCCCTCAAGTTCTCCGGAAAACCCAACACAAAATCCATAGGAATACTATCCGATCTCCACTCTGGAATATTCAACGGTTGCATCGGACCCAACGGTCTCTAACGTCTATTCTTCGACTTCTGACAAGTCTAACCAGCATATACAAACTCAACCACTTCTCTCTCCATCTATAGCCTTCAAAATAATTTCCTCAAATTCGGTTACATCTTTATAGCACCGGGATGGATACTCCATCTACCTCAATACTCTTATTCCACTTAATAATATCTGGGACACAACTCTATCACGACATCTCGTGATACTATTTCCATTAATCTAAAAATCATCCCTTCGACTTTAATTCCTCAGATTCAACCAATCTACCAACTCAAACCAGAGTTCTGACCTTATCGAATCTCGTCAAGAATACTCTTAGTAAGGTCCAACATACTAAGCTAAACTCCATAAGAAGTCTCTTCACAAACCAAACTCATATCACAAAATTGCTCAATCAGTCCTAACTCTTTTCACCATCATCATCGGTATATGCAAAGATTTCCAAATCAATGCATAAGCTACCACGTTTTGATTTCCATGAATGGTAATTCAATCCGAAACCATAATCCATTCCGGAGTCCCAATTATTTTCTTTGCCTCATATTCAACTCTTCCAAGTCAAATCAATGCCTTAAGCTCTTGAGGTCACCAAACATTCCAAGTCTCACACTAACTAATTGAAGCTTCCAACTCCGGCACAACCACAACATCAACCAACTCTAAATCACTTATCAGATGATTCCTCTTATATACTTCAAGTTCCCTTAAAGCATAACCAAAACTCGATTAAGTTTCACTTAGCATATCAACAGGGCATCATAAACACAACAAATGGTCCTGTCGGATTCGGAAAAAAATCAACACACGATACATTTTCAATTTTCTGCTATAACTGAACCAGGTACAGGCCTCAAAACAATTTTTCCTAGAAAGAGCACCTCGTTAGATTTCCAACGCTTCGAACGGGGGTCAAAACGGACATACGGTTCAAGAGTTATGAATTTTTCAAGTTTCTCCAAAACAGAAATTTTCTGCATAAAGGCTGATACGGGTTTGAGCATCTTCTCCCAAAAATCCGACCAATTCAATTATTTTCTTCGAAACAAACACATACTCATTCATACCAAACATATATTAGTGATTTAGAACCATCAAACGTGAAATCTACGACTTTCGATTTCAATCCGAATCTTAAATTCTCAAATCTCCAAAATGCAAAAACTTACAAAAATCAATCAAATCCAATAAAACAAGTATACTCAATCACGACCTAACATTACCCGACATAACAGTGTAATCCATTCCAACTTTTGTCCGTAAAACATTGATTCCGTACAAAGCTGCGATCTCGGAATTCGACGTACGACAACAATTTTACACTTAGAGGGTCATTCGACACATCTTCAACTCTTGGAATATTTAAAGGTCTAATTATACCAATATTGCATTCCACATCTTACTTTCTTTAATAATCATCAAAAGTCACTGTCCACCTTTAATCTACTTGACCTCACAATCCGCTGTCTTAACACGCACACCAGACACAAGTCTCAAAGCTACTCAATCAATTTACTTCTTTGACCATCCAACGGACATATAATATGAAGCTCTTAATATCGAATTAGTTTCCGTAACTAAGTCGATCACAACTCCACTTCACTTCTTGGCTGTATATCACTATCTCGCTAGGAAAGTTTCCAGGCAACCACAATTAATTGGTAAACCACCAACTTCTCCACTTTCATCAACACTCACAGTTTCCATCAAAATTAAACATCTCGGCATCATCCTACACAGACTCATCAAAACAATTCTTAAGCACTTAGCTTAACTCAAGACAATTCGTTGCTCACGCCATCTAAGCCTGCAAGACACGTCTATCCCATCCAACACAATCCCAACTACTATCAACAAGAGATTAAGGGTGATCAGTTCTTCAATTTGTCGATAGACAGCCGAAAATCATGATGGGGTATAAACCATCTTTACCAAACTATAAGAGCGTCGTTCAACCACACGTTGAGCTACAACTCCTCACTTGCAGCATCCTGGAGAAGCACAAGCTTCTCCCCCACTTGAATCATTCTCACTCCTGCAGACAACGGTTCTACAATAAAACATGTACCGACAGTGTTTTCACACACATGTCACATACAAGGGAACAAACAACATTAGACAACTTGGCCAGACGGACCGACCTGCTCTGATACCACTAATGTAACACCCCAACTCTAACACTTGCAGATAACAGAAAAAAAAACAACAACTCATATAACAAACAGAGCGCAACAGCATAAAAATTGCACGCATGACGATCGTAATGAAGGTGTGACGGTCGTCACACGTCCAAAATTCTTCATATCAGAGATGTTACATTCAACTGAACAGACAATATGCATTTATGCAACCACATTCAAATGGCATACGTAGCACGAAATTGGATGAACAGTCAACAATGTATTACTTAACCATTTAATCATAAAACAACTTGTCATTACTTTCGGCGGAAGGTAATAAGCTTACAATGGTTCAATTAAAATAATGCAGTAGAAATTCTTCACAAAGTTTAGCAACAAGAACATCAACTAAAGCAATAATATAAATCGTTCATCCCCCCCCCCCCCCAAGAATGCTACGTATCAGAGCGACCAACGAAACTTTAACGACAAAGCGGAAACTCTATCCCGGGTCACCTGCAAATTACCACCAATGGCGGTAACATACAACGTAAAGGGGTGAGATATCAACAACATAACATGAGGCATGATAAAAGTCATGTTAGAAATCATATCACATCAATATAATCTTCGCAAACTTATAAACATCAACGACAATCGTTTGCAAGCAAATTCATATCTGACATATGCCACAACAACCGACAACCAACATAATTATGCAGCTTTATGCGACTCAGCAATGCAACTCAACTGTGCATATGCATGTGGTACCATTTAGGAGCCAACACCCCAAAACTCGGGATAGGAGCCAACACTTCAAAACTCGAGATAGGAGCCAACACTCCAAATAACCCATTTAGGAGCCAACACTCCAAATAACGCCAATTCAGGCCAACCAAGATGATATGCCATGAAACGCACCTATTATGGACTACAACACAACCATAAAGACCATACAATAAAGCTTTATGCTTACAACCAAACTTTCCATAACAGAGCATCATTCTCATACAACTCAAGACATTATCATTTTCCACCTGTTCACGTATGAGAGCAATAACAGCCTTAAATCAACAATTAAGAATTCAACATACGATCGTAATGACAACATATCTGCTCCTATTCACATAATTAATTACAAATCTCTATCAAGGTTTGATTACGAAACAATTAGGACAACTACCCTTTTGCCCCATTAGGGAAGCCTTAGAGCATCGTACTAATAACGATATAACACATTCATTTCTACATATTTGCCCCATTAAGGAAACCTTAGAGCATCGTACTACTAACGATGTAACACATTCATTTCTACATAATTGCCCCATTAGGGAAACCTTAGAGCATCGTACTACTAACGATATAACACATTCATTTCTACATAGAAAAACCTCGTCCCTAACATTTATCGATTAACGGAAATTATACCTATGAATCGATTCCCTACATGAAATCGATCATACCCGCGGTTATAGAATTGAACCCCACCCTTACCTTAGAATAGAGGCCAATTCCACGCTTTTGGTTCCGGTTCTGGTTTATGGTAACTCTCCTGCAATTCTCTTCCAATTTTCACCGATCCACGATTCTTCTGTTCTCCCCTTTTCTCAACTACGATACTTTCTTTTTAGTTATGTTTTTCTTTTTCAAAAATCGACAAAATAAGAGTAAGTGAAATGTGGAATAACCGTACTAAAATTCCCCACGTTCCAATTCTCTGGATTTTATTACTATGACGATCGTAACAAGTTCCTGACGAGCGTCATGACCGTGACGACCGTCACACGCCTGTGACGACCGTCACATCAGCAAAATGTCATTTTTCTAAGACAAAACATTTCTTAAGCTTTCCAACGCTTCGAACGGGGACTAAAACCGACTTACGAATCGAGAGATATGAATTTTCGAAATTTTCCCTAAAACTGCTACGGGATTCTGCACTTTTTCCCGAAATTCAACCGATTCAATTCCTTTATTCGAAACAAACACATTTTCAAATACGAATACAACGCGACGAAACACGGTAAAGTCATAACTAAATTTAATCGAAATAAAACGGGCGTTACAAGGCTCCTCTTCAAGAACAGGTGTCTCCAAGACATACAACCTTTTATCATGTTTGAGGGCAATCCTCAATTTTTGGTGTCAATCCAGAAAATTTGTCCTAGACAACTTTTCCTTATCAAGGTTGATCATAAAATGTTGTTAGAAGTGTTTGTTGTCATGATAATCTACATAAAAAAACGTGAAATTATAAGTATCAATTAAAATCAACATATTCAATTAGGCCTTTAATTAAATATGCTCCCACTATTTTACTCAAACCAAATAACCCTCACCATTTGATTCGGAAAATCCTGTTGGAAGATTTTCTAGTGGATCGAAATCCATATTTCACTTTTTTTTAAATCAGCGTTAGGCTGATTACACAAAACTCAGTTACTTAGGTAGGAACTCCTTCCAATTTTATCTAATACAATTCTCGAATATTTTCAGTTGGGTGAATAACTCCTTATTCTAATCCATCATATGGATCATTCTCAACTCTTGCTTCTAAACGTATATAATCTTATTATAATTTGTTTAGTTAAGTTTGACCCATTATTTTAGATATTGGATATTACAT
Source organism: Lathyrus sativus (assembly GCA_963859935.3). NCBI lineage: Eukaryota > Viridiplantae > Streptophyta > Magnoliopsida > Fabales > Fabaceae > Lathyrus > Lathyrus sativus. The sequence continues at coordinate 404,171,912 of OZ012737.1, read as the reverse complement.
TTATTCCATCGCACCTTAGTAATATAGAACATGCACCTCGTGTTAGGCGAAACCTACATCATCAACATAAACTTAATATTCAATTTTGAGAGAATTTTAAATTCGTTTAATCACACCGGCTTATTTATCATATAAATGTCTCTCACATGCATCAACATAAAATCACATGCATCAACATACATATAAAATATGAAGCAGTTATGACCCTTAACACAATTGTTCTCTCAAGCCAATGAGAGAACCTAAGCTAAACCTTATAACTATCTATGGTTCTCTAAGCTAGACCTCCATGATTGTCCTCCTTTGATATTGTCTTCTTCTTTTCTTCATAACATTATATTACATCAAGGAATACTCGTTGTATATATGAGGGAGTGAGATGAGAAAAGAAGTTACATAAAAAGTGTATAGAGAAAGACATGACACGCAGACCGTATTTAAAATACCAAAAAATAAATAAAAGAAGACTAAGGCCATAACTGTTCACCACAAGAAAACAATAATAAACATATTTTATTATTATTATTATTATTATTATTATTATTATTATTATTATTATTATTATTATTATTATTATTATGAATTTAAATTTTGTTAATTAAATAAATTAAATTAAATTTTGGCGATTGATCATGAGTTAATTGGCGTTTCTCCTGTCCGGTAATTAACGTATACCAAATTATTTTAAAATAGATAATAACAATAATTTATTATTATTTAATTAAATAATAACATGATACTTTATCATGTTCTTTTGAAAATTTTTCATTCTACATATACTTAATAATAGTGAATGAGTATTTCGGTACAGGAAAATGACATTTTGTATACAAAGTAATACATACTACATATTACATACAAATATTGTTATAACAACTTTTATTATATTTATTATATGATATAGGAAACATCTTGTTACTGTTACCGCAACATGTATATGTAATTTATAATAACAATAACAACATTTGTTATTAAATTATAAAATAAAATAAAATAAAATACTTATAATAATAATAATAACAATTATTATTATAATACAAAATTTTATAAACATTAACATAACTCTTGACAATTGTCATATCCCAAATTTTGACCCGACATTTTAATTATTTTTCATTCATCTGACTATATATATATATATATATATATATATATATATATATATATATATATATATATATATATATATATATATATATATATATATATATATATATATATATATATATATATATATATATATATATATATATATATATATATATATATATATATATATATATATATATATATATATATATATATATATATATATATATATATATATATATATATGCAGTCGGCTTGTATCTTTCTTTATGTTGTTTAGGATTTTGTAGAGATGCCGAAGGCAAGAGCATTGGTTCAAAATCAGGTTCATCAGTCCAAATTGTGTTCATCTATAAATATATTTTCCCAAAGCTTGATTTAGTTAAATTCAGAGAAAATTATGAAAAAGATCCAGTGGGTTCAAATGGTCGTGATTTCAATTGTAAATTAGTGATTCAAGAGTAGTTTTGTTCTTTTAATCAGAAGCTTGTGGGAAAGGTTCAAGTCTGGTTGTGGATTAAATTATCCATTTTATTATCCAATCCATATTTCAAATTTAACCAATTTTTTATATCCACTTTTCATTCCAATTATCCATTTCATTATCCAATCCGTATTCTAAATTTTTATCCAATTTTCAATATCCACTTTTCATTATCCAATTTTTCATATCCAATTTCCGTTTCAATTATCCATTTTATTTTCCAATCCATATTTCTAATTTTATCCAATATTTCATTCCAATTATCTATGTTATTATCCAATCCGTATTTCTAATTTCATCCAATATTCCATATCCACTTTCCATTCCATTATCTATGTAAAAATATTTTTTTATCCAGTATCCATAAATCCATTCAAAGCCCATCAAAATTCAAAAAGAAAGAGGACGAAAAGTCCATCACATAAAAAGTCATAATAAGCCCATTATGCAGCAAAGGCTATGGCTAAAAAAATACAGAAAAAAGTAAAAGCAAATTCTGCAACATTTTCCATATGCACAAGACATCCACTACATGCCAAAATTCTTACAAAAACGAACCGTACGCGACCTACCAACTAACATAACCTACAGACCCTGCTACAACAAGCCATGCCTCTACAGAACACGAAACAACAAAATAAACAACATGCCACTACAAACCAATCTTGCACCAGCCGTACCACATTACAAACATATACTATACTACAAAACTAAGCGACCCATCAAGCCTTGCAAAGTTAAGCACTCCATACCAAAACCGCTGCACACTGCACAATCGTATCGACCTGCTGTTACCTACAAACCCACACAATGACATACCTGCATAACCTTCCATGAAAATGATATATCATGGACTGTAAAAATGGACAAGTTTGATTCTTGAATTTAAAAGAAAAAAGAAAAGGAGAATTGGTAGAGGTACAAGAGAGCAGTAAGAGAATTAATGCAAAAAAAACCTTTTGCTTGGCACCATCGAGTCTTCTTCATTTTACCAATATTCAACCTCACAAATCCATTGCAACCTCACCATACTTTTTCTTTCATGTTTCAACCCTCTTCAACCAAAACCAACTCACGACTCACAACACCACTAACATGTTCTTCCGTTCTCAATCAAACAACATCTAAGCACATCCCTACTAACCTGTTCTTCCGTCCTCAACCGAACAGCAACCATGCATCACCATCCATGCATAGCCTCAATCCTTCATATCAACTTCAAGAAACACCTTCCTCCTCATGAAAACACCATGAAGATCATCTGTTCACCTCAGACTTCCATCCTTACAATAATCTGCTACAACATGACCATCATCCTTCCTCCATAAATCATTCTCCAATCTCCTTCAACCTCTGTTCTACCACCTTCCCTTCAATCATCACCTATAAACATGAATCTAAAAAAAAGCATTATCCAATGCGCCACGAATCACTACACATCATCATCATCATCATCAGAACGTGAACAGAGGAAGAAATTCGGAACTAGAAACAAAACTCTCTGCAATTTTCAAAAGCAACCCAGTTTCAATTGCAATTCAAAGGCTTCATCATAACATCATCTAAAAAAAAGAAAGACAAACCACAAAACCACAACAACACAACTCAGAAGCACGAACTCAAGGTAAAAGAGGGACAAAATTGAAATTTGTACCTGGGTTGTCGTTGTTTCGAAAGTTCCATTTCTTTCCTTTTGAGATTGTCATGATGTCATCGTCCTTGTCGTGTTTCCGATCGGATTCCCTTTTGGAGCAGAACGATATGAGCGTGACAAGAGATTGATGGTAGAAAGCGCGGCGTGAAAACCAACCAAGAGAGAAAAAGACATTGAGACAGCAAGGAAAAAATGGCGAGATCGATTTCGATAGAGAGTGAGAAAGAAGGTTGCACCATTGACAAGTAACAAATCTTACGCTTTTGTTTCTATTAAACCATTTTTTTAAAATTTCATTTAAGAAATTTTTATTTTTTTTTATTTTTTATGAGTTTTGGACTTGGCCCAAACATTGTGATATCTGCACCCATATATCACACACCTCCCCTTCATTTCTTGTTATTAAGTTTTGGTTATTTATTTTTGTTAATAATTCTTGTCAATAGTTTATGTTAATAATTTCTCTAAACGTTTACTTATGTTTTTATTATTTCTCTAAACCTTTTATTAGTTATTGCTTAGATTTTTGTTAATTACCTTTTAAAATTTTTGTTAATTATTTCTGAGTTTTGTTACTTGTTATTTAAGATTTGTTTTTCTTGATTTTTTTATGATCTGTTTTAATAATTCTTGTTTATTTTTCATGATTGATCACAGATTATTTCGTTTCCATATTTTTCTTAAATAAATTTTCATGATTTGTTGAATCAATCCTTTGGTTGAATCTTGATGCCATGGGGTTCTTGGTACCTTTGATTAATTATAGATGTGCCTGATAATTATTCTTGATGATTAATTTGCGTTTTGATTTTTATTCACTTATGCATTCATACGTTCCCTTAGGATTTCCTAGTTCGGTTTAATTTTTGATTAAGATCGAAGTAAGATAGATTTTAAGATCTTAAACCAAACATGACAACATTAGAGTTAGAATGAAGCTTAGGGTTTAGTCCCCCTAGATTTTTTTTCCTTTTGCATAATAACACTTAGGGTTCAGTCCCCCTAGATTTTTTTCCCTTTTGCATCCAGTCTTTTCTTAATCAAAAATCAAAAATACTTAATAAACACGATGCATGTAGTACGTGGCGGAGAAAGAGTGAGAATGGAGCTTCCCTACACTCACTCCGAGTATTTTGAGCACAAGACGCTCGACTTGGTCGTTTAAAATATTCATCTCTACCCATAGACTTTAGTGCAACGCGCATCTCCAACTTCTTTTCAAAACCTAACAAAAACACTCCCACAAATCCAAATCTTTTTCATCCTTCGGGATTCCATTCAAAACGTTTCAAAGAAGGACATGTTATTTTCGTTCTATCGCAAACATGTAACACGTAAGACTCTAGACACCGAGCGACAAACACCTAACTGCTAGAACGCAAATGTTAGCATCGTCCATAAAAAACCAACAAATCATAGTCCTTCGAACTACGGGTGCTCTGATTTCTCATACCTGTTGAGAATACATAGGCATAGGATTGCGAGATCCTAGCGAGCAACCTTCCCATTTTTACCTGTAGTCCTCTGAACTATAGACACTCTGATTCTTTACTTCTTATAAGTGAAAATACGTAGGCACAAGGGCCCCAATCCTTGGCGAGCACCCTAATAAAAACACCAACCCTCTTTCCCTTTAGCAAGTAGACTTTTAGATTAAAACACCCATTTGAGCTAGACAAATTAGATGGTTCCCATCGAGTACGATGGATGTGAGGTGGTACTAATACTTTTCCCTCACATAACCGGCTTCCAAACCCAAATCTTGGTTGCGATGACCACGTTCTTTCCCTAAAGGTTTTATCGATATTTCCCTTTCCCTCTGTGGGATAAATAAAATTCGATGGCGACTCTGTGTAATTTCTCGCGTAGCGACAACAACACAACTCTTGTGCTGTCAAAAACTCTAATGCAAATCACCCATACTATCAAAATCATAACGATCGATTATTCAAATCGATTGATCAAAATGCCACTAGTTTACCATATAAATGTTAGATTCTGAAGCAAAAGAAAATTGACCAATCACATGAAATACAATCATCACAAAAATTGAATCGATGAAATAAAAGACATATAAAATATATCGCCGTTGCATCCAAATTATTCATATCTTATATGAAATTGATCAATCACTTTTGTGTAACTTATGAATGATCGATGTATCGCTGCTTCACCATACAAAAGTCAGATTCTGAAGCATTGTCAACATCGAATCATCCAAATCATACACAACATGATGCCAAAATCTATTTTCTTTATTTTTTTAAATTTATTTTGGGTTTTAATTGAATTAAGTCAGAAAGTACATAAAGTAAACATCTACCAAATTCATGGTTTCGTAAGTGGATCTGATACCACTGAAGGGAAATCGGATCCAAAACACAGTGAAAATTAAAATTTTCCCTTTAATGATCCTTACGAATGAGTATGATCAATGATAGAAACAGATACCTCTTGTGGTGATTAATAGTTTTGATGCAGATTCGAATGAATGATCGCGAGTGTTGAATGAAGAACAATGCCTCTACTTTGTCCACACGAATATAGTGCCTTCAATCTTAGTGCTAGTTGCTACGAATGAAGACTTTGGGTGAGTGAGAGAAAGAGAGAAAAACGACCAGGGTTTCACTAACTAAATTTCATCAAGTTCTAAAACTCATACACAAGGGTTGTATTTATAAAAACACTTGCGTGGGCTGCAGGCTAAAAAGCCCAACTTAAGTGCACTATATAATAATAATAATAATAATAATAATAATAATAATAATAATAATAATAATAATAATAATAATAATAATAATAATAATATAATAATAACCATTATTATAATAAACATATTTTATTATTATTATTATATTATAATAACTATAATAATAATAATAATAATAATAATAATAATAATAATAATAATAATAATAATAATAATAATAATAATAATAATAACTCTTATTATTATATTATACGATGTTCCATATTTCACTTAAGTACATCGTACCTTACGGTGTTTCATAATTCTCTCAAGTACACCGTACCTTATAGTGTTCCTTATTTATTCTATCTCTCATCAATCTATCCTTATGCGTGTGACCCTGTAGGTTCTCGTGACGCTGACAATTATATTAAATCATATATTTAATATAATAAACAATGAGCGGTATCTAGAAACACATGATTGCTACCCAAGTCACGAAAATGTCTTGTGATCTAACAAAACCTTTTGTGATAATACTTATATGTAAAATTACCCTTTTACTCTTATGTCTATATTGAACACAAGACATATACCATGCCATCCTTGTCAAGTTCAATATTGGACCCTTAGACATTTATCCTGTTATGCAGGATAGGAAAATTCCATCTAGGTCATTCATGTCTCTCAGCATGTTTTGTGGAGTACCCATCAACTGTCTTTATGGTCATCCAGTTACAGACAATTTTAAATCAATAATAAAGTACTCGACTCTACATCTAGGGTTCATAGTGGTTTTGGGTAGAGGGGTGGTATACATGATCCATGAGATGTGAACATCAGTCTATCTACATAATAGTCTTAATGCTTTAAGGTTATCCCACTTCACCGTAAAGTTCGACTACAGATTCTTTAAGAATAATGCCCTTATATTTAACGATATATTATGATTAAGTCACACTTAATATTTTATTAAATGGACTAGGTATTCTAGGGACTTTATTATCTTGGAAAAACAAACATAATAAAGAAATGCCTTTTATTATTAGTAAATAATTCGATACAAGTACCAAAAGTAACGACCTCTAGGTCTTACACCAACATTATTGTTCCCAGGTGACTTTGTAATTCTGGATATGCTTGATGATTTTGAGACACCATTACCGCTGGGAAGACCATTCTTAGCATTCGGTAGAGCTCTCATTGATGTAACATTGAGAAAGTTAATATTGAGGCTTTACAATGAAAAAGTTGTCTTCAACATCTTTGATGCAATGAAACACCAAAAAGAGAACCCTCAGTGTTACCAAATAGAATAAATGAAAGAAAAACCGAAAAGGTTCCATGAAAAGAAGCTGGTAAGGAAAGAATTTCAAATATGACAAAAGGTTTTGTTGTACAAACCTAGGCTAAAGATGTTACTTGATAAGTGGAAATCTAGATGGTCATGTCCTTTTATTGTTAACAAAGTATTTGCAGATGGTGTGGTAGAAATAAAAAAATCCAGGGGATTTTTGGACCTTTACTATGAAAGGAAAAATGTTGAAAGCTATTTGGGAGAGGATATACAAGTTGAGTAAGTGTCTCCAAGAACTGCAAAGCCTTAGAATGAGATAGTTGTTAGAGCGGTAAAGTGGCAAGCAAAAATATTATTTTCGGAAGAATTCCCTGCAGGATTTATGTCGTCTCTACAGGGATTGGTTCGAGGGAAAGAATTCCATTCGATAATCTCCACGTATCTAAGCTTGGGTTTGTAATGATTCTCCAAGGGTAACATGTGGAAATTAAAAACATAAAAGAAAATAAATAAACAGATTCTTTAGAAAGGAGAAACTCATCAGGAGTTTCATTTCCTTATACCCATCATGTACGAGAAAAAACCTATCGATCAAATGCACTCACCCTAATACTCGTCAAAACCCCCACGTATCGCTCACAAGCGGAGGTTATGTCTAACGCAAAGTCAGATAGATCAACCGCATTCTTTCGAAGGTGATATCTCACACGAAAAAACAACACGAAACATTAAGCTCTGGCACACACGTGTGAGTATTTAGACCATTTCACATAGCCAATAGATCCTTATCTTAGGTCGAGTTTGAAAAGTATATGTCTACTGTGATCCAAACCCATTAAGATAGATAGTAAAGCAAAGATGACATCGATTAAGAGTTGTAAAAGAGATTTTATACAAAGATTCATAGATGAACATACAATCAAAGTAAGCATACATACAACAACCCTAACACAATAAAAAATTCAAAGAGAAGAAGGAAGAAGACCAAATTTCTCACGGTTTGTCATCTCCGATTGAACTTCTCATGGTTTGTCATCTTCGATTGAAGTATGCTTTAGCTTTGAATCATCTAGATGTATCATTCATGTGTTGTTTCTAAGCTAAAACTACTAAAGAATGTTTTTGATGAAGTTGGGGTTAAAAGTTCCCAACAACATAACCTAAAAAATGCTGATAACTGACTTAAATAGGGAAAATTGGGTTCTCGTGCTCGCTGGGTGAACTCTGGTTCGCACAAAGAAGATACCAAACATAGATACTGTCTAAAAAAATGTTTTTCCATGCTTCGAGCAATTTTTTTCGCCTTGGGTTCCTCGCCTCTAGTTTGCACACGAACATGACAACAAACGCACAACTTGTTTCGACCATAACTTGAGAACGTATCTCTATTTTACGCGCGGTCGAAAGTGTTGGAAAGCTTATTCAATTCTCTATAAGACAATGAAAAATAATAATTGCTTGTATACCTACAAAAATGAGAGAAAAACTATCAAACTTAAAGATATGTACATGATTACGCATATTACATTATAATGTAAACTACACAAAACATACATTACGATTGAGGTTTATTGGTATAATTAAGATGATAAGTGTCAATTATTTACACTCAAAATCACTAAAGTTTATCACTTATCAATAGTTAAGTTAATGAACTTAAAGAAGCGCTTAATGGGAGGCCACCCATCAAACTTTACTTTATCACATTTAAATTTCTTGAAGTTAATTTTATTGTTGATGTTATTTTGTTTAATAGTTTGCTAACGTAGTATGTTGTTAGAGAAGGAGCTGTGATAAAAAGGGAAAAATAAATAGGTGAAAAAGATGAAGCATGGAAAAGCGAAGGAGAAAAGAAAATTTGGCTACTGGATTTCATGCGATTTCGACGAGTCCATTATGGGCGCGATGACGCGTTATCGTGAACGCGATGAATGTTATAGCGGTTGCGATGGAGAAGTTAGAAAGAGACGTTGGAAAAAGATGTCGAAAGTGACCATTGGGGATTATCATTGGGCATCATTATCGCGATGCACCTTAATGCTATTGCGATGGATGCGCTATATAATCTATAAATTGCCAATTTTGGCATTTCTTCTGTACAACCACATTTTTCTACCCATCCTACTCAAAGTCTTGTTACTTTTCTTGAATTTTTTTAATGTTGTTGTGTCCTCTTTGTTGTAAAGTTATGGCACCTAAAGAAAGTAGAATGTTTCAAGCCTCAACATCATCCATAGCTCCTACTCAATATGCTCAATACTTTCCAAATTATAGATTCTTCACCGAAACTCACGCCAAAAAATATCTCAAAGTTAAAGATTTAAAAGTCATGAGTGAGAGAGCCTTTGATATCGAAAAATTGGAAGGCTATAAAGAGTTGATCATCATGTTGGAGGAGAGAAGTTGGACGAGGTTCAATAATATGATCAAGGAAACCAACAAGTCCATTGGGCTTGAGTTATATGCCAATTTTGCATTGCATCCGTTCAAAGACTACACTTCTTATGTGCAAGGTAAAAATGTTTATTATAGCCTTTTTAAAATTAATGTTCTATTTCATCTCCAACCTCTATGTAAGTGTAGAATTCAAAATAGAAGGGATGTTATCATGACCGAGAGAATGTGTGTGAGGAATTAAGGATGTTAGTAGAATTTTGTCAACCTAGGGCTGAGTGGGTGATTGTAAATGGGAAACCATTAAGGTTGCGCACTTGGCATATTCCGCCAATACCAAAAGCACGAGCCTCCTTTATTGTGAAAAGTTTAGAGGTTTCACCTTACCAGTATGAATTCATTGATAAAATGTGTTACGATTTGATGACGTTTATAAATCAGGAGCATATTGATGTTGGGTTGTTAATTTTTAAAAATATTAAGTACACGACTGATGCACAACAACCAGCTTGTGGGAATTTTTGCATTATTAATTATTTGTGCAGGTTAGCTATAGTTCTAAGCCACACTGATAATATGATTGTGAGTTTTATGCTACTAATCAATAAAAGCGCCATGAGAAGAGTTCCGCCACATCCAATTAATGAAGGTGGCTACGATGAAGTACAATAAGAAGATCAAGATCAACTCTACCATCATGAGATCCATCAACCTGAAGGAGACCAACAACAACATCAATATGCACTTGATCCTAGGAAAGGTTGGAAGAGTACATGCTTGGTATGACAAGTTGAGACAATGAAATTTCACCCTACTTTTATGCTATATCGCCTATATTTGAACCGGGTTATCAGGCTTTCTATGATGAGTACAAAGACCACATCCCGATTTCAAACTTGTGGGAGCGTTTTACAACTGCTGCAGACATGGAATCCTACTTCAGAGAATAGAACCGGGTCTTGATAAACTGAAGAGCTGAAATGAGGACCACCCGGGTAAGAAAGAACCAAAACTTTCAGGATGGCATGAATGATCTGAGTAACTACTTCAACTTCGACAACATATGATTTAGGAGTTTTTTTAGTATTAGTTTTAGTTTTTATTTTTAGTATTTCCCTTATCATATTTTGATCCAAGGAGTTCTTTTTAAAACTTTTTGTCAGATTCTAAACACAAGTTGTAGAGTCTGATGCAATCTGAGGTAGATAGCGAATATAAAATGCAAGATAGAAGAGTAACACACGGAGTTATCTTGGTTCCTCTCACAACATGAGAGTAATCCAGTCCCTTTGTACTTACAAGATATTTTCACTATAATCACACATGATTACAATTTTCTCAAGCACACGAGTAATAGACTTCCAATGCTTAAACACAAAAGTAAGAGACTTGTATGCTCAAGCACACAAGCAAGAGACTTCCAATTCTCAAACACTAAAGTAATAAAATTATATGCTAAAGCACACAAGCAAGAGAATTCCAATGCTCAAGCACATAAGCAAGAGACTTCTTTGCTCAAGCACACAAGCAAGAGACTTCAAATGTTCAAACACTTAGTAAGAGACTTATAACAATCTATCTAGCAGATAAATGATTGTTTGGGTAAGTAAACTTGATATAGAATTAGAGGTGTATAAAGAATACAATGGAAATAGACTCTTTTAAGACTTAAGTATTTCTAAGATATACAAGGATAAGAAATCATAAGTCAAATTTTGCTTTTTATGTTGACAGAGTAACTTCTATTTGAGTGCCAATTGGGGTATTTTTCTTTAAGTCTTTAGCTCCTTAAATAGAGAAGAAAAGAGTCATTGAAGATTCAACACTATAGAGTCCTTTGAGAACCTTCAAAAGAGGCGTTAGGATGTTTCATAAAATAGTCAAGGTTAGTGAAGGCTAGTTTGAAAAGCCTTTGCTACAAAAGGAATTAGCAGTTGTATCCCAACAAACTCTATGAAGAAAATAGAGCTTAGGTATTCACGTGACAAAGTAGACTCAGAAGTTCACCGTGGCCTATAAGAGTCACCTTGGTCCTTACGCTTTGACTGGCTCAAGTTTTGATAATTAGAAGTAGACTTCTTTAAAGTGTGGTCTTTAGAGGCTAACTCCTTCAGATGTTGACCTCTGTAGAAGTTGACTTCTTCAGAGTCCAGCCTCAGCTTTTGATCCATCAGATTTTGATTTTTCAGCTTCTCTTTGAGTGTTCATAGTCAGAACCAATACTTGGATTCTAATGAGTTTTTAGTCTATGGTCATGCATACTTAAACAAACATTAGTATACCTAATTATTCTTTAAATACTTTATTATCATCAAATCCCAAAGAATATAGGATAAACCAATTGTATTCCAATAATCTCGTCCTTTTTTCATGATGACAAACATAATTATTTAAGAATAATGGTTGATAGTTTAGTTAACTAGTTGAGTTCAGGGTTTGAGGTTTGTATGCTCCTTTTGAGTCTAACAGTCCATAGGGTGAGGTTTGTAAGCTCTACCTAAGTCCTATCCAGGTTAATTAAATTTAAACATTTAAAGCACAATGATAGTTCTTCAGATTATAAGCAAGGATAATAATTGTTAGATTTCAAGTGCTTAAAATTTTTTTATGTCTACTCCCCATTTTGTCATCTATAAAAAATAAATAAAGGAAATAAAAAGAGACTGAAAAAAATTTTCATTTAACAAAGAAAATTCAGAGGCACACAAAAAATCTGAGCACAAAATGCACAAAAAAAAGTTTGGAATTATATCAGATCTGGATAAAAATAGTTTAAAAATCATATTTGATTTCCCCTTTTTAAAAAATTATAAAATAGAGAAGTTAATAGAAAACAAATTAGAATGGTTGGTGTCACACCCTAATTTTTGACCTTAAGATCCCACCTCCATCGTGCATTTCTTGTGTATTATCTTTTACTATTGTACGTAAGTTTATTATGGCTAACCAGCTCGTGCAGGTGTATTAACTAACCGGTGGCAGGTTCAAGAAAATCCTTATGTGGTTTATCAAATCTTGAGCCAAGTTTTATCAAAGTTTACAACAAAGCTCACAAGCTGATTTGAACTCAATGACTTTTACTTGGCTCCGAAAATTAAAGGCAATCTAGATTGTTGTGTAAAGAGTTGGATCTTATTCTACCATGGGGAGCTCATCATATTCAAGCCCATGATTAAATTCATACTACTAAGTTGTCGCATATTTTGAAAATAAAGACGTAGGCTACGCGAGATGGAATCTCACAAGAACCAAAGTCATGGGTTATTGAAGATTTGCAAGTTTCAGTGTCAAATTCAATTTATTTGAGTTACTGGAAAACTTCATATAGTTGACTTTGCAAGATCCAATTTCATGATGGGTTTCACGATACAAGCTCATTATAAGATAAGAGATTAAAATTCAATTGGTGAGAGGGCTACGGGAGTTGAATTATTTGCATAGAAGTTCATTAGACTTCACTAAGTTTGATCCTCGAAGCAAATACTACACATGAAAACTTCATACGATTTAACCATATGACAATATCGTAAATTTTGGTTTGTATATGACTTCTACATCATTGGAGTACTTTATGAGCACCAAAATAATTCAACTGCAGCAAATATGGATTACAAAAAATACTTTATTTATGATATATGAAGTATTCAATAATTGTACAAATAAGATTTATCCAAGTTACAATCATGAATTTCTACAACTCAGACTCCACTAATTCAACACTTTTCAAAGGTCCTAAAAAGAGCTAAGCTTTCCTTGAGCAACCGCTAATCTTCCTCAATCCCGCAATACGACAAGTTTCACCTTGCTTATGCGTGAGGTTTTGTTTGGAATGCTACTTGCTCCTGAAAAGAATAGGATAGAATAAGCCACAAGATTTAACAATAAACTCACAATACCAAGTAACCAAACGTTTCAGACCAAGGCAGCAATCGTACCTAAGTGGGTTTGTTAATGAATCGCCAGTTTATGAGCTTCCCCATTACATCTTGTCTTTATTGAGCATATTAGTCTAAAACACTCGTCGTAGCGCCAAATGAACAAAAAGGAAACCTTTTGTTCAACCAAATATTTTATCTCCTAATCTCTAACGAGAATCATAATTTGAAGACATGAATTCATCATAGACACTCTTTTAAGCTTACCGCCACGACATAATTTATCAGTACTCCCGCACTTCACTGTCCATGGCTGGTCCTGTCAAAGAAGACAATTGGAGAATAAGTTTTAGAGGTGCTGCCTTTGCAAATTCTTGAAACCATCGGCAAGCCTCTTGACACTTAAATGAAGATCAAGTACAAAGCGACTCCCATTGGTCTTCGAATTCCAACCTTTCGTACCCTAATCATCAAAGGACCAGCATATCATATTCGAAAGCCAGCTGCATTTTCAACACACGACAACAACCTACAAAAGACCGAAAATAAGCGAGCACAAAAACCATACCATCCCCTTCGTGCGGTTTAAGCTTAATCCACGAGTCATCCGCGAAACACAACGAGGCAGGTTCTGCAATAAAGAAGGGAATCAACACATTGATGAAAAGCATCATTAGTTTTAAAAGCCACAGCTGTTACGATAAAACAATTTACCTAACTGAAATACAATCAAGTTGTATCCATGTCGAACAACAGCAGAAGATGGATAGCAACTTCGCCTCCCTGCTTGGTACTCATCGAACCCTCCCTGCATACATAGGCACGAGAGGCATTAACCACTTTGGATTTAAGAATGGAGCACGCCAGATGACAGTTTTTTCTTTCAACTGGAAACAAGGCTCGAACGAGAGGTTTTCCAACCGCCAAGTCTATTTTCCTCACCTGCAAATAATCAGGGACATTAGTAGTCAGCGCATTCAAAGAGCCATCAACTTGAATTGAGTAATTTGGAATAAGTTTAAAGTATGTCTAAACCAAAATGGAAAGTCTATCACCACAATTACACAATCAGACAACAATTAGAACCTTCCAAAGTGATATTAACAAGGCCTTAAACGAATTTCCAATTTCGGACAAGCATGTTCGCACAAATTTGGTATTTTTTAATAACAAAACCATGATTTGAAGCCTATATAAGAAGGGGATTTGAGATGAAAAGGGGGCGGCCGAAAAAGTTAAAAACCCAGATTCAGAGTTCAACACAAATTTACAGCAATCAAGAATTCCACAGAAATCCCAAAGATTCAAAAAGAAGCCTAAATACTCAGAACATGGAAGGGAGGGGGACTTATCTGTAGCATCATCGTCGCCGTCACCGCAAACCCACCGCCGGAGAAGCCATTGTCGCAATCACCAGCCGCCAAAACTCCTCAACCTCTCCTCCAAATTCTAACTGAATCCTGCACAAACACATCCTACTGTAAGTTATTTTCTTAATATTGATACATGATTGATGGATTCTGTTTGCGTGTTTTCCAGGCTTGTTTGAGGAGAAAGGAAATCGAAGCAGAAGAAGAGAAAAGAAGTTGAGAAACGAAGGAGAATGGAGGCGGAGGATCAGCAGAAGAAGATGTAGAGGGGATGAGAACAGAAAATGGTGGATCACAGAGGATTGAGAGATTAGGGGGCGGAAACCACCGACGGAGAGAAGGAGTTGATTTAGGGATTAGGGTTCCTAATTGTATTTATTTTGATATTGTAATATAGTCGTATAGACACACACACACACACACACCCCGCACCAACCGTGCACCCTCGCGATCACAGCCTTCCGTTTCACCGTTTACACGATCCAACGACATTCACGTTGCATGCCCACCAAAGGCCTGGCACACGTGCCACACCGTATCCTCTACTCACTTAACTCTTAATCCCTTAATCTCACCGTTTAACTTCACTAACCTTTTTAATAAACCACTAATCTACCATTTAATATAATCATTAACTTAAATAGTCTAAACTAATATTATCTTTTTATAATCAACCTTTTATAATAAATAAAAAAACAAACTAATAACATATTATTTAATTAACCATTTTTCTCTAAATTTAATCAACCTTTTTAACTAGCTTTTATCTAAATCAACTTTCTCTAATAATTTTAGATTTATCCCATTTTATTAATCAAATCATTTATTAATAATAATTTAATCATCCATTCAACTTTCTACCATTTGCATTTCATTTGTTAGTAACTAAAAAAATTTTATTCATAAAAATAAAAAACCCTTTTCATAATTCAAATTAACTTTTAATAATAACCATAACTTTTAATAAACCATTTCATGTTTAAATTATTTTTTTAAGATAAATAATGAAAATCTTTTAGATATTTAAACTTCTTTTATTCAAAATGAACCAATTAAAGTTTAATTAATTCACCAACTTATATAAAAATAAAACAAATTCACCTAATCTAATATAACTCCTTAAAATCAACTCAACCTCCCTTTAAAATCAACTTCGCCTAAAATCAATCTCACATCGTAAAACTTAATCCAATCGTGCACGCTCCCGTATCCGCACATCCACAATTCACACTTTCACTCACTTAGCGCTTTCATTCGTTCGTGTATGCTCTATTTATCCGCCTTCATTTCTTTCCTTGCAATTTATTTTACCGCAATTTATTTTATCGCATTGCATAAACGTCCAAAGAAAGAATCTGCGCATAACTCAAACAATTGTGCGTATGGATCTCATTTGCATCATACTCCCGATTGATCCTTGATCCTATGCAAGTCGTTCTTCTAAGTTTAGATCCTACCCCATAAGGAGGACCTTTTATCTTTACAACTTAGACAAACACATTCAACAACTCAATATCAAAATTATTCAAACACATTAGAGAATAAGATGTTAATCATCTTAAGTGAGATAAAACTCATACCCCATAACAATTCAATCAATATGTAGGGACCTTGCCTTAGGAGAGATAGAGGCGTACTTGTTGACAATCCGAGTACTTGAGCCCTTCTCTTAAGACGATGCAAAGACTATTTTCTTACAAAGTTGTGGTGGTTAAATCATGTAATCTCCCTTAAAATGACAACTCATCTTTTCTCCTAAAATCAATCAATCAACTACCCTTATCCCGTAGGAACTTTGACCACAGTCAAAGAACTCCTCAAACCCTTTAAGGGAACTACAGATACTCTGATTCCACTCCCGCCAGGAAATGTAGGCACAAGATGTGATATCTTGTCGAGTATACTTAGAAATGAACCCCTAGGTCTTTTATCCCTTAAGTAGATAAACCATAGAAATAAACAACATGAAACAAGAGGTTCCTGTAGAGTACTACAGAAACTTAGGATGCTAGCACCTTCCCTAAGTTTAACCAACTCCCGAACCTATAACTCTCTAACTTAGGATGCTAGCACCTTCCCTAAGTTTAACCAACTCCCTTCCTTTGGACAAATCAAAGTCCGGTTGCAAAATGAATTAAGATTCAAGCTCATCAATAGCTTGGTATCCAAATTTCACCGCGAGAGAAATGGAGACTTCACTGGGGACTCTCTTCAGTGGGTTTCCCTAACTTGTTTATTATGTTTGTTTATTATATATTTGCTTAATTGCTTATTTGTATATTTGTTTTATTGCTTTTTGGGTTGATATCTTTGAGTGGTGAGACAAAGTCCTACACCCGGACTTGAGTGAACTTAAGATAGGATAGTGATATGTTCGACGAGACTTATAGGGGGTTGAATCCCGACCAAGTTGACTCGAGAATCACCGCTCAGTTGAGACCCTTTCTAAAATGGTTCGGTTGAACGAGTATAGTCGTAAAAACTTTTACTATTTTCGATTGGAGTCCATGATATTGAGGACCGTAGTTACCTTTAACCCCACTTTGGCCTTTATTAGGACGTAGTGCGAGGACTATGAGGGAGTAGTCCCGAAATATTTGCTACGCGATGCTACACTCAAAAGAGGTTCTCTTGAGAATATTATTAACCACCGAGTCAGTCGGAAAATTGATAATATCCGAAAGATGGACCAATGACTTTGGGAACCTTCTTAGAACCTTGTTTTGCAGGTACAATCAACCTTTAGTCCACATCCTTTGGGAATGGGTATACCCTTTGACTCCATGCTCGTTGCAAACCTAGGGTCTCCCTTGTTTGTTTATCTTTGTGTCTCTACGTGCTTACTTGTGTTTGTTGCATCCATATAGCATCATATTGAATTTGAGAAAAACACTTAGAAGGGGGGTTGGATAAGAGTTTTAAGAAATATGGCTAAAAGAACTACTCAAGATTTTTATCCTGGTTTGTTCAACTCAACTACTCCAGTCCACCTTATCAAAGATGATTTGCCTTTCTCTACAAGGACTTAATCCACTATTGATCAACTGATTACAATAGAAAGCACTAAGAACAACTGTCTTAGTCTTCTCAAGAACTACTGACCACACCTTGGTCTTCTTAAGGAACTTCTTACAATTTAATGTAAACTAACAAGTGTTTGAATGCTTCTAATAAGTTGTATCACAACTGTGATGTTTACACTTAAGATTAAGTACAACAAGAACTATATGGTTTTATGAAAGATCAAAATGAGTAAGATCTTGAGAGATTTTCTCTTTTATGAATCAAGCGTGTATTAATTTCTGAGTGATCTAGCAATAAGCAAAAGATGAGTAGTGAATTAGCAGCATCAAAATGTTGAAGTAGTTCTCCTTTTATAGCTTTTTCAAATGCCTTGAGTGATGTGCAGCTGAATATAATATTTTGATTGTATGACTTTTCATCACCAAAAGTATGGGCAGAGATATGCTTTTTGCAAAAAGGTATGGTTGTAGAAGCCTTGGGATTTGCACCACGTCACTTCTTTGGACAAATTAGCCGTTGGTTACTTTGGAAGTAGCACCACGTCTAATCAAGTTTACAGCTTCTTCAACAAGCTTCCTTCAAGATGAAGTCTTCACAATCTGCACTTTAGAACTTGTAGTAAGCTTAAAAGGTATGGAATGCTTTAAGATGATCAGAGCTTAAGATGAATGATAAGTCCAGAGTCTTGATAGATGATCAGATCTTTAATGTATCAGAGTCTCAGTCTTGATTAGAGTATTCATCAGAGTATGCAGCAGTATATGCTTTGAGCGTGAATATTAATGATAAGAGTCTGGTTATAAAAGCCTCTGAGTTTGTAGTGAAAAGAACTTCAGAGTCTGATAAGATCAGAGCTTTCAGCTTTTGTATACTTGTTTCATTAATGCTTCAGATCATTCTGTAGCTTCTGCTTCAGATCCTTCTGGCAGCGCTTCAGAATCTTCTGATAGTCTTGCATCTGATGCTTCAGATCTTTGCATAGTTTCTTTGTACTTATATATTTTGCTTCTTTTAAGAGTATTTAATTTTATACCTGAAACAATAATACTTGAACAAATTTTAGAGTGTATATTTGCTTATTACAAAATTCCATAAAATTTATCATCAAAACATAGAGATATAAGAAACACCAATCTGTGTTCTAACAATCTCCCCCTTTTTGATGATGACAAAACATAGGGAATTTTGTTCAATGAAAAGAAATAAAATAAATAACTCCCCTTGAGATTAAGAATCTCCCCCTGAAATGAATACTCTAATAGAAGAGAACACTTCCCTTTTTGCTTGAGTATATTTCAGAACCTGGTAGGAATCCTTGTTGAGAGAAAAAATCAGAGCATGGATGCTTTCCAGAATTAATGTCTGATAATTTCTTTCAAAATGAAGAGTATGGTGTATCTTCCAGAATTAGAGTCAAAATTTGCTTTCAAGGATCAGAGCCTGGTTGGATAATTCTCAGGGTAACTTCAGATCATTTTGTTAGATGAAATAATAAGATCTGAAGGTCTTAAGATTCAATGTTAGATTAAAACAATGTTTGAATTTCACTTTCAGTTATTAGCTTATGGATTGAACAGTCAAATTATCTTTTTCTCCCCCTTTTTGTCATAATAAAAAAAAAATTTAAAGATAGAAAAGATAACAGAAGAAGAGAAAAACATAACACACAAATGAAAGACAAACCAACCAAATTTTAGCATATCTAAATAGCACATCAGCGTAAGAAGTTCATAGAGCAGACGATAGAAAATAGAACAAACAGAAAATAAGTGCAAAAACGAGAATGCAAAGACATGAGAAAGAAAACTAGGACTGGCGAGAAGCAATCAAGGTCAGAAGATCCGTAATCTTAGCAGTGGACTCTTCTTGCTTGGCCATCCAAGTCTTGATTTATTCAGTAGTCTATTCCTGTTTTATCATCCAAGTTTTAATTTCCTTGACTTCTTGGACAACATTTGGAATCTCAGTCTTCATCTCAGACGCAGAAGGTTGAGAAGCAGTTGTAGTTGCCATTGGATGATCAATCTCCATGTTAGTTGCAGGAGTATCTTCTATCATTGCAGAATCTTCAGCAGGAGTATCTTTTAGCAGAAGCATTGGAGTTGTGATAATGTTCAGCAGAGTTTGTCTGACCATTTCAGCAAACTTAGCCTTTGCATCATCAGCATAGAGTGTTCTGAGGTCAGATGCAGCAGAGTTGAATTTTGATATGAATCTGTTCCAAGAAGCTTCAGATTCAGCAGGATTCAAACTAGCCATGCATTCTCTCTCCACATAAGCAATTCCCTTACGTAGTTCCTTCTTGAAATTCTTGAATAGAGTAGAAACATCTGATCTGGGTTTTGTGTTGAGAAAGTCCTCTATGGTGACAGGTTGTGATGGTTCAGGAGGTGTTGGATTTTGTTCAGGAGGTGGGTGATCAGATGATGGATGTTCAGATGATTGGAGTATGGATGTTTGTGGTATGGTGAATTGAGGTATGGAGGTTGATGTAACAACTTCAAATAAGGATGGTAGAAAATCCGTGAGGTTGAATTTGAAGCTAAGAGGGTTGTCAGATGTAGGAAGATCATATGGTAGTGGTGTATAGGGATCAGGAATTTGGAAGCTAGTTGGTGTGGGGACTTCAGATTCATCAGAATCAGATGATTCAATTGAATGACATGAAGTTGAAGAAAGGACATACAAAGTTGCAAGTGGTGATATATCCAGAATGTTTTCAGATGGTTGTTGGACAGATGGTTCAAGATTTTTGATGGTTGGTTCTTCTGGTGGTTTAGTAGATGAGAGTGGTTCAGATTGTTTTTTTTGTTCTGATTGTTGTTTTGATTCAAAACGGTTTTGTTGAGAGGGTTGATGTTCAGATGATTTTTGGTGAGGGGTTTTAGATGGTAGTTGAACAGAAGATGGTTGAGAATGTTTGTTAGGAGATGAAATGGGTTCAGATGAATGAGGTACAAATGATTTAGGTTCAGATGGTTTAAAAAGAGATGGTGGAGGTGAAGGTGAGGATGAAGGTAAATAAGGTTTGGGATCAGATGTTAATACCTGGTGAATTGTTTCTCTGATTTCTTCCACAGTAGCTTTTGGAGGATTTTCCTTTTGTTTCTTGTCCTTTTCAGGCTTGTCACTAGCATCAGAGGTTTTCCTCTTGGGCTGTGCAAAAGATCCTTCCTCAGCCTTTCTTTTCCTGCGCCTTTCTCTCATAAGATTTTGCAATACTTCTCTTTCCTTCTGTACTATGTTAGCAGGCAGAGGAATACCATCTCTTAAACATTCAACAATGAATGTCAGAATGATGTGTCTAGGTTCATCAGCACTGAACATAGGAAAATCTGCTAGAGGAATTCTCCTTCTGCTGATGTCTTCAGATTGAAATTTCTTGGGTTTTCCGGCAAGCTCTGAAATAACCTTCATTCTCTTCAGAGTGTTCCCATTTATGACAGATCCTATAACATAGGACAGATCCTCTGTTACCCCAGCATCAAACAGATGTTTCACAAGACCATTTTTTGTTAGAATGTCTGATATCAGTCTTCCCATAGGGATCCAATTTCTGATTTTTCCAGCTTTAACCCTTACTTCTTCTCTTGTTTCTTTGATATGGTTCAGAAGATGACTGAACAGAAGATAAGGTAAATCCACTTTCTTTCCTTTACCTATACAGAACATGAAGTACATTTGTTCTGAATTTACATAGTCTGGTGAGTTAGAAGATTTCTTATGAAAGATTGAACTCATGAAGATCTTAGCCCAGATTTTGTAAATAGGTTTCAGATCTCTGACCTTGTTAGATGGTTCCCCAGAAACACAAACTTCTTGAAAAATGTCAGCCAAATCCACACGATCAATAGCCATACTTGTGATTCCCTCAGTTTCCTTATACTCAAGTAGTTGTCTGATTAATTTTTCAGTAATGACAATTTCCTTTCCAAGAACAGATGAATGAATAAACTTAGGGCACACTTGAGCGTGTATCCAAAATTCTTTTACCAAAGCTGGATAAATAGGACCCATCATCCTGTCAAAATACTTTTCCCAATTCTGAGCTTTGATAGTTGAAAGGAGATCAAAACCATTTTCTTTGATGGATTCAAAATCCACAAAGTTCTCACACAGAACCTCAAGTTATCTTATTGGAGTGAGAAGAGTTCTTACTGGTGCTTTGTACACAACAACAGTTTGGGATGAACCAACAACATTAGGAGATGATGCAACAACAGTTGATGTTTTCATCTGAGCAGGTGTTGATGAAGGTGAAGCCATTGAAGTTCTTGAGATGCGTATGGGTTTACGAGGATTTTTGGGTTTTGAAATAAGATGGAAACAATAGAGAAGGCAGAAATGCATATGAGAGATGATAAGTGTAAAGTGTGATTTGTGAAGAGTTGAGAGAATTTATAAGAGAAAATTTTTAGGGCATGCAAAAAGACACACACACTCAAGCGTGCACAAATATTGAATGAAGTGAACCATAATCAAATCAAGCAATCGATGCAAAGAATAAAATCATATCAAACATTTAAGATTCTGACAGAAGGGGGGAAATCAAGAGATTTTGGATTTTCAAAGCAATACCTCAAATGTCACTTCAGTATGGTGCACTCTACCTTTCCAGATTCTGAGCTACACGTGTTTGCTTGCATGTGCCTCTGAAACTCTTTGAGAAATGACACGTTAGGAAACGTTCAGATCCTCTGAGCCTTGTTAGTTCAGATTTACACACAAAGAAATAAACACAGAATTCAACAAAAGAAATACTTCAGAGTTTAGACATTTATCATCTGAAAAAAAATTTCATCTGATGAATATTCTATTCTGGACAGAAGTCCATACTAATATTTTTCAGAATAAATTTAAATCTATCTTCAGGAAGGGGTTTTGTAAAGATATCAGCCCACTGATGATCTGTATCTACAAAGTTTAAATTGATAATTCCCTTCTGAACATAGTCTCTGATGAAATGATGTTTAATCTCTATATGCTTAGCTTTAGAATGTAAAATGGGGTTTTTAGATAAGCATATAGCAGAAGTATTATCACAGAAGATAGAAATGTTACTCTCAAAGATCTGATAATCTTCTAGTTGACTTTTCATCCAGAGCATCTGAGTGCTACATCCAACAGCAGCAATATATTCTGCCTCTGTTGTTGAAAGTGCAATTGTGGGTTGCTTCTTGCTGAACCAAGAGATCAGATGACTTCCAAGAAATTGACAACTTCCAGAAGTACTTTTACGTTCTACTCTGTCTCCAGCATAGTCAGCATCATAGAATCCAACTAATTTATACTCATCAGATCTTCTGTAACACAGACCCACATTAGTAGTACCTTTCAGATACCTTAGAATCCTCTTAACAGCTGTTAAGTGTGATTCTCTGGGATCTGATTAGAATCTAGCACACAGATACACACTGAATAAAATATCAGGTCTTGAAGCAGTCAAATATAAGAGAGATCCAATCATACCTCTGTAAAGTTTTTGATCAACTTTCTTACTTACCTCTTCCTTACCAAGTGTGCTTGTAGGATGCATTGGAGTCTTAGCCAATTTCCTTTCATTCAGATTGAATTTCTTCAGAAGCTCTTTGACATATTTAGTCTGGTGAATATATGTACATTCTGGAGTCTGATTTACTTGGATTCCCAGAAAGAATCTAAATTCTCCCATCATGCTCATTTCAAATTCAGCCTGCATAGATAAAGCAAACTCCTTTCCCAACATAATATTGGTAGATCCAAAAATAATATCATCCACATAAATTTGACAAACTAATAAATCTTTCTTAAATGTTTTACAAAAAAGAGTTGTGTCCACTTTGCCTCTTATAAAGTTCAATTCCAGAAGAGAATTACTTAATCTTTCATACCAAGCTCTAGGAGCTTGTTTCAAACCATAAAGAGATTTTTTGAGTTTGAAAACATGATCTGGAAATTTATCACTTTCAAAACCAGGAGGTTGATGGACATAAACTTCTTCTTCTATAATACCATTTAAGAAGGCACTCTTAACATCCATCTGATATAGAGTGATGTTATGTTGTGCAGCAAATGAAATAAGAAGACGTATTGACTCTAACCTTGCCATTGGAGCATAAGTTTCAGTGTAATCAATACCTTCTTGTTGACTGTACCCTTGAGCTACCAGCCTTGCCTTGTTCCTTACAACTTCTCCTTGCTCATTTAGTTTATTTCTGAATACCCACTTTGTTCTAATAATGTTGAACCCTTTTGGTCTAGGAACCAGATCCCACACATCATTTCTTGTAAATTGATTTAGCTCATCTTGCATTGCAAGTATCCAATCATTGTCACTCAGAGCCTCATCCACAGATGTTGGTTCAATAATAGACACCAACCCAAGAAGTGATGTTCCAGATGATCTGATAAACGACCTTGTTCTTATAGGGTCATCTTTCTTCCCAATAATCATTTCTTCTGGATGAGAAGCCTTGATTCTGGATGATCCTTTAACTGTTGGTTCTTCAGAAATATTCATGTTATTCATTTGAGCAGCTAATGGATTTGCATCTGGCGTAGCTTTTTCTACCTCCGGTTTCTCAGATTCTATGAGAATAACTTCTCCATCTGCAAAGTTTTCAATCTGCTTTAGCTTTTGATTGCCAAGCTTATCATCAAATCTAACATGTAAAGATTCCTCCACAATCTGTGTCTCAGTATTGTATACTCTGTAGCCTTTAGAGCGTTCAAAATATCCAAGCATGAAACACTTTTGTGCCTTAGAATCAAACTTGTTAAGATTCTCTTTAGTGTTTAGTATAAAATAAATACATCCAAACGGATAAAAATAAGAAATGTTTGGCTTTCTATTCCTCCACAATTCATAAGGAGTCTTTTCCAGAAGAGGTCTGATTGACACTCTGTTCTATATGTAACATGCTGTGTTGATTGCCTCTCCCCAAAAATATTTTGCCATGTTAGTCTCATTGATCATGGTTCTGGCCATCTCTTGCAAAGTTCTATTTTTCCTTTCTACAACTCCATTCTGTTGTGGAGTTCTAGGACAGGAGAAATCATGAGCAATGCCATTTTCATTAAAATATTTTTCAAAATGTTTGTTTTCAAATTCACCATCATGATCACTTCTGACTTTAACAATTTTGAGATCTTTTTCAGTTTGGACTTGTTTGCAGAAGTCAAAGAACACAGAGTGTGACTCATCCTTGTGTTTTAGGAATTTTACCCACGTCCATCTGCTGTAGTCATCAACAATGACTAATCCATACTTCTGCCTCTGATGGATGCAGTTTTCACTGGTCCAAACAGATCAATGTGAAGTAACTCTAATGGTTTTGAAGTTGAAACAACATTTTTGGATTTAAAAGATGATTTTGAAAATTTTCCTTTCTGACATGCTTCACAAAGAGCATCTAAGTTGAACTTCAGATTAGGAAGTCCTCTGACCAGATTAAGCTTATTAATCTGAGATATGCATCTCATATTAATATGACCCAATCTTCTGTGCCAGACCCATTGCTCCTCATTAACAGACATAAGGCATTTAACATTCTGAACCTTAAGTTCTGAAAGACTAATTTTATAAATGTTGTTTTTCCTTTTACCATTAAAGAGGATTGAGCCATCCTTTTGACTGACGGCTTTGTAACACTTTTGATTGAAGATAATGTCATAACCATTGTCACTTAATTGACTTATTGACAATAGATTATGAGCTAATCCTTCAACAAGCAAGACATTAGTTATGGAAGGAAGTTTACCATTGCCTATGGTTCCAGAGCCAATTATTCTGCCTTTCTGATTCCCTCCAAACTTGACATCTCCTCCAAATCTAAGCTCCAGACTTTAGAACATCGACCTTTTTCCCGTCATATTTCGTGAGCATCCAGAGTCCATGTACCATGACTGGAGTCTTGACTTTGCTGCTAAGGATGTCTGCAACATAGATTATCTTATCCTTAGGTACCCAGATTTTCTTGGGTCCTTTTTGGTTAGTTGCCTTAAAGCTTTTTCTGAACTTCTGTCTTTCAACATAAAACTTGTTCTGATTAGCTTTAGATTTATTAAACACAGATTTGTTATGATTAGAACTTGTGTGTTTAATATCATTTAAGTGACCAAATGTAAACTGAGAATATAAAGGAGGATACTTGATATCCAGTTTATCTACAAATTTTGGATATGAATCTTCATAAGAGAAAGATTTATATCCAACACCTTTTCTATAGTTTCTCCTAATACCATAGATCATTGAAGCCATTTTGCTTCTATCTAGGCTTTTAGTTAGAAACTTTCTGAAACTATAGTCATACTCTTGTAAAATATTTTTAGAGCATGATTCAGATTTTGAATCAGAGTTTAGTTGAGCAGATTCTAAATTATTTTTCAATTGAAGATTTTCAGCTTTTAGTTCAGCTATTTCTGATTCAAACTTGTTACTCTCAAATTCAATATGCTTTAGAAGCGTTTTGTATTTGAGTTTAACTTTACTATAGTTTTCAAGAATATCAGATAAACTTTCAACAAGTTCCTGTCTAGAAAGTTCAGCAAATACCTCCTCAGAATCAGATTCTGATTCTGATCCAGATGATTCAGCATTGTCCTCAATGTCAGCCATGAATGCTACATTTGCACATTCCTCTTCTGACTCTGATGACGAATCAGATGCATCTGAGTCATCCCAGGTAGCCATCAAAACTTTCTTTTTATGATCTGACTTTCTTTTTGGGTTCTCCTTCTGAAGCTTTGGACAACCACTCTTGTAGTGCCCAGGTTCTTTGCATTCATAGCAAACAACCTCTCTTTTTCCAGATCGTTTGTGTCCAGAGGATTCTCCAGATCTTCTGTATCCAGAATGTTCTCCAGATCTTCTGTGCCCAGAAGATTCTTTGTGTTGATCTGGTTTTCTAAAGTTCTTGAACTTCCTTTGCTTATTCTTCCAGAGTTTATTGATTCTTCTGGATAGCAAGGATAGTTCTTCTTCATCTTTAGAAGCAAACTCTTCAGAGCTTTCTTCTAATACCTGCAATGCTTTAACAACTTTATTAGATTTTAATGCAATTGACTTACCTTTCTTTAGAGGCTCATCTTCCTCTAGTTCAATCTCATGACTCCTTAGAGAACTGATTAGTTCCTCCAGCGTAATCTTGTTCAGATCCTTTGCTAGCTTCAGAGCAGTGACCATGGGTCTCCATCTGGTTGGCAAGCTTCTGATTATTTTCTTGACATGATCAGCTGTAGAGTAACCCTAGACAAGAACCTTTAGGCCAGCAGTAGGAATCTGGAATCTGGAAAACATTGCTTCAATAGATTCATATTCTTCCATCTTGAAAGCTTCATACTTCTGGATTAGCGCCAGAGCCTTGGTTTCTTTGACTTGAGAGTTCCCTTCATGAGTCATCTTCAGGGATTCAAATATATCAAAGGAAGTTTCTTTGTTGGTTATTTTCTCATATTCAATATGAGATATAGCATTTAGCAATATAGTTCTAGCCTTGTGGTGATTTCTGAATTCCTTCTTTTGCTCCTCAGTCATTGATTTTTTGTCAACTCTTTTGCCATTCCCATCAGTGGGATGAACATATCCATCAATGACTAAGTCCCAAAGATCATCATCAAATCCTAGAAAGAAACTTTCCAGTCTATCTTTCCAATAATCAAACTTCTCTCCATCAAACATGGGAGGTTTTGTGCTGACTCTTTCTTCATATTTGTTGTTGTTGGATGTTGGAGTTTCAGCAGCCATAATGTATATCAATCAAGAGTATCAAGAGTTTTTCCCACTGGATCTTTTCTGGTCACGGTTAAGTGATAGCACAAACAGAACCGGAGCTCTGATACCAACTGAAGGCGAGAAAAACACTTAGAAGGGGGGGGGGGGTTGAATAAGAGTTTTAAGAAATATGGCTAAAAGAACTACTCAAGATTTTTATCATGGTTTGTTGAACTCAACTACTCCAGTCCACCTTATCAAAGATGATTTGCCTTTCTCTGCAAGGACTTAATCCACTATTGATCAACTGATTACAATAGAAAGCACTAAGAACAACTGTCTTAGTCTTCTCAAGAACTACTGACCACACCTTGGTCTTCTTAAGGAACTTCTTACAATTTAATGTAAACTAACAAGTGTTTGAATGCTTCTAATAAGCTGTATCACAACTGTGATGTTTACACTTAAGATTAAGTACAACAAGAACTATATGGTTTTATGAAAGATCAAAATGAGTAAGATCTTGAGAGATTTTCTCTTTTATGAATCAAGTGTGTATTACTTTCTGAGTGATCTAGCAATAAGCAAAAGATGAGTAGTGAATTAGCAGCATCAAAATGTTGAAGTAGTTCTCCTTTGATAGCTTTTTCAAATGCCTTGAGTGATGTGCAGCTGAATATAATACTTTGATTGTATGACTTTTCATCACCAAAAGTATGGGCAGAGATATGCTTTCTGCAAAAAGGTATGGTTGTAGAAGCCTTGGTATTTGCACCACGTCACTTCTTTGGACAAATTAGTCGTTGGTTACTTTGGAAGTAGCACCACGTCTAATCAAGTTTACAGCTTCTTCAACAAGCTTCCTTCAAGACGAAGTCTTCACAATCTGCACTTTAGAACTTGTAGTAAGCTTAAAAGGTATGGAATGCTTTAAGATGATCAGAGCTTAAGATGAATGATAAGTCCAGAGTCTTGATAGATGATCAGATCTTTAATGTATCAGAGTCTCAGTCTTGATTAGAGTATTCATCAGAGTATGCAACAGTATATGCTTTGAGCGTGAATATTAATGATAAGAGTCTGATTATAAAAGCCTCTGAGTTTGTAGTGAAAAGAACTTCAGAGTCTGATAAGATCAGAGCTTTTAGCTTTTGTATACTTCTTTCATTAATGCTTCAGATCATTCTGTAGCTTCTGCTTCAGATCCTTCTGGCAGCGCTTCAGAATCTTCTGATAGTCTTGCATATGATGCTTCAGATCTTTGCATAGTTTCTTTGTACTTATATATTTTGCTTCTTTTAAGAGTATTTAATTTTATACCTGAAATAATAATACTTGAACAAATTTTAGAGTGTATATTTTCTCATTACAAAATTCCATAAAACTTATCATCAAAACATAGAGATATAAGAAACACCAATCTGTGTTCTAACAATCTCCCCCTTTTTGATGATGACAAAACATAGGGAATTTTGTTCAATGAAAAGAAATAAAATAAATAACTCCCCCTGAGATTAAGAATCTCCCCCTGAAATGAATACTCTAATAGAAGAGAACACTTCCCTTTTTGCTTGAGTATATTTCAGAACCTGGTAGGAATCCTTGTTGAGAGAAAAAATCAGAGCATGGATGCTTTCCAGAATTAATGTCTGATAATTTCTTTCAAAATGAAGAGTATGGTGTATCTTCCAGAATCAGAGTCAAAATTTGCTTTCAAGGATCAGAGCCTGGTTGGATAATTCTCAGGGTAACTTCAGATCATTTTGTTAGATGAAATAATAAGATCTGAAGGTCTTAAGATTCAATGTTAGATTAAAACAATGTTTGAATTTCATTTTCAGTTATTTACTTATGGATTGAACAGTCAAATTCTATTTTTCTCCCCCTTTTTGTCATAATAAAAAAAAATTTAAAGACAGAAAAGATAACAGAAGAAGAGAAAAACATAACACACAAATGAAAGACAAACTAGCTAGATTTTAGCATATCTAAATAGCACATCAGAGTAAGAAGTTCATAGAGCAGACGATAGAAAATAGAACAAACAGAAAATAAGTGCAAAAACGAGAATGCAAAGACATGAGAAAGAAAACTAGGACTGGCGAGAAGCAATCAAGGTCAGAAGATCCGTAATCTTAGTAGTGGACTCTTCTTGCTTGGCCATCCAAGTCTTGATTTCTTCAGTAGTCTGTTCCTGTTTTATCATCCAAGTTTTAATTTCCTTGACTTCTTGGACAACATCTGGAATCTCAGTCTTCATCTCAGATGCAGAAGGTTGAGAAGCAGATGTAGTTGCCATTGGATGATCAATCTCCATGTCAGTTGCAGGAGTATCTTCTATCATTGTAGAATCTTCAGCAGGAGTATCTTCTAGCAGAAGTATTGGAGTTGTGATAATGTTCAGCAGAGTTTGTCTGACCATTTCAGCAAACTTAGCCTTTGCATCATCAGTACAGAGTGTTCTGAGGTCAGATGCAGCAGAGTTGAATTTTGATATGAATCTGTTCCAAGAAGCTTCAGATTCAGCAGGATTCAAACTAGCCATGCCTTCTCTCTCCACTGAAGCAATTCCCTTACGTAGTTCCTTCTTGAAATTCTTGAACAGAGTAGAGACATCTGATCTGGGTTTTGGGTTGAGAAAGTCCTCTATGGTGACAGGTTGTGATGGTTCAGGAGGTGTTAGAGTTTGTTCAGGAGGTGGGTGATCAGATGATGGATGTTCAGATGATTGGAGTATGGATGTTTGTGGTATGGTGAATTGAGGTATGGAGGTTGATGTAACAACTTCAAATGAGGATGGTAGAAAATCTGTGAGGTTGAATTTGAAGCTAAGAGGGTTGTCAGATGTAGGAAGATCAGATGGTAGTGGTGTATAGGGATCAGGAATTTGGAAGCTAGTTGGTGAGGGGACTTCAGATTCATCAGAATCAGATGATTCAGTTGAATGACATGAAGTTGAAGAGAGGACATACAAAGTTGCAAGTGGTGATATATCCAGAATGTTTTCAGATGGTTGTTGGACAGATGGTTCAGGATTTTTGATGGTTGGTTCTTCTGGTGGTTTAGTAGATGAGAGTGGTTCAGATTGTTTTTGTTGTTCTGATTGTTGTTTTGATTCAAAATGGTTTTGTTGAGAGGGTTGATGTTCAAATGATTTCTGGTGAGGGGGTTTAGATGGTAGTTGAACAGAAGATGGTTGAGAATGTTTGTTAAGAATATTTATTTGTAATCGATGTCAAAAAAATAATAATAAATGAATTTTCTTTGGTATTCTGTAACGTTTATAAGAACTTGAGTGCCGTGAAACCTTTCATTTCTGCATTTTGCATAGCATCCTGCAGTTTGCATGTGCATGTGCATGTGACCTTTCTTTGCTGTGGCTCATCCACCTCTCTGTCTTTGTCTGTCAGCTGACATCTTGACCATGTGACCAAGCTCGAAGTATTATTGAAGGACAACAAAGAAAACAAAGACATGGATTCCATGACTGGTTTCAGGGTGATAACTAATCTGATATTTGATCTTCCCTCTTATGAAATTGCTCAACAAGTGGATGTTCATATGCAACCTCGGCCTGTGCAAGACAATCTGGTTGGTCAAGTTGATGAAAGAGTTTCCCAATTTCCACGGTGTATGCCAGATCTTCAGAATGTTGGTACTAAGACAAAGATGGATGATCCTAGATTTATAGCAATTGAGAAAGGATTTTGTGATCTCGAAGAACAATTGAAGATGATGAAAAGAGCTAATGCATCTGATCTTGATGCTCATGACCTGTGTTTAGTTCCAGGCGTAATTATTCCTTCAAAGTTCAAGATGCCTGTCTTTGAAGTGTACAAGGGTGTTAGTTGTCCAAGATACCATTTGATGATGTTTTGTCGAAAGATGACTGCTTTTATTGACAACGACAAACTGATGATTCATTGCTTTCAAAAAAGTTTATGTGGGGCATCCTTGATATGGTACATGAAGCTACAAAGGAACTGCATTCAGTCTTAGAGAGACTTAGCTGATGCTTTCGTGAAATAGTACAATTATAATTTGGATATGGCTCCAGACAGTGATCAACTAACAAGAATGAGTAAGAATGACAACGAATCTTTCAGGGAGTACGCCCAACGCTGGAAAGAGTTGGCTGCCCAAGTTCATCCACCACTTCAAGATGTTTCTAAGAACGCTGCCAGGCTCTTATTATGATAGGATGGTAGCATTGTGCCATTAGATTTCTCCAAAATTGTGGAATTCGGAGTAAGCATTGAGAATGTGCTCAAAAGTGGAAGAATTTGAGATGACTCGAATAGCCAAACTAATGAAGAAATTTCAGTTGATGGTTCCCAAGAGGAAGGAAGTGTCGATGTTAATGCAATTTGGGATCCCTCTCAAATCCCGCCAGATCCAGTTCCAGTACCTTATCCTCAACATCGATATGAAGCGATTGCTCAGCGCAAACAACGATTACCTCGTAAGCGAAGGTTAACATCTCCAGATCAACATCAGGATCGACAAGTTCGAAGACAGTGTCAGAATCAGAAGATACCCCTGAGCATTCCAAGAGAAGAAACTCACTGGTTTGATCTTATTCCAATGACTTACAGTCAACTATGGTCTTATTTCATCCAAAACTCGGTGATGACACACAGAAAGACTAGAATCATGAAGTCTCACCCATCGTGGTTCAACCCGAACGACAGCTGTGAATTTCATGATGGAGTGGTGGGGCATTCGATTGAAGAGTGCAAAGTTTTTCAAGAGAAAGTCCAAGAAATGATAGATGATGAAGTGCTAACTTTCAAAGGAGAAAGCCCAGTCTTGAATGGAATACCATTATGCTGATATATGTGAAAACTCCAGAAAATACTTTGAGCAGGGCTCATCAGCTGTTTATTTTGTTTGCTTATGTGTACCGCTTTTTTTTTCTTTGATTAAAAGCATAATCGGCATGTGAGACCGTGTTATTTTGAATAAGTAATGCAATAAATGTTTGTCTTGAAGAAATCCATTCGTATTCACTCGTAAAAAAAAATTATTTTTTCGTAACTTATAATGCCAACTCTACCCAATTTTTCTTCACTTTGATGAATAATTGGAAGGAGGATGACAAATCAAAAACGCAAGGTCTCCTGTTGTATGCTTTTGAATGAAACCCTACTGATGATGTAAGGCATTATTTCAAATCTCTCAAACACCAGAGATATAAGAAAGTTAAATCCTTTTGACCCTTTTCAACCTCATTTTTAACCTGGGGCAAGGCAATTTTCAATCAGCTTGATTGAACACTCAATTTTCAACAATAGTGAACCTTCAAAGATGGGTGGGTACAAATATGTTTTGGCCCTTATTTCCTTTGTTTTACAAATCGTAAACTAAGTCCTGATACAACTTTCAAAAGTCCTAATTGAAGTAAGGTTAATTTCGAAAGCGTACTCAGTGAGATAACGTTTCCTGAATCCTATGAGCTATGCTCAACTTTTATATTGGCTTTATAAAAATAAATTTATATCCTAACTAGCGATTTCGGTTGCAAATTATTGTGATATCTCTTTTCAAAAACTTCAAGACAAACGTATGTTGCATTAACAGTTTCGAAATTAACAATTCTGACTTGCTAACTTTGCTTGATATCTTATAAAGATTCCATATAGACATCATTGTTGGAATTTGAAGAATCTGCTAACCTGGGGCAAGTTTGTTTCCCAGTGGTCTGTTCTATACAAATTTGACTTCGCCTAAAGAGCTATTTTTGAAGACTCAGTCATAATACCGTCAATCAGGGCCAGTTACGTCGAGATTCGGTGAATCTCTCCAAAGAGTTTTGAAAACAATGGGACGCCAAGTTTTATGAAAAATCCTCTTAAGAATGAATACTTCTCGTAACCATATGACTTGGGGCATTCAAGGACTAAAGATTATTTTATCCATTTACAACAAGTTTTTGTTCAAAACGGCGACTACCATGTGGTTCATCCATACAAAATTACTTTTTTCTTACAACATTCTTCGTGTCCCCGGTAAATTTTACTTCCAGGGGTCATGACATTTCTCCGACGAAGCTTTTCGATGCAGATTCTCAGTGAATCTCCTTAAACTTCACTTTCCCAATGAAGTGGATGATTTTTTAATCCTCGGCGAACCTTCTTAACTTCACCTTCCAAGTTAAGTAGTTTTTATTCTACTCCCCAGTGGATCTTTTACAACGCCGGTCTTCCCAGCAG
Source organism: Lathyrus sativus (assembly GCA_963859935.3). Taxonomy (NCBI): domain Eukaryota; kingdom Viridiplantae; phylum Streptophyta; class Magnoliopsida; order Fabales; family Fabaceae; genus Lathyrus; species Lathyrus sativus. The sequence goes on along the minus strand of OZ012737.1, from coordinate 404,138,133 downwards.
AGCGAATGTTTGTTTCATCCCCATGAAATTTCGATTACGACCTATTCAACACTTATGCTATCCAGGTTTCCCCTTTTGAAGTGGATATTTATTTTATCCCCTGCGAATACCTCGATTTGGGTGTCTCTGTCTACAACTCCAAAAGGAATCCCTCCAGTAAGACGGATATTTATTTTATCCATGGAGTTCTCCGGTTATGAGTTTGATTCACCCCTGGTAGATCTTTATTTTCATCTTCAGCAAGATATCTATGATTCATCCTGACAAATTCTTCAATGTAAGATCAAGATGTTTTATCTCCAAGTGGAATGCTCTCTGTTCCCCAAGAGAAGTTTTTGAGACCTTGAAGCAGGATTGTGATCCCATGTCCAGTTCTCCACCTATCCCCGGGGATACTTCTATCTTTGAAGAATGGTCGGATGTTTTGTTCTGAGATGTTTCATCTCTGGTTGCCTCTTGTTGTTTGTTTTGTCAGCATACGCATATCATATAGATAGATAGCATGTGCATTTGTGCATCTTTGTGTTTGATGGTTTTGTCACTTTGGTCGTGTTTATGCCTAAAGTGACTGGGTGTGTCTTTTCCTTCCAAGTAGAGTTGCCAGCCCTAGGCGGAAAGAGCACCATATTTCTATTTCCCCATGGAGTTTTATCCTCGTGGAAGAAGGTTATTTTAGTTGTACATTCCCAATTGAGTTCATGCCTCAATAGTTGAGTCTTGCTTGACAGTTTCTCTTCAGTTATTTCCTGAATTGAACTTCGGTCCTTGGAAATCACATTATGGATACCTCCAACGCTTAAATATGGATTGAGCGTGCATTTATTTTGCACTTTACTACCCAAGAGGTCCTTTTTGAGGACAACTATTGAAGACGAATATTTCTCCAACAATATTACAAGATTTTCTCAACAACTTATATCTGGACTACGAGCAGCTCTTTATTTGAGCAACTCGATTGATCAAGTTTTCTATCAAAAATGAAAAATGGTAATCTCCTCAAGAAAATTTGTCCCTCCCCAGTGGGTTTTATCAAGATTATCAACTCATTAAACGACATCTCTTCATAAGTCCGTCAGAGAAATTTGTCGAAGACATTACAGATACTTTCTCTTTATTTGAGAATTCACATAATATTTTACAACTACAACAAGAAGTACTCTCCAAGAATGTTTTCCCCAGTGAGTTCATCACAAGAATAATTCCATCAAATGGCATCCTTCCCGAGAGGTTTGATGAATTTGATTACGGTTAATCTCTCTTTATTTGAGAGGACATATTTTGCAAGTTAACCGGCTTACATCTCTTCCAAAGATCCCCGGGGAAGCTTTACGATCTCTAGTACATTATGGCTTACAACCGAAAATCTACAATAACATCTACAATCTACTATGATTCTACAATCTACAAAATTTTCAATCCCCTGTGAAGATGCTCTCACGAGTTTTCATCATTTCAGGTAGAAACTGAGACCAGCTCATGGCATCCAGACCATGATGCTCAGGGAGGTTTATTTCAAGAAAACTGAGACCCGTTCATGGTAGACGACCATGAGGCGTGGGGAGGTTATTTCATCCTTTTCAATAGTTATTCAAACACTCTCTTTTCCTGGATAATCTCGGTAGTAGATTTCCAGAAGACCTCGGCAGCAGGTATTTCTATTTCATTTCCTGGATAATCTCGGCAGTAGATTCCCAGAAGACATCGGCAATAGGTATTTCTATTTCATTTCCTGGATAATCTCGACAGTAGATTTCCAGAAGGCCTCGGCAGTAGGTATTTAAATTTCATTTCCTGGCTAATCTTGGCAGTAGATTTCCAGAAGACTTCGTCAGAAATATTTCTCCAGCAGACTTCAACATAGAATCTCGGCAGCAGATTCCTTAAAATCTTAACAGTAGATACTTTGGAAAAAAGTATTCTCCAAACGAGTTACAAGTCTCGACAGTAGACTTTTCTAGCTAATATTTTGAATCAATTACATTTGACATATGCAGTAGTTTCTTCAAGTGGATTTTCTCGCAAATTCTTCACGACATGTTTATAGATACATTGTGATTGTCAATCCTTTCCCTGTGGAGTCTCGCTTTGTTGAGCCAGTCCTCTTTCGTTGCTCCTGCTTCTCGCGTGCTCTGTCTGTTTTTTCCCTGTGGCATCTTGTCCTCGCAGGATCCGTTTGTCTTGCATTTCATATCATCTCCTATCATATGCATTCAGTGGCCACTTAGGGCCAAAAATTCGTGCAATGTTTGTATTTAAGTTCCTCCTATCTCGTCGAGACGAAGATTTCATCTCCATATCTCCGGATAGAAGAAACTTAAATAGGGGCATCTGTCACACCCTAATTTTTGACCTTAAGATCCCGCCTCCATCGTGCATTTCTTATGTATTATCTTTTACTGTTGTACGTATGTTTATTATGGCTAACCAGCTCGTGCAGGTGTATTAACTAACCGGTGGCAGGTTCAAGAAAATCCTCATGTGGTTTATCAAATCTTGAGCCAAGTTTTATCAAAGTTTAAAACAAAGCTCACAAGCTGATTTGAACTCAATGACTTTTACTTGGCTCCGAAAATTAAAGGCAATCTAGATTGTTGTGTAAAGAGTTGGATCTTATTCTACCATGGGGAGCTCATCATATTCAAGCCCATGATTAAATTCATACTACTAAGTTGTCGCATATTTTGAAAATAAAGACGTAGGCTACGCGAGATGGAATCTCACAAGAACCAAAGTCATGGGTTATTGAAGATTTGCAAGTTTTAGTGTCGAATTCAATTTATTTGAGTTACTGGAAAACTTCATATAGTTGACTTTGCAAGATCCAATTTCATGATGGGTTTCACGATACAAGCTCATTATAAGATAAGAGATTGAAATTCAATTGGTGAGATGGCTACGTGAGTTGAATTATTTGCATAGAAGTGCATTAGACTTCACTAAGTTTGATCCTCGAAGCAAATACTACACATGAAAACTTCATACAATTTAACCATATGACAATATCGTAACTTTTGGTTTGTATATGACTTCTACATCATTGGAGTACTTTATGAGCACCAAAATAATTCAAATGCAGCAAATATAGATTACAAAAAATACTTTATTTATGATATATGAAGTATTCAATAATTGTACAAATAAGATTTATCCAAGTTACAATCATGAATTTCTACAACTCAGACTCCACTAATTCAACACTTTTCAAAGGTCCTAAAAAGAGCTAAGCTTTCCTTGAGCAACCGCTAATCTTCCTCAATCCCGCAATACGACAAGTTTCACCTTGCTTATGCGTGAGGTTTTGTTTGGAATGCTACTTGCACCTGAAAAGAAGAGGATAGAATAAGCCACAAGATTTAACAATAAACTCACAGTACTAAGTAACCAAACGTTTTAGACCAAGGCAGCTATCATACCTAAGTGGGTTTGTCAATGAATCGCCAGTTTATGAGCTTCCCCATTACATCTTATCTTTGTTGAGCATATTAGTCTAAAACACTCATCGTAGCGCCAAATGAACAAAATGGAAACCTTTCATTCAACCAAATATTTTATCTCCTAATCTCTAACGAGGATCATAATTTGAAGACAGGAACTCATCATAGAAACTCTTTTAAGCTTACCAGCACAACAACATTAATCAGTACAACCGCACTTCATTGTCCATGGCTGGTCCTGTCAAAGAAGACAATTGGAGAATAAGTTTTAGAGGTGATGCCCTTGCAAATTCTTGAAACCATTGACAAGCCTCTCGACACGTAAATGAAGATCAAGTACAAAGTGACTCCCTTTGGTCTTCGAATTCCAAGCTTTCGTGCCCTGATTATCAAAGGACCAGCATATCATATTCGAAAGCCAGCTGCATTTTCAACACACGACAACAACCTACAGAAGACCGAAAGCAGGCGAGCACAAAAACCATACCATCACCTTCGTACGGTTTAAACTTAATCCATGAGTCATATGCGAAACACAATGAGACAGGTTCTGCAACAAAGAAGAAGGGCATCAAGACATTGATGAAAAGCATCATTAGTTTTAAAAGCCACAACTGTTACGATCAAACAATTTACCTAACTGAAATACAATCAAGTTGTATCCATGCCGAACAACAGCAGGAGATGGATAGCAACTTCGCCTCCCAGATTGGTACTCAATGAACCCTCTCTGCATACGCAGGCACGAGAGGCATTAACCACTTTGGATTGAAGAATGGAGCATGCCAGATGACCGTTTTTCTTTCAACTGGAAACAAGGCTCGTACGAGAGGTTTTCCAACCGCCAAGTCTATTTTCCTCACCTGCAAATAATCAGGGACATTAGTAGTCAGCGTATTCAAAGAGCCATCAACTTGAATTGAGTAATTTGGAATAAGTTTAAAGTATGTCTAAACCAAAATGGAAAGTCTATCACCACAATTACACAATCAGACAATAATTAGAACCTTCCAAAGTGATATTAACAAGGCCTTAAACGAATTTCCAATTTCGGACAAGCATGTTCGCACAAATTTGGTATTTTTTTAATAACAAAACCATGATTTGAAGCCTATATAAGAAGGGGATTTGAGATGAAAAGGGGGCGGCCGAAAAAGTTCAAAACCTAGATTCAGAGTTCAACACAAATTTACAGCAATCCAGAATTCCACAGAAATCCCAAAGATTCAAAAAGAAGCCTAAATACTTAGAACATGGAAGGGAGGGGGACTTATCTGTAGCATCATCTTCACCGTCACCGTGAACCCACCGCCAGAGAAGCCATTGTCGCCGTTGTTGCAATCACCAGCCGCCAAAACTCCTCAACCTCGCCGCCAAACTCTAACTGAATCCCGCACAAACACATCCTACTGTAAGTTATTTTCTTAATATTGATACATGATTGATGGATTTTGTTTGCGTGTTTTCCAGGCTTGTTTGAGGAGAAAGGAAATCGAAGCAGAAGAAGAGAAAAGAAGTTGAGAAACGAAGGAGAATGGAGGCGGAGGATTAGCAGAAGAAGATGTAGAGGGGATGAGAACAGAAAATGGCGGATCGCATAGGATTGAGAGATTGGGGGGCGGAAACCACCGACGAAGAGAAGGAGTTGATTTAGGAATTAGGGTTCCTAATTGTTTTTATTTTGATATTTTAATATAATCGTACACACACGCGCACACCGCACCTACCGTGCACCCTTGCGATCACAGCCTTCCGTTTCACCGTTTACACGATCCAACGACATTCATGTTGCATGCCCACCAAAGGCCTGGCACACGTGCCACACCGTATCCTCTGCTCACTTAAATCTTAATCCCTTAATCTCACCGTTTAACTTCCTTAACCTTTTTAATAAACCACTAATCTACCATTTAATATAATCATTAACTTAAATAGTCTAAACTAATATTATCTTTTTATAATCAGCCTTTTATAAAAAATAAAAAAACAAACTAATAACCTATTATTTAATTAACCATTTTTCTCTAAATTTAATAAACCTTTTTAACTAGCTTTTATCTAAATCAACTTTCTCTAATAATATTAGATTTATCCCATTTTATTAATCAAATCATTTATTAATAATAATTTAATCATTCATCCAACTTTCTACCATTTGCATTTCATTTGTTAGTAACTAAAACAATTTTATTCATAAAAATAAAAAACTCTTTTCATAATTCAAATTAACTTTTAATAATAACCACAACTTTTAATAAACCATTTCATGTTTAAATTATTTTTTTAAGATAAATAATAAAAACTTTTTAGATATTTAAACTTCTTTTATTCAAAATGAACCAATTAAAATTTAATTAATTCACTAACTTATATAAAAATAAAACAAATTCACCTAATCTAATATAACTCCTTAAAACCAACTCAACCTCCCTTTAAAATCAACTTCGCTTAAAATCAATCTCACATCGTAAAACTTAATCCAATCGTGCACGCTCCCGTATCCGCGCATCCACTATTCACACTTTCACTCACTTAGCGCTTTTATGCGTTCGTGTATGCTCTATTTATCCTCCTTCATTTCTTTCCTCGCAATTTATTTTATCGCATTGCATAAACGTCCAAAGGAAGAATCTGCGCATAACTCAAACAATTGTGCGTATGCATCTCATTTGCATCATACTCCCCATTGATCCTTGATCCTATTCAAGTCGATCTTCTAAGTTTAGATCCTACCCCATAAGGAGGACCTTTTATCTTTACAACTTAGACAAACACATTCAACAACTCAATATCAAAATTATTCAAACACATTAGAGAATAAGATGTTAATCATCTTAAGTGAGATAAAACTCCTACCCCATAACAATTCAATCAATATGTAGGGACCTTGCCTTAGGAGAGATAGAGGCGTACTTGTTGACAATCCGAGTACTTGAGCCCTTCTCTTAAGACGATACAAAGACTATTTTCCTACAAAGTTGTGGTGGTTAAATCAAGTAATCTCCCTTAAAATGACAACTCATATTTTCTCCTAAAATCAATCAATCAACTACCCTTATCCCGTATGAACTTTGACCACAGTCAAAGAACTCCTAAAACCCTTTAGGGGAACTACAGATACTCTGATTCCACTCCCTTCAGGATATGTAGGCACAAGATACGATATCTTGTCGAGTATACTTAGAAATGAACCCCTAGGTCTTTTATCCCTTAAGCAGATAAACCATAGCAATAAACAACATGAAACAAGAGGTTCCTATAGAGTACTACAGAAACTTAGGATGCTAGCAACTTCCTTAAGTTTAACCAACCCCCGAACCTATAACTCTCTAACCTTTGCATGTGCATTGCATTGTGGATATTTCGATCTTTTTCCCTTCCTTTGGACAAATCAAAGTTCGGTTGCAAACTGAATTAAGATTCAAGCTCATGAATAGCTTGGTATCCAAATTTCACTGCGACAGTTGGGAAACAACTTCTTCAATTATCAAGATGGTCAAAACAGGTTCTGACAACTAGGTAATTGATAGGCATAAGACAGTTAAGGCTGGAGAGATGTGCTTGAAGACCAAAAATATCTCTCTCTCCAAAGTCCATTGGCACATAATAATTAACATTAATTCTGCTTCACCACATACTATTTATAAAACCTGTCTTCCGTTACCATCAAAGTCACATTCATTTTTATCTATCTCTTCTCATAACTGATGATATGAGTAAGTCATCCAAGAATTCCAAGGAGAGCTCTTCCAAGGAGATTGACAAAGCTGTCAAGGATGCTGAAGGAAGTAAACTCAAGAACGATAAGCTCAATAAAGTTAAAAGTTCAAAGTCAAAACCTAGTTCATCTTCAGGAGCCTCTTTGGTTGGAAGGACATCAGTCTCCAAGATAAGAAAACTCAAGTTTAGTCAGTGTCATACCTCAAAAATTGAGCATGACTTTGCAAACCGCGATCGCACGCCCGCGGGATGGACGTAACAAAGTCACCACCAATCTTTATTTATTCCCATAGAGGTAAAGGGAAAATATCGAATAAAACCCCTAAAATAAAGATAAGGATATGGTCATCGCAACCAATATCTGAGTTCAGGAGTCGGTTACGCAAGGGGAAGGTATTAACACCCCTCACGTCCGTTTTACTCAACGGGAACCATTTAGTTAGGATTGAATGAATGTTAACTTAATGTTAATTTCTAAATCTTCTAGTTATTTGAATGGGAAAAGGGAGAGAAATGAGAGATTTTTTTAAGAATATTATTAAGAGAAAGGGAACCTAAAGAAGTTTTTATTATTAGGGTGATCGCCAAGACCTCATAGTCAAGTGCCTACCTATCCTTATAAGGAAGAAATCAGAGCAACCGTAGTTCGGGTAAAATTTTTTGGTTGATTTTAGCGAAAGCTAAATTATATTAATCAACATAAGAACTTTGTTTTACCCAAAACAAATAAGGAACACATGTTTAAACTACTTTGAGTGGATTTACAAATCTCATTCACGCCACTTATCTCTAGTCAATAGTTGTAGGCAAAACATTACCCTAGTTTTATTAAGACAACATACCTTTCATTTTGAAAAGAATATTTGATCTGATTAGATGTCTTAAAGTTTTATTTAAGAAAATACGCTTGATGATAATCAAGGTTTGCTCATAATTGAGTAGATGTTTTGGTCTCTTGATGATAATCAAGATATTTTCATGAAAATGGAGATTTGAGGATGATTTGGATATGTTTTATGAATGATGAACATTTGATGATGATCAATTGTTCGAAGAGTTTATGTTAGAGTGTTAAACTCCAACAGTCTCTTTTATTCAAGATTATTTATGAAAATTGTTTGTAAACCATGAACATTGGTAGTGATCAATGGTTTAAAGAGTTGTGCTAGAGTGTTGTTAAGGGTTAAATTGTGCATACTTTTATGATATTTTGTGGCCCTTTCCAATTGTTTCCTTGGTATTTTACTAGTAAATTCATACGTTTTAGTGTAAATATGCAAATTTCAGATTATGATTGTAAATATTATGAATTATGATCAATTTTATGCTTTTTGGTAGGTTTTATTTATTGAGATGATGCTTGGAACCTATGGTTAATGGAAGAGGGCTTTGAATATCAAATTCACAAATTTTTAACAATAAACCGCGCTTAGCGCGCTTTTCATCGCGGTTTTGATGAAGAGGCAGTAGCTAAGGGCCTTTTACCGCGCTTAGTGCGCTTTCTGGGAACTTTCCGCCTTTGTGCTGATTGCGCTAAGCGCCCCCTGATGGTGCTTAGTGTCGCATCGCTGAGAAGAGGGGCCGACAACGATAGAAGAGTCGCCAGCATTCGTTATTTATCTTAAAAGAGGGAAAGGAAACGATCAGAGAAAACCTAACGAAAACGGGAGAAGACAGGTCATCGCAACCATATCTCGGGTTCGGGAGTCGGTTACCCAAGGTCTATCTAAAAGGGTGTTTACTATGTAAGCTACGGCTCAGGGACAAAAGAAAAGAAAAGAGACTCGATAGAGCATCACTGCTCTATGCCTACGTATTCCCTCGTGCAATACGAAAGTCAGAGTCAATGTAGTTCGGCTAACTACGGGTGAAAGGTGGGGGAAGGTTGCTAGCCAAGACATCACCGTCTTGTGCCTACGTATTCTCATATGGTATGAGAAATCAGAGAAAACATAGTTCGGGATAACAAGAACACCGGTTGGTTCAAAATTGTTTAGGCCCAAGAAGGGTTAAAACTTAGTTCTAGCGGTTAGGTGTATGCGGCTTGACCATTGGAGACTTAGGCGTTACCATTTTGCAGTAGAACCAAGAGTTAACAAAACTCTCCTTATGAAAAAGGTTTCCAAATTAAGATCCCGAAGGATAAAAAGATTTGAAGTTTGTTTTTGTGTTTTTTAGAGAAGAAGTGCATTGATTATTATTTGTAATTCATGTTTCACTAAAGACTATGACTTAGGAGCGAATGCGTCGCATATTGTCTTAAGGACGTACACTAAACACTCTAAGAAATTGAGAGGAAGCACCCCAATCACCATTTACCAAGTACTTAAGGCTCGTAACGTACAACATTCATTAACCTTTATTAAGTGTTTTAAGAGAATTTGAAGATGAAAAGAGAGAGACACTCTAAAGGGACACTAAAACTCAACCTAATGTTCTCATGCAAAGTATACCTATAATTGGGATGAAAGGGAATGCTACCTAATATTATCATGCATGGGTTCAAGCCTAAGGTCTATCATAATCTCTCTTGAACAAGAGAAATTAGAGGTCCTAAGGGAACATGGCAAAGATGAAATAAGGAGAAGAAGGAAGCATGAAATAAGAAAATGCAAGTATGCAAACATGTAATGCACAATTAGAATGAAAGTGAGAGAGGAAAAAGTGTGGGGCAGTAGCCTCCACAAGCACATATCAACTTCAAGCATGCATATGAAAGATGCCAAGAAGAAGAAAGAAAGAATGCATACAAAAGCAATCAAACAAGCACACAAAAGTGGGATGAAAGGGGAGAATGAATCCTATAACCATTTGCCAGCAACCACAATGCCCAAAGGCAAACCAAAAGAAAGGGAAGAAGCCATGATCAAATGAGAGAATGGAAGGAAATGTGAGGATAAAAAGGAACTCAAATGGGCAACTCAACCATAGACAAACTCAATGATCATGCAAGAACACACAAGAGAAGTCCTCAAAGAATCACCATTCAAGACATGTTTCAATACCTCCTAAGGAAAGGCTAAACCATCTCAAATGGGACTCTAAGGTCATTGGACAGAAGCAAAGATGAGATTAGAAGGTACACAAACCAAATAAAGAAAAGCAAAAAAGAGAATTCAAGCATAGGCATGGAAGAAGACCTAAGTCTTAAGCACATTCAAAACTTGAACTTCAAGTGGAAAGCCTAAAAGAAATGCACATATCAACACGCAATGAACAAGTTTATGGCCTAAAAATGAGCATTCAAATACCTCAACACGTTAGAAGTATGAATCAACAAGAATTGAGAGCTCAAGGGATCCATAGAAGTCATTTCCCATTCAATCTAGGTCAACTGTTTGTATGAACCTCCCTTAGAAGTACCTTGACTAGCAAGTCACCTCAAAAATAGGAAAAAGGTTCAAAATAAATGAAATAAAATCTCAAATGAACACCAAAGAGTTGGCAACCAGAGGCCAAAATATCATAATCAAAGTCACTTCAAAGCATCATCAAAGAATTTGATTCACAAGGATGCCCCACTTTGAAGGAGGATTGTCGAGGGTCAACATAAAGGAGCTCAAAGTCAAACCAAAAATGGTCAAACCAGGGGCAAAAGTGTCCTTAAAAATAATTCAACTCATTATTGAAATGAGGAATGATTCTCATTCATTAGATCAAAAGATTGAATAAAAAACAAGGCATGAAACCAAAAGATCAAGAAAAAATTCATTCAAAAACACTTCCAATCTTTAATTCCATTTTTAATTGAAAAATAATCCAAAAAATAAAATAAAAATTTCCTAAAATTAAATGACATCTCAAAATGTCCTAAAAATATTTTTGTGGAATTTTAATATTATTGGAAGTATTTTGAAATGAATTAAATCTAAACAAAAATAAAACAAAAATAAAAAACAAATAAAAAGGGGCAACGATGTGAATAGAAAAATACACATGCAAAAGCATTAGGCTCCCTCAAGAGAGGGGTGCAAACAGTAAGCGAGGCCCAAACAAATCAACCAGAATCCACAATCAAAACGCATCGTCCAATTAAATGAGGTGGCAAGTCAATTGGCCACGCGTGTTAGTCAGATTAGATCTCAGCCATTGATCAAACTCAGTCAAAGATTCAAACACACACATGGCATGCCACACAGGCTCAACGGAGAGAATAACCAGACGACAGAGCACTGTGCTCAGGTCATCTTCTCCGGTCACACCACGAAACTGCAAATCCAAAACTCAACCAAATTGGACAAAATTTAACACTAAAATGATCTCCAAGTTGCGTAGATTACAAATCCACGATCCAATTTCATTGATCAAGAAAGAATAAAGAAAATCGAACAAAACAAAATTCACATGCTCAACTAAAATGTCAACAAACATCACCAATTATGATCCAGATTTTGCCTACACATGTAGGACTTCAGTTTGCAACAACAATGGAGTGAAATTGATGCATATTAAGAGAGAAATCTTGATTTGAGGATTACCTAACGGAGTCTCTCCGTTGGAGCTTTTACAGATGCTTAAGCTTGCTCAAGCTATGCAGAATCACTCTATGAAGTTCAAGGAAGAGAATGCTGGCTTTGATTTGAGTTGAAAATGCTTCAATCTGAATTCACGATTTCACTTTTTCTCTTCAATTCTCCAACTGTGTTCTCCTCAATTCTCCGCCAAAATGCACGAATGAAGCTTTAAAATTCATCTGAAGCTTTTATATGTTGGATATGGAATGGTTTGGAGGCCCAATTGTGGCTGATTAGAGTGCAATTTAAAAATGCATAATTTGGAAATTCAAGTTTCATGCACACATGAATTCCCTCCAATTTCCCTTGATTTTGATTCAAATCAGTTGCTGGGAGTGTGTAGTGATCATGTGGATGTAAATTGATCCTTTATTTGATCCAATGGTGGATGTTGAGTGTGAGACTTCTTCTTGAAGTAAACTTGAAAATCACAAGTTCTAGCTTGTATGAATCCAAATTAATTGGTGCATTCTCCTTGTTATGGCATTATGGATCAAAATAAGCACAAACATGACATGAAAATGAATTAAAACCAATTCAATTTAAATCATGACTTTAAGTCCATTTTTCCATTGATATTCTTCACCAATCTTCATATCCATGAAAAATACATGACAAACTTGTGTTTTATGATGAAATTGATACCATTTGAAGCAACTTTCATGTTGGGAAAAGTTTCATTTGAAGTGCATAAGTGGATGAACAAGACCTATAATCAAAATGACCTATAATCTCGCTTTCCCAAAATACCCCTGCCTTGCAAGCTTCATAACTTGAGTTCTACAAATGCGATGAAAGACTTCTAGGACTTTTTGGAAAGCTGAGATCATGAGTAACAACTTTCATGTTCATCCAAATTTGAGGTGAAACATGATTCTAGGTCAAAAGTGCCTTGGAAGTTGGTTAACGTTTGTTGACTGAAAATACATTCATCTGAGGACCCATAACTTGTCAGCATCATAACTTGAGTTCTAGAAACCCAATGGATGAGTTCTAGTACTCAAAAGAAAGCTAAGAACATGATATACAAGTATCATGTTTATGTCAAAGTGAGATTAAACTTGTATCTTAAGATATGTGGTCTTGAAGTTAGGCACTAAACAGAAGATTTTACACTGACAAACCTCTGAAACCCTAACTTAGTAACTTCTCAGACTCTTGATTCTTCTTGAATTGATCTTGAAATAACACCTTAGATGCCTCAAAGCAACTTTCCATGACTCCAAAAACATAGAACTAAGGATTAATCTCTTTCAAATCCTCAGTGGATCTTGCACTAGGAAGATGAAACCCTAGGTGTACAATCCTTAGACTGCAACCTTTTACACATGATATAACAACTTGAATAAGCTCCACAATGGCTCCCAAAGAACTAAATGAGCTTTACAACATCTCATATCCATATCCATGAACTTGTAGTCTTCAGATGATTCTCAATTGGCCTCCAAGATAGGAGATAAACAAAATACATCCATTCACTTTCTCAAAGAGCCTTGACCAGCTTCTGATGACTTGACGAACACTCATGCTTGCTTGGAACCCTTGACAAACCTCATCTTTCTATGCACACCTCTTGATCCTCTGCAAATGAACAATGATATGCAAATTCAAATGCTAGAACAATGCAGTGGAAACATAAGTCAAGTAAAGAAAAGGTTGGGAAAATTTTGGGGTACAACACTTAGCACACTGCCACTTATAGGCACTTTTTTGTAATTTATAAAAGTAGCCACTTGTGGAGATATTTTCAACAACTTTGCGTTTTTCATAACTTTTAAGATTGTAAAGGGTTTTTAGGGCAAAAAAGCTTAGAAACTCCAAGAGAAGTGAGAATCAAAACTTTGGAGCATCAATCTTTGATTCTTCGACTTAGATGCTAGCAAAGCTTTCCTGTTTTACTTGTTGATCAAGCTATCATGATGGTGGATAGCTAAACACTTTTGTGTCAATATTAGAGGTAGTTAACCTTACTATTATGTATTTCTATTGATATTTTGTATGTGAACAAGGTTGATGATCAATAAATGATGAAGATATTTGCTTTTAATGTTGAATGTATGATATGAATCACTCTAGACATAGATTTTCCAAGTCTTGATCTAATTTCTTCATCTATTAACATACAAACTCTAGACATAGATTTGGAAGTTAATATTTGCTTTGTATCAATCTCTATGTTTATTATTTCGAGAAATCATCTAGCAATCAAAATAATAATACCCACGATTCCACTTTAGAAATAAACAGATTTGCGAGGATACGCGATTGTATTGACCTAAACTAAGTTCACATGCTTGATTAATTGGATATGTATGAAAGGGGTTAACGAAATCTAATCTTGACATGCGTTTCTTAAAACAAAGCATCTTTCTCTAGTTTACTCTTTGCTACAAAAACATGTTACAAAATTAGAATTCTTTGAAACCCTTTTCCTTAGAACTTTAAACTATTGAACAACAAGCATCTAGATATCAGAACAATCATTCTGCGTATACGATAAAATAACCCACCTAAAATACTTTTCAACAAAATGGCGCGGTTGCCGGGAATTATTGTCGATATTGATATTGTAAGCATTATAATAGTTTAGTGATTTTAAGATATTTGTATTGTAAACTCTTACCTCTGTAATTTTTTTGTGCTGCTTTATTTGTTTGGCTAGTGTGCATAATCTGTTTATGCGAGGGAGTATGCTGGAGGACCAACTTCTATTTGATCATGAGATTGAAAGAACCGCTCGTAGGCTCAATAGCAGAACTAGACGGAGACGACAAATTTCTAAATAAAGAAGATAGCAATAAGAATCTTCTTCATCAACACCAATTGTTATACCAACGCCAAACAAGGCAGATCCACCTCCACCTCCACCTCCACCTCTTTCTTCATCTCCATGCACCAACAGTCCAAGACACAACGCTCAGTTTACGCGTAACGCCCACAACGGGAGGATTTCTAAGATGAAAATGGGAATCCTTGCGCTTCTATACCAAAATTCTTTTATCGGTGTTGCGGTGAGAATCGTGATACCAAGCTATTGATTAACTTGAATCTTTAATTCTTAAATTCATAATCGGACTTTAATTTATCCAAAAAGGAAAGGTTTAAAGAAAGAAAAACCTATAAAAATGCAAAGCAAAAAGCAAAGCTTAAAGCTAAGCAAAGAGAGATCTAAAGGTTCGTGGGTTGGTTATGCCTAGGGTAGGTATTTCACATCCTAAACATCTGTAGTACTCTACAGGAACCTCTTGTTAATATTTGTGTTTGCTAAAGTTTGCTTGCTAAAGGAAATATGCTAAGGGTAAAGATATAAAGTATATACAAAGTATGTACAAAGTTTGCTCGCCAAGAAATCGCATCTCGTGCCTACGTATCTTGACGGGAATGGAATCAGAGCAACCGTAGTTCCCCTAGTGGGGGTAAGGAACTCTTGAATGTGGTTAAGGTTCTAGAGGGATGTAAGCATTCATAGGGAAGTACTTACATGGAGTGCCGCGACTCCTGAATCTTCGTTGAGATTTTTGTGGTAAAGAATGTCCACGGCGGGACGCAAAATAGAGCACGACGACTCCAATCCTAAGGTTAGGATAAAGGGTAAAGGTTATCATACATAAACCAACAATGTCACAACAATGTAAACAAAACGGTTCAAAATCTCATGGGGATAGTAAACAGTTTTTAAAGGTGAACCACTTAAATGCGTACAAGCAAAGTTGAAATTAAAACTTAAATGCACAAGGGAGACAATAATCCAAGTTCATGTCGCCTTCAAATTTAAACTTAAAGAGGAATAAAATCAAAGTTTGAAAATGAGAGATATGAGTGTGAAAACCCTAAAATGATTTACAATTCTCTCACAATGTAAAGTGTTTCTAAAATGAGATTTTAGAATTATTTGAACATCATGTGAAAATATACATTGATACAAGAATTTAGAAAAAAGAATCACTTTAAAATGATTAAAAATAAAGAAGTTGTGTTAATTTGAATTTTGAAGAAAAAAACAAAGAAATAGTAATAAAAATGAAGGGAAAGCTCACACCAAGGGTTGAACCCGTGTCTGGTGGTTTCCAAATCAAAACCTCTACCATATCAACCAAAGCACGTGCGTGAGTAAAAATGGAAAAGAAAGATTAAATATTAAAAGTGCTAAAAAAAACAACAAAATGCTAAAAAAGTGTCCTCACTGAGGATCGAACCAAGGACAATGCGCATGATAGGATACTTAAGGCCAAGGTGACAACCACTGGGGTGGCGATACATCCATTGTATCAAGCCACCCCATATGCATATATACCTAAAACAAGGCGCAGGCTGGGCAAATGAACAAGGCAAGAACAAAGCAAAAACATGAAAAACGATTTCATCATAACTTCTTCAAATCTCCACCAAATCTCATGAAATTTTAGTCAAACTCACTTGTTTTTTCACAAGGATGATGATGGTGTCAACAAAATTTTCAAAAGATTCCCCCACAATAAAATTCGAATGAACATGCATACTATGAGCTTGAAATGCATTTTGGAAGTCAAAGTTCAAAACAGATGCAATTAAGTTCAATGCAAGGTGTGCATATGTCCTAAATACATTGTTCATGGATTATGTCTAAAGAAATACCTCAGATTCTCACTGAATCAAAATATGACCATCAAGTTGCAAGTTTAATGAAATGGTATTTGTAAATTTTAAGAAAAAAAGAAGAGTAACTCAAAGCAAACCAACACTTTAAAAAAAACAAGCTAGACACTGATCATGAATTCCACACATATTTTGCAAGGATGGAAATATTGATGGTATCTAGAGGCCAAACTTCAAGGCCTGGACTGACAATCAAGTCTTGGTGTTTCACACAACATGAATTGATGAATTCCAACCACCAAGTTTGATCAAAAGACATTAGAATAAAAAACTGGCACATGAATTGCAAGTTGGTGAAATTGATGTTAACTTGAAGTTTAATGTTTAAGCAAAGCTCTATGACAGCAGCTTCCCTCATTCCAACTAACATCAGCTGCACACCTCACACACATGTGGATTCTAGGAAATCTGATAAGAGTTTTAGGTTGACAAACCCCCTTCATCAATCTAAATAACATGCCTAAAAGAGCATGAGCTTACAAGGAGTAAACAAAAAAAACAAGAGACTTAACCTATGAACTTCTAACACTACTGGCCAGTTAAAGACTCGAGGCTTCTTAAGTCAACAGAGGTTTAAACATGCCTCAAAAACTGGACAGTATGCTGAGTATCAAGGCCTTATGTCAATGAAGTTGAAAAACACCAATCTGCTATGAACTCATGGCAACAGTGAGGTATGCGTTAACAAACTCAGCATAGAAACAATCATGGACCTAGGCTACACTGCTAAACTATCAAACTAAACTTACAGGCAAAATTCACAAACTGAGGGCACCAAGCTATAAATTGAACAAGACCAAGAAAACTGATATTACAAATGTTAAGTCTAAAAGAAATGCCAGCTAATATGAAGAGTTAACAACCCTAAACATTAATATGTTTAACAGATCTAGCACAACCTTCAACAACAGCTCTTGAACAAGAACTTCAATAACAGTCCACAATGCCATTTCCAAATGAAAGTTACCAAAATCAAGACATCTCCAATAGCACATCAAAGAAGTTCAAACATGGCAACACTTAACTTAATCCACAAATTGTCCTTATACATGATAGAACATAGGTTGAATCACTACCAAGTTTAGTTATGAGAAAAACAGCTTTGGCAACAACAAAACATAAACTTCACATAACAATGTCAACCCCAAACCTCACCATCTGTTTCAACAGCAAGTATAAACAAGTTTCAAGATCAATCATAAACCAAACATAACTATGTCAAATCTCAAAGATCAGATGCATCATATGTTTCACATGGCAAACATGAATTCATGACAAAAATGCAAGCATATTCAACTCATGGTCAACAGTTTGGATAATGAATATTCATGAAAAAAAAGCAAGAGTTAGAGGTCACCTACCTCTTGTAGATCTCCAAAAGTAAACTAGAAACCAAGAAAACCAGAGATTCTTCCTTCCTTTGAGCAAGCTTTGAGTTTTCTTCCTTTTGAAGCAAAAAGTGATTTCTTGGGACAGAACTAGCAAATGAAGTTCCAGCTATTGTTTGAGACTATGAATAGATAATACATCATAAACATGAAGTGTCTAAAGTGTCGAAATGATGGAAATGGATCTATGTAGTGATTTGGTCTATAATATGCATAAAAGTCAAACTTAAGTGGTGTGAAAGTTGACTTTTTGATTCAAGGTTTTTTTGGTGAAACTAATGGTGGGATTAGCTTCAAATGGTGATTTTAGGTTTGTGTATATGGTTTTTGAAGTGTTTTTGGATTGGAAACAAGAACTGGTGTGAAAAATGCCAAGTGGTGAAATTTGGTGTTTTTGTGAAATTTCTTCACTTACAAGTAAAGAGGGAAAGAAGAGAGCTATGAGTTTATGGTTTTCTTGGATAGCTCTGGTGTGATTTGAAGAGTGGAATGAGCTCCCTTTTTATAGGCCAAGGAAGGTTGGGGCATAACTGTCTTTTGGAATTGCAAGCTTGCATTTTGGTGAGAAACCTTAATATTTCAAAAAGTGATTGTATGCCTGTTGGTTTAAGGTTAACTCCAACAGTTAATACCCTCCATACCAGCCATTCATAAGTTGGCTCTGTTGTCAAAAATAGGGATGCTGAGACAAGTCATGGCTGCAACAAAACCAAAACTTCTTACACATCTACTTTTGTGCTTTATAATAATAAACAAAAGGATTATGGTGAGATTTTTAGTTTTGCCTTGGTTCTCCCCACATCTGGTTCAAGGATAAACTTAACACACCACACCAGACATTCCTTCATGGTTAGAAGTCAATTTTATGTTGAATTTTGAAAAGTTGACAAACTAGTGTTCAGGCCCAACTTGCTCCATTCGAAACTCTCAGCTCACAAGGGCTACGGAAGAGTTATATAACTTTTTGGAAAGCCCTCATGGAGCTCTACAACTTTCATGTTTTTGAAAATTTCAAATTCCAAGTGGAACTAGGCCAAAAATCCCCTCAAAGTTGGCTGAAAACATGCCTAAAAAGGCCAGAAACTTAGAAATTTTCTAAGTGTTTTCCCCTCTTGTAATGATTTTGATCATAACTCCCAATCTACTCATTTTCTGCCCATGGGCCACTGTGAGACTTCTGTAGGATTTTCCAAGACCTTTCCAACAAGCTTTGAACCAACTCAATTTGATGTGTGGTTAGGGAGTTATGGTCTTGCTCCTTTCAAAACCCTAATTTCCCGATTTCTCGATTACTCCTCAATCTTTGATCCAATGGTCATGAAACTTCATGGATAGATGTAATATAACATTAGGAGCATTTTTTATTCATGATTTGAGGTCAAATTCCTTATGGTCAAGGAGTTGACATTTTGGTCAACCGAACGATCGATGACTACCGAGTCAACTGTTGATGTTCCGGGTCTTTTGAGGCCTTGAAACTTCTTGAGTGGACTTCACTAAGCCATATGAACTTCATGGACCATAATCCCACCATTGGAACAACATTTAAATCAAAAGTCAAACTACAATTGACTTTTCCTAATCAGAAACCCTAATCGGGAATCTTGAACTACATTGTTCCTGATCTTTGTGTGACAACCTCAAATTGGACCCATGTTTGACCCAATGGAGTATCTTTGATGATGTAGAGGTTTGTTTCATGTAGAATCAATCCAATACGTTGACTGATTAAACCGTCGAAACTTCGATTTTCGACTGTACAGAACCCTGGTTCACTTGTAACTTAACAAGGACAAATTTGAAATAGGTTAACGTTAAATAATCAAATGAAAATGATCCTATAATGATGATTAAGATTTAAGGGGTCAAAATTTGGGGTGCAACAATCGGTATGGATCATGAGGATCCGTTCACACATCACACCAAATTCTAGCACTTCTTTATTGGGAAGGAGAGGGAATGGTATCTTGATCAATCAACTCTAGTAATGACAGATTAGAATTTATTGGAGGAAAAGTTCGTTGAACGGTTCTTTCCCCATAATAAATTCATGGAAGCAAAGACGACGTTGTCACTGTTTGCTCAAGGTGGAAATGAAAATCTCAATGAAGCTTGGGAGAGGTTCAAATCCATGTTACAAAAATGCAAATGCCATGATTTTGATGAATTGACTCAAGTGCACGTCTTTCGAAATGGGCTCCGATCGGTTCACAAGACTTTTTTAGATGCGGTGTCCATCATTGATAGGATGACACTCAATGATTACCAAGGAAATCACAATTGTGATACACCTCAACGGAAACCGAGAATGATAAAGTTGGGAAGAAATAACGCGATTCTTGCGCAAAACAAATTGCTTTCATAACAAGTGGAGTTGTTGACTCAACAAATGTCAAAACTTCTACAACAAATAAAAGAAATGCAATAAATTCCCAACAACAACAAACAAGCGGCGAGTTATGAGCTTTGTAAAGGAGATCACCCTACCGGGTATTGTCCTCTAGTGGTTGAAGAGGCTAACTATGCGAGAAACCAAAACCAAAGTTATCAACCTCGACCACCTTACCAACAAGGCAACCAAGGTTACCAACAAAGTGGTAACCAAGGTTATCAACAACAATGGAGGCCAAAAGAAGCCGAAACTTCTAATTGTCAACATCAATATCAAAACTACACTCAACTTCCACAAGCTCCAAGTGGAAATTAAAAGTTGGAAGATACATCCACCCAATTTATGAAAATGTCAATTTCTAACCATAAGAACAACGATGCTTCAATTCAGAATCTTGAGAGTCAAACTGGGCAATTGTCTAAGCAATTAGCCAATTAACCCAACAGGCCATTTTTGGCTAACACTCAAGTCAATCCTAAGGAGCAATGTAAAGCTATATTTACTAGAAGTGGAAGAGAGATTGATAGGGGCATTGATGGAAATTTTATGGAGAAAGAGGTGGAAGTTAAAAAGGGAATGAGTTTTTTTGAAGAAGAAGTTGAAAATAATGAGAAAGAGGAATTTGAAAAGAAATGGAGAGAGGAGAAAAAGAGGAAGAATAAAAAAGGAAAGGAGCATGTAAGTGAAATTCCATTGAAAAAATTACCATATCCCAATGCTCCTACGAAAAAAGACAATGATAGGAATTATGCTAGGTTCTTGGACATATTTAGTCGACTGCAAATAACCGTTCCATTTTCTAAAGATCTTGAGAAAATGCCAAAGTATGTCAAATTCATGAAAGACATACTTACAAAAAAGAAGATGTATATGTACAGAGAAACCATTGCGCTTAATGCAAACTATAACGTTGTTGTTCAAAGTGTTCTTCCGCGGAAGGAAGGTGATCTAGGTAGAGTAACTTTACCTATCACTATAGGTAATGATTTTAAATGCAAGGCTTTGATCGACATGGGTGCTAGCATCAATTTGATTCCTTTGTCCATGGTAAAAATTGTTGAAAACATGGAAATAAAATCAACCAACATGACTTTGCAACTTGTGGACAAGTTAAGGACTTGTCTTCATGGTGTTGTAGAAGATGTGTTGCTAAAAGTAGACAAACTTTTATTTCCAGTTGATTTTTTAGTCATGGATATGGAAGAAGATGAGGATACTACAATGACTCTTGGAAGACTTTTCATGTAAACCACAAAAGTGTTGGTCGATGTTGATGAAGGCATCATGAAGGTGAGGACTAGTAAGGAAGAAATTTGTTTTTAGTCATGGATATGGAAGAAGATAACTATCAGAAGAAAAAGGAAGATGTAAAAGTTACGGCATTGAAAAAGAAAGAAGAAGACGCAAGAGTTGCATCAAGGAAAAAGAAGTATGAAGAAGCTAAAGTGGTAATGATGAAATCTTGTTGGGATTTTTCATTCTTGAAGAAAATTAGAAGAAAAACTGGACATGAAAATGGACGAATACCGTTATGTTGAGAGGTTTGATCCATTTGCTTTTGGTGCCTTTTAGCAATCCGTGAGGTCGCATTGGACCATCGAGCTTAAACAACGTTAAACAAAGCGCTTGTTGGGAGGCACTCAAACATTGTAAGTATTTACTATTTTTTTATTGATTTGAATTTTATCGGACAACAAAAAGTCGGGAGAACACAATCTGAGACCACACTTGAGTGGCTTTATTTCACTGAGCACGCTTAGTGCGCTGTTGCGGACGCTTAGCGCGGTCACCTGAAATTGGCCATTCAAGTCTGGGCCTGAGTGGAAAAAGGTGAAGTGGGCCTATTGTGAAATAGGGTCCGATCGTTTTTAAAAGCAAAACTAGAACTCAAACCTTCATTTCCCACCCAGCTTAGTTTCCCTTTTCATCCAAGTTCCCTTCTCTCAAGATCCTTCTTGTGCTTTAAGTGCTCTTTTCCTTTTTCATCTCATTCCCTATTTCTAGGTTTTTCAATGTTCTTTATTTTTTTAATTTAGATAACATGTTGTTAGGGTTTGGTTTGATTAAGTTGAAATTGACATGTTAGGATTAGCTTGTGTAGAATTGATTATGTAACCCTTAATGAGAAATGTTAGGTTTGTGAAAAAGGTTTGCATGCTGTGAAATCTATGTTTCTGGACTGTTTTGTGAATGCATGTTGTTGGGGGTTTGATTGGGTGTTGTTGGGAAGATTGATTATGGTAGAAGAGGAAATATTTGTGCTTGTTTTTGCAAGCACGCTTCGAGCCGGCTAAGCGCGCCCTCTTGGCCCTGTTTCTAAATTTTTGGTTTCCGCTATTTTTTGTTTATTTCCTTTTGGGTATTATGTTGTTTAGTTGATTTATGTGTAGGATTGTAGTTGTTTGGGGGCAGGTTGGTTGTAGGGACATTTTTTCCTACACACCTAACGGCGCTTAACGCGCGCCCCTGGGATCAAATTGTTTGATTTTTAATTATCCGTTGACTATTTGCTTATTTTGTTTATTTTGTGATGACTTGTGGTTACATACGATTTATCTTGAATTTATAAGCTAGTTGTTTGACGTGTTTGGTTCTGTGTGGTCTATTTATTTTATAGATGGCTCCTAAAAGAGCTCGCTTCAGTGTTGGTCAGTCATCGCAACAAAGACAAAGACCTATTGTATTTGATGCACATAAGTTCCTGATGGTTGAATAAGAAGCTTGGTACTTGGAGCTGACTCGACGAAGTATATGGTTAGAGAGGATTTTTAGAATCAACCCTCAGGGTGATTTATGTGGCTGCCAGAGCATCATAGAGAACCATGGATGGGAGACCCTTCTTACTCCACCCACCCAACTTAATTATGAGATAATTCGTGAGTTTTAAGCAAACGCTATTCCTATGAAGGGTTGAATGTATTCGTTCATGAATTATGTGAGGGGAAAACATGTCTCTTTCTCGCGGGATGCCATTAATGAATATTTGGGGAGCCCATTAGTACTTGTTAAAGGTGAGCAGTGTTCCTATTACAGGAGGGTGGCAAGAAAAAATTGGAACTTGGAGAATGTGAGTAATGCCTTAGTGTATCCGGGTAGAGGGTTTGAGCTTAATGCGAGGGGAAGGCCGAAGCATCTTAAAAGAGGTGATATGAACACTATCGCACATATTTTGATTATCCTTGTCCTTCACAACATGAGGCCAAGAAGTCACACCTCCTCTATCCCACTTGACATTTCTTGCATGCTGTACTATATTTTGGATGAGAGGTAGGTGAACATGGCGAGAATTATATCTGACGAGATTCGTGCTGCTGCTGCTAGAGGACACCCTTAGGTTCGAAGGTCCCTTCTATTTTTGTCTTTCCTGGATTGATCATGGTCCTTTGCACTCGAGCAGGTGTCCCAATACTGGATGTGGTCCACAAGACCATCAAGGGTGTCGTGACCACCACCACTAGAGCAACCAGTCCCACCACCACAACATAAAGCAGAAGTCCCTCTGACTGGTCCCGAGTATGATGAGCGTCTGACGTGTATGTACACATGGGACATGCACATGGCTCATCAGAGAGCCTTTAGTTTCTTTACACTCATCCATGTGTGTGTTACATTTATAGGTTCGTGAGCCGCATGTGGAGCATCCATTCCCTTTGTCCGAGGAGTTCAATGCTTATATGGATTGGCCTGGGGACATGCCTTTTCATTTTCCGAGGGGGCAGGTTCCTCCTCACCATACTCAGGTGCCTCAGGAAGATGATAATCAGGGTGATGCGGGTGTTGATGATATTGTGGTTGATGAGGACGATGATGATGACAATGGAGAGGCGGATTGGGAGATGGGTTCAGAGGCCAGTACTGAGTAGTTTGATATTAGGTTATTCTGATATTTTGTTTTCATTATATTATGTTTATGTTTAAATTATCAGAATTTGGTTGATTTCGTTTTAAATTTGGATAATTTATGTTTATGTTTATGTACTTTTGGATGATTTTTGTACCATCCTTGAAAGATGAGGATTTGGAACTTATGTTGTGGCACCATTGTTTTGGGTGTCGCTATTTTTGTTTTATGATAGTATTTTTTTTATATCAAGTAGTATGCAATTATTAGTTTTGTAGAAATTTTTTTGTTATTGTAATGTTCCTAAGTTCAAAGAACTTGAAGGAACCTTGGGACTATTGTAAGATTGAAGAATCAACGTGCATTTGAGTGGTAATGACAGGCGTGAGGAAAAGTACAGTTGCAAGGTACAATTTTATCATTTTTAAACTTAACATGGAAATGAAACTTTTGGTTTATGCACAAATTGTTGTCACAATTTCTTTTGAAATACTTTTTCAATTATGAATCATTTAGAATATAATCTTTGTGAGGAAGCTTTCATTGTATAATATATGTGGGATACCGACATCCTTGTTTAACTCGTTCCTATTATGTTGAAATCATGCATGTGTGTTGATTTGTATTAAAGGAAGAAAAAGATCAAGGCATTTTTTTTTGATATTTTGAGAAAAAACACTTGAACGAATAGAATGATCAATCTACCTTGTGAGTGAGCGAGTATTTGCTATCCCCGTTGAGCCTTTATATCAAGATCCGCGTGAATAATTGAATCGTGTAAATATTGTACATGAAAAATAAGTGAATTTTAGAATGGATCTTGATTTTTTATTGTGAAACTTTTGAACCTCAACATTTAAGTATGGTTGCTTTGGTTTTTCCTTGCCTTGGATGTGTGAGAGCATTCTTAACACCATATTATGGTTATATTCAAAGTTGGGGAGAAAGAGGTAGATTGAGGCATTGTGAAAAATAAAGTGGTTGTGAATAATGAAAGATCTTGAAAAAAGG